>OZ024934.1:75781505-76381505 GCA_964017235.1 Sabellastarte sp. h YS-2021
AATGTAAAACATGTTGGTTTGTCCATGGTTCATATTAATGCAAGAAGTTTAAAGAAGAATTTTGATAACATTGAATTATGTTTAGATAGTTTGGATATTAAATTTTATATTGTTGCTGTTTCAGAAAACTGGTTAGACAAAGAAAGTAAAGATTCATACAGCATCAGTGGATATCAAGTAATTCATATAGTTAGAGAAAACACACGTGGTGGTGGTTGCTCATTGTATATAAAAAATGAAATTAAATATAAGTTAGTTAAGTCTTTCACTGCAAATGTGTTGCTGTTGAAATCGAGGTTGGTGGTAAAGCTTTCTTAATTTGCTGTGTATATAGAACACCTGGTGGTGACATTGCTGAATTTAACAACCACTTTGAGGAATTATTAAACAAACATACAAGTAAAAGTAAAAAATCCATTTTTATACTTGGTGATTTTAATATTAATTTATTAAATACAGATTCACATAAGGGAAGTTTAGAATTTGCAGAATTGATGTATGGAAATGGGTTAGTACCATTAATACAGAAGCCAACAAAGATAACTGAATACAGTGCTACTTTAATAGAAATATTTTTACAAACGTATTTGAAGAGGGTTTAGAAAGTGGAATCATTGTTACAGACATAAGTGATCATTTGCCTGTATTTGCATGTTGCCCAAGTAAGGATGAAAAGAGGAACAAACCTTTGTACAAATATTGTCGAAATGTGACCAATAAAAGTTTAGTGACAATGAATCAGTACTTATCTTCTTGTGATTGGACCCAAGTTCTAAATTCTGGAAGTGTAAATAAAGCTTATCAATTATTCATAGAAAAGTTCAAGGATATATATTATTTGTGTTGTCCGGTTAAAAAAGTTAATATAAATAAAAAATGTATAGATAAGCCATGGTTTACTCCTGGCTTAAAAAATGCATGTAAGAAAAAAAATTGTTTATATAAGTCTTATCTACAGACTAAACGTAAAGCAGTATTACAAAAATATAAAAAGTATAAAAATAAATTGGTTAGTATACTACGAAATGAAGCAAAAAGATATTATTCAACTGTTGTAAAAAATAGTCATTCTGATATGAAATAAACCTGGAAAGTAATGAAAAAATTAATAAACAAAAACAAGTCAACAACGGCATTTCCAGGAAAGTTTAAATGTAACAACCAGATAGTAACAAGTAAAAAAGAAATCTGTAATGGGTTTAATAGATTCTTCACTAATGTAGGACCAGAGTTAGCTAAGGGTATTAAAACTCCTGAAAACTGTGATACTTATGAAACTATGGGTGACAGTAATAGCCAATCAGCATTCCTTGAAAATGTTACTGAATTTGAATTGTTAAAAATTGCAAAAAATTGTAGAAACACTCGACAGATTGTGATGATTTGAGTATGTATGTTGTCAGAGCAACTTTTGCCTCAGTTTTAAAACCATTTAAATACATTTGTAACTTGTCTCTAAAAAGTGGGATATTCCCTGATGGTATGAAGGTTGCAAAGGTAATTCCACTGTTTAAATCAGGTGATGATGAATTTTATAATAATTACAGACCTGTTTCACTGCTTCCTCAGTTTTCCAAAATATTGGAAAAGGTATTTGAAAAGAGGCTGGATTCATTTATAAATAAATACAATATTCTAAGCAACTCCCAGTATGGATTCAGAAATAATAGATCAACAGCACTAGCCCTAATAGATTTAATAGAAAACATCACAAGTGCCATAGATAAACGGAAAGTCACCATAGGAGTATTTATTGATCTAAAAAAGGCCTTTGATACTATTAACCATGAATTACTTATAAAAAAGTTATCTTACTATGGAATACGCGGTGTTGCCTCAAACTGGTTAATATCATACCTAAGTAATAGAAAACAGTTTATACATATTGAAAATAATCATTCTGATGTATTAAATGTGATTTGTGGAGTCCCACAAGGTTCAATATTAGGACCAAACCTATTCATACTTTATATAAATGATTTGCGCAATGTTTCTAAATTGTTAAATTTTTTATTGTTTGCAGATGATACAAATATTTTTTTTACCAGTAATAATATTCATGATGCTAGTGTAGTTATATCAAGAGAATTAATGAAACTTAGTAGATGGTTTGCAATAAATAAATTGTCTCTTAATATATCTAAAACAAATTACATGGTTTTTTACATATAAAAAAGATACTTCTAAGTGCCAAGTACATATTGATAAATACCCCATTGAAAGAGTGTTTGTGACTAAGTTTCTAGGTGTTTTGATTGATGAGAAATTAACTTGGAAAGAATATATAAATTTTGTAATTAATAAAATAAAAAGAAGTATGGCAATGTTATTTAAGATAAAGAATAAATTGAATCAGGACTCTTAACTCACTATATACAACACAGTAATTCAGGCATATTTATCTTATTGTTGTGAAGTATGGGGTAGAAGTTATTGATAAATACATTACTCCTATTACAATCATTCAAAAGAAGGCAGTAAGATTAATTTGTAAACGTCAGTATAAAGATCATACATCACCATTGTTTAAAAAACTTAAGATTTTAAAGTTTAGTGATTTGGTGAACTATAAAATAGGTATGTTAATGTATAAAGCCAAATATGAATCATTGCCTAGTAATATACAACAACTTTTCATAAATAAGCAAGAAATTTCATATTATAGTACTAGACAAAAACATAAATTTGCAGTCAAATATGCAAGAACAAGTATAAAGTCAAAATGTTTGTCAGTTTGTGGGGTAAAATTATGGAACAAAGTTCCCTCTTCCATAAGTCCAGATTCTTCATTCTTGTCCTTTAAAAGGAATTATAAAAGTTATTTATTATGTGAATATTAGTAATTATCAGAAATTAGTTTCTGAAAACAAATGTATAGGTAAATATATATCATAATATATTATATTTACTCGACATGAAATCTATTTTGTAGTTAAGTGTAGAAATCTGTGAAATTTATTTATGCAAATAATTTATATTTCATTGCTTATTAAATAGGTTATTATAATCCTGTATGGATTAAAATTGGTACTGGATAGTTGTGGGAACGGCCTTGATAAGCTTTTGCTTCAGCTGTTTCCTTTTCATGTTTCTCTGTGGTATTGAAATTTTGTACATTTACTAATTTATTTACTAATTTATTTATTATATACTAACGTGTTCCGATGTAACTTTGACGTATTACCGATAAAACGAAGCATATCACAGAAAGTTTATTTTAAATATGTATAAAAATCAGCAGTAAAGACCTCTGTAAGTGTCTTCCACCATTATTTAAAAAATGGCAGCAAAGAAATGCAAATTTTCACAAAATCTTGATGTTTTCTGATCATATGTCCACCAGCCATGTTGTAAACAGGCACTTTATAATTTCGACGTATTAGAAGCTTGGTTTCAAAAGTTTAGTACTGGGTGCAAAAATCAACTCAAGGTAGGTCTAACATTAAGAGGGGAACTGTTGAGTGGTGGAGAATTTATAATGAGCCAAATATATTCACAATTTACAAAATATTTACAATATATTACACACATGTACTGAATATACAGAAATGGGAAACTCTACATAAATATTTTAATGGATTTGAAGTGCTTTTTATGCAACACAAAACTAAAATTAATGGTGGAATATTAGTTCAGCAGTGAAATGTGTGGAGGAACTATCATACATCGAAAGCAAATGTTTAATATTTTTGGCATGATAAATTAATGAAGTGATTCTTCAAGATATTTTAGAACATTTTCCTTGATCCTGATATGATTTGAGCTGATTTTTTGCTCAGTTTGATTCATTTTAGTGAATTAAGGACCCTTGGGTAGCACCTTCAGTTAGCTCATCAAGCATTCTTTGGCCTTTGAAAATTCAAAAGGGAGGGAAGGGATTGCCAATTTTAGGTGGGGTATGTTCAAGAGAGAAGTCACTTTCATCAATTTTGTTTGTATATTAAACCTGGGGCAGAAAATATGTCCTATTTCTCCAAAATTTCATAAAGATTTTGGAAGTATGTTTCCACAGTTTCCTTATGTTATTGAATATTAATTGTTGTTTGAGGAACACCTGTCAACTTTAAGGCTTTGTAAACTCATATTCCCTTTTCTATAAGTGACATTCCCCATCTTAAATTATCTTTGGTATAGTTTCTATAGCCAGTTTTGGCCTTGCAGGAATTAGCCTAAACAAGGCATTGGTGAAACATTTCAAACTTTAAAAACATACAAAATGGGAGAACATGTGTTTACCACAACTCTATGACATAACCTAAAACATATTTTCACCAATATGTCATGCCAAATTTACGTTTTTTAAATGAACCAAATGTATTAACACAACTGGCCAACACCTACTTTTCATCTGGGGTTTAGTAAGCTATTTTTGCACTCAGTACTGGGTTTTTTTATCCATCAACAGGAAGAAAATGTCCGTGGGGAGGGGTTTGAAAAAGTTGTTAAAATATCTGGATTTTAAACGAATGATAAACAAGCAAAATATGCAATTATTGTCCAAATATATCTGCAATTAATCTTTAAAACCCTTGGAAATGCTTCAAAAATGATGATATACGTATTACGTCGAAGTTATATATGCGTCGAAGCTACATAAGACGACGATACTTTGTATATATACAGAATTATAGTTGTATTAACAGAGATGAAATAAATGTTATCTTATCGTATCAAATCCTGTCAATGACATCTAACGGAAAAAATACTAATTTTAGAAATATAAAATTTTAAACTTAAAAAAATGCTGACAACATAACTGTGGTGACCATTATTGGAGGTACTGTCAAGTGCCAAATTAGTTGCAACGGTTTCGGGACTCACTTGAAAGCGGGCGATAATAGAGTATTTTAAATAATGTGCTCCAACATTAATGTACCATACCTAAAACCGCATCGAGGGATGGAACTCCTGTAGAAACTAATAGTTGATTGTTGTGAATAGATGGTTTAGTTCCTGGTATTTGATGTAATTGAGATTTTCCTTTTCTTTGAAAACTGGTTTTAGAAGTCGCCATTTTCAGGTACATTCTAAAACTCGGACTTCTGTCCAACTTGGAATTCTACTTGGACTAAGCGGCGATGGGATGGGGGGGGGGGGGGGGGGCAGCGGCGACGGGTTTGGGAGGGTGGGGGAGGGGCTGTGTTATGCATTAAGTTAGCCAATCAAATGCAAGAGGGTTATATAGGGGCTCACCATTTCCAAACTGGACAGAAATAAAGGCGATCGCCGCTTGTGGCTGTAAATTGAGGAAACATGAGGCTCCAGGTGGGGGTTTTCTAGAAATATTTAATAAACTGACACAGATTACATCGTGGATTTGTATATCATATGTTAATGACAAAAGATGAGACTGCAGATGGGGGCTTTCCTGCAATATTCTTCAAATAATTTTTTTTGTCTAGAAATATATAATAAACTGACAGAGATCACAGATTTCCTGCAATATTTTACCAATTAAAAGACATCACAGCCATCACCGCTTGCCTCAGACAATAAACTGCTGGCCAACTACCCTTCCACATTGACGTCCCCCAACACCCCCACCCCATTTCCAAGTTGGACAGGAAAGCCATCGCCGGCTATAGTGGCTCTTAATTATATATTTGTAAAATATTGTTAGAAACCCCATCGTAGCCTCACGTTTTCATCACTCTGTGGATGTACAAGTACCAGCATTTGATAGTAGAGAGTTTAAGATACACGTTTTGGAAATTACGTGTACTGCAAAATCTATAAGTATAAGTAGACGTTCCCGTATGTCATTTTTGGTTTAAGATACAAGTACTACGTGATGTCATGCTCCCCTCCCCATTTGGTTATTTATGCTTGGAAATGGAGTGAATTTCACTGCAAGGAATGTATGGTAGAGGGATGGACTGTTTTTTACTTCATCATGAATTATGATTCAATTAATGTAATATGTAAACTTTCTCAACAGTTGCTGTGCTTGTAAAATAAAATAATAAAGATTAAATACATAAATGGCCAATGTATACAGCATTAGGTGCGGCGACAGTAAAGTATTGCTGGATTATATATTTGTAAAATATTGTTAGAAACCCCATCGTAGCCTCACGTTTTCATCACTCTGTGCCACAGAGTCTGTGGATGTACAAGTACCAGTATTTGATATTTTATTTGTTTTAAATATTGCGAGGGCCAACTACCCTTGTATCAAGGGTGTTATGCATCAATTTCCAACAGTTTTTTATACATAAAAATATCTCCTGGCCATCGCCGCAACCCCCCCCCCCCCCCATTTCCAAGTTAGACAGGAAAGCCATCGCCGCATGCTATTATACATTAACGATATGAAGAAAATATGAGGCTCCAAGTGGGGGTTTTCTTGCATTATTTTATGCTCACCATCCAGGACATTGTTATTAAAGAAATATGAGGCTCCAGATGGGGGATTTTCTAGAAATATTTTATAAACTAACAGAGATCCCAACGTGGAGTGTTACACCCAATATTAAGCATATGCCTTTGAAGAACTATATGAGCCTCCAGAAGGGGGCTTTCCAACAGTACTTTATAAATGAAATACCTCCTGGCCATTGACCCCCCCCCCCCCCCCATCGCCTCTATCGCCGCAGTACTTGGACTGTCGCCGCTATCGCCGCTGGCCATCTACCCCTCCTCATTTCTTCTCAATTAAAATTAACGTCGCCGCGATCAGCCCGAGCGGCGATGGAATCGCCGCTTTTGTCCAACTTTTAGGAAGTACCCCATTTTCAGTACCTTTTACCGAATCAGATTAAAAATAAAGTCGCGCTCCAACTTATTACTGACTTTCACACTCTTTTTTTCTAATGCCCCTGTAATACCACAAGACTAAGGCTCCCGATTAAGATTTTTTTTTTTGGGGGGGGGGGGGGGGGGGGGGGAGGAGGTAGATGATTGAATTCAGAGTCCTGGACAGTCTGTTTGAGTCTGTTTGGATCAGTTGTAGTCAGTATAAAAATCAAACATGTTTGATATTTTTCACGACTGTAACCAATCCACTTTTGCCCCTAAGCACAAATTCCCCTGTATCAGGTTTCCTGATTTCCAAATTTACACAACCCTATGTTGTCTGAGGCATCCTGCGACTCCTAAGTCCCGGGCCCGGATTCACGAACAATACTTAGATAAGGTGACCTTAGATCTAAGTAAGGGAAGGCTTTTCACTTGACTAAGTTTTTCTTAGAATTGGTATTCACGAAACAATACTTAGATAAGGTTACCTTAGATTTTAAGTAAGGAAAAAACCTCTCCTAACTCTTTAGTTACGGTTGTGTCAGTGAATCTGATTGGCCAAGTGGTATGGAAAATTTTGTTCTATACATTGGATTGTTTATGATAATGATCCTCTACAAAGAATATTTGTCACAGCTTATTAAAGTGAGATTTTTAATTATTTTAGCTGATGAGCTTGGAGAGTAAAATTAATTCCTAGTGAAAATTTTAATCGGTTCCTTTCAAGTAGAATGTAGCCATTACCCAGATAGCAAGACTCTGTAGGGCCACCGCTGGCCCACTGGCGGCATAGCTGTCGGTCCGACATTGGCTGCAGGCGGTGGCCAGCCGTTGGCGTGACCGGCTGATAGGCAGTGGTCCACCGTTGGTAGCCGACAATACGGTTTTCTGATGGACCTTCAGTGGCCCACTGTCAGCAGCCAATGATAAGCTTTTCTATTGGCCCACCAGTGGCCCACCTTCAGTAGCCGACAAGGTTGACTGGTGGTCCACCAGTGGCCCACTGTTGGGTGCCATCAATGGTGGTTCTCTGGTGGCGTGACCAGCTGATAGACAGTGGCCCACTGTTGGCAGCCAACAATAAGGTTTACTGGTGGCCCATCAGTGGCCCACTGTTGAGTGCCAACAGTGGTGGTTCTCTGGTGGCGTGACCAGCTTATAGACAGTGGTCCACTGTTGGCAGCCAACAATAAGGTTTACTAGTGGCCCATCAGTGGCCCACTGGCTTTTTGGCCGGTGGATGTGTCGGTCTGACATTGGCAAGCCACTGGTAAAATTTTACTACCACTATAATATAGCATCAGCCAATCAGATTGCAGCATGAAGTTATGTGGCCATTGTTTAACAGAAAGCAAATAATTGACAGATTGTGGGTGGATTTTAGTTAAGGGAATCCCTGATAAGTCACACGACCAAACATAAACAATGGTGGAACAGTATCTTAGGATGATATGTTCCATAGTCAAATAATAAAATTATAATGTTCAGAAACAACTTTTCTTACTGTGAATTTCTAATGAGAATATTATTTTTATGTCTAAAATTGTTAAATAGTTAGTTAAAAATTGTGGGCCCACTGAAATATGATTTTTAGACATACCATAATAAATAATTTTTTACTAAGTGTCTCAATATCCCCTATTATTGCTCGCCGCCATCTTGAATAAAAAGCCACCATTGGCCCACCGTTGGCCCAACCTTGGCAGCCTGAGTTTTGGTTGGCAAGCCTTCATTGGGCCAGCGTTGGCATGGGTAATTCGGCCACTGATTAGAATATATTTCAAGGGTAATTCAGCCACTAATTGGAATATGTTTCAAGTGTAATTATTCCTTTCAACTTAAGAAACTTTATATTTTATCGACACATACATATTGCAGCCAGTGGACCAAGGGTCATCCAGTGGTGGCTACACCTCAACCCCAATTAATAGGGTTTTGATTGAATATCATATTTTTCTCCTGTACATGTTTTATGGTTTGTTTACAGGGGAAACTTTCACTTCTGTTAACTTTTCTGTGTAATTATCAGATGATTTTATTGATTAGATCTAAAATCCGGATGGAAATTAGAAAATTCCCATCAGTGGCCCATCGATCATAGCTTATATACCACTGATATAGTTGGTGGGCTGCCAGTGGTAAATCTTGGAAGAAATTTGTGGCCCAAGAATGGGAAGAAAAGAAATATATATTAAGGCAGAGATGTGACATCTGTTATTTAAAAATGTTGGTGTCTCGGTGATATACACACACATACATAAAGTATCCAATTACTTTGCCGTCTGTGGGCCACCGGTGGGCCAACAGTATGTGTACCATGCAGGCAGAAGGTGGACCACTGATGGACCACCAGTGGCAAATCTTACAATTTTTTCATGTAATAAAATTCAGAACAGCTACTTTTGGAAAGTAATTCACTTGAAACAAATGAATTTAAGCCAAGACAGCCTCTCTTCAAGATCTGTCAAAACAAATGCCGTTCAGCAGAGCTTGAGGTGTAGCCACCAGAGGACCACCATTGGTCCACCAACTAAGTATAGCTCTTACAGATGATAGTTGCATGTGTCAGACAAAAACAAATTCTGCGATAGTTTTAGGTTTCATCAAAAAACAAATTAATATCAAAAGGAAAAAATGAAAATATCTTTCTTTAACCTTCACTAAAAATATATATATATGTGCCACCAGTGGCCCACTGGCTGCCCATCGTGGGTCATGTACTACTTGTGTAGTGGGTGGACCATTGATGGACCACCTGTGGCAAATATATAAGCAAGTAATATATAAAGTAATAAAGTGGAGAAAAGACTGACTGAGCAAAATGAAGGAATACAGAATAAGTTTGTTAAAAAATGACATTAACTTATGTTAAGTGAAAGAAAACACACATTTTATCTAATTTTTCCTAGGATTTTACACCAGTGGGTGTAGGCTGGTACCTGAGCTACAGCCACTGACTCTGGTAGTTGGTGGGCCAACTGTGGGCCACGCAATGTATTTATATTTTGAAATAATATGTTTTTAACATTGAATATTGTTAAATAATATGTCAGAAAACAGTATTTGAGGTTGCTTTTGAAGTTGTTTATAATGCTTTAAAATTTTGAAAAAAAATGCAGTCAGTGGGCCACCAGTGGCTCAGTGGTGGCCCACAAGCTATATTTTGCCACCCATAGCCAACGGTGGCCCACTAGCATCTTGCTATCTGGGTAGTGGAAATTATTTCTGAAGAATTAGTTAAAACTTCATCTTACTAAAATTTTGACTTATACACTAACCACGTGGATAAATAAACCTCCCCATCCAAATACAACACTATTATTGCCCAATGTTTACAAACTAAATCATGTACTATTAACATCCTGTCCTCTCAAGGTAGCTTTCAACTTAACTTAAAATCTAAGTATGGGTTTTAAGGTCACCTTAGAGTTAGGAACGTTCGTGAATAAGGTTTCATAATTTCTTACTTGAAATCTAAGTAATACTTAAAATTTAAGTTAGGAATGGTCTAAGTATTGTTCGTGAATCTGGCCCCAGGAGTCATCCTCAAATGTCCCAGACCTCAACAAAAATCGCCCATTGGTGACTTAGGGAATCTTTCATTAGTCCCAGGAGGGCTGGGGTCACCTCAGACCAGTTTGAGACCCAGTCAGTATATTCTCGACAGGATCTGAGTTGAAAGCGACCACAAATGTGGGTTAATCGCCTCATAGTTGGGGAACAATTGTGACTTGCTGGAGGACATCTGAGGCTTTCCAAGGCTTCCTGAGGACGATCTGTGCTTGATCACCACATCCTTTGCTGGAACAGGGGCATAAGGCAACATAACTCACCACTCATCATGACTTGTTCCCGGTCATTAAATAGAAATCAGGGCGTATTACAACAATACTTAAACCATTTCTAACTTAAATTTTAAGTATTACTTAAATTTCAAGCAAGAGGTCATGAAACTTAACATTCCTAACTTTTGTGAAAGACCTTCCCTTATCAAGATCAAAGATCACCTTATCTAAGTATTGTTGTAGGATATGGCCACATAACTTTCAACTTAGTATTTATTATTAGTCATGATTATTTAGCAGAATCTAGTTTGAGATTTACACTGTATTTTACAGACTATAACAATGCCCAGTTAAGCCAATGCCAACATGTAGTATGGAGACAGACAGGTCTTGATATGTAAAGATGTTAATATGCAAGTTAAAATACAAACAATTTTAAGGTGTTTATCATTCTAGTAGTAAATAGGGGGCATAAAACCATCCAAAACAAGAGCACTTGGAGAGCGCAGACCTCTGTCAAGGGAGCTCAATTCCTGGACTATCATCAAAATCCACCCTAAAATTATCTGGTTATAACCTTCTTTAAAAGAAGCCCGGATCCAGATGATCCAGACAGTGATCCAAATCACTCCTGAAATCAATTCACTTGTTCCTTGTCCCATTTAGAACATTTCCTGAAAATTTCATCAAAATCCATCCATAACTTTTTGAGTTATCTGTCTTTAAAAAGTACATTTTATGGATCCAGAAGATCCAGATAGTGATCCGGATCACTCCCAAAATTTAATCATTTCTTTTTACCTTTTCAGACATATCCTGAAAATTTCATCAAAATCCGTCTATAAGTTTTTGAGTTATCTTTTTCACAAACGCATCTGGCAGCCTGGATCCAAATGATCCAGACAGTGATCTGGATTACTCCCAAAATCTAATCACTTGTTCCTTGTTCTATTTAGGACATTTCCTGAAAATTTCATGAAAATCCATCCTTAACTTTTTGAGTTATCTGTCTTTAAAATTATATGTCATGGATCCAGAAAATCCAGATAGTGGTCCACATCACTCCCAAATTTTAATCATTTCTTCCCTTTACCTTTTCAGACATATCCTGAAAATTTCATCAAAATCCGTCCATAAGTTTTTGAGTTATCTTGTTCACAAACAAAACAAACAAACAGACTGACTGACAAACCCAGGCGAAAACATAACTTCCTTGGTAACTATAACTTGTCATGGATACAAATATTGAACTATAAGGCCAAAAGTTAAAGAAATCCCAATTAATAGAATGTCAAAATTAATGTTTATTTTGGCTTCATTGTGATGGTTTCAGCATTCAAATTCAACATTTCTCAGATATGGGTTCAAGCCAAGGTGCATGCGGATAGATAGTTGCTCAGATAACCACTTAAAATAGCAATCCTGTGTCATTGGTTCTGATCCCCAGTGACAGGCTACAGACCCTCAAGGGCATTGATAAATCATCATCCTTGAACCACTGTCTTTCAGTTAGGGGAATGTCAGTAACTTGAGAGCTTGGGCTGTACTTGTGTAATTTAAGGAGTTAAATAACAGTTTGAGTCCTGTAATACATGGAGATATTGTGCTGAATATAAATACGCAATACAATATAATAATATGCTCCATACAACTGTTATTTTATCAGCTAACAGTAATCAAAATTGTAAAGTCAAAACAGCCAAAAATTTAATGAACCATAAATATTTGTCTGAGACTTATTATATATAACTTCAGTCAAACTGACAGTGGTAGATTAAGTCTTTATGTTTTATGTCAATATTTTGTTATAGAAAGTCATTTAACCTTATCATTCAATGAAGCCTATCTAAATACAATATCCTCATGTTAAAGCCATTAAATGAGTTAACCTCAAAATCTGTGTTGAAAGATTTAGTCCAGTTACTGTGCGAAATTGCCTTTCAGTATGTTCTTAAAGGCCAAGATGGTGCATTGGTAACATACTTGCCTCCCACCACTGAGGTGCCCTAGACCTTATGTGAGAAAGTTGGTAGTTGCTTAATGATGGTCGGCAGTTTACAGTACAGAACTTTGACTAACTGTATGTATTAATTTCTTCTGTCCATAAACTACCCATCATGATTTGACTTATATAGTGTTGAAAGCAACATTTAAAGTCAAATAAATAAATCTGTATGTTCTTTTCATGATCAATGAAAATAAACAGGCACCACTTGCTTTCATAGCACCTGTTGAATAGAATAAACTTCTCATCAGGTTACAGGACACAGAATATCCACTTGCAGAAAACATATAACACCTATCTCTTTAGAAATCCTTGTTCTGCCTCCTAGTTACTCTTGTGCTATTGGTTGCAACCACTATTTTTCTTGGACCATGGGATTTATTTTTTTTAGAAATCAGAGGATGTTCTCATAATCATTATTCTCATCCATGAGCTTTAACATGCATCAACTCTAACCACATTTAATTTCTAACCTTAGAAGCAATCTTCAAACTCATGTCCCACAAAAGTTATTGAGTGTATATAATGTCACACATCAAAATAGAAAAGTATGAAATGTTGAGGTTACAATTGTCAGCTACTAGAAAACCAGCGAATGGTGAGTCAGGTAACTAATATATGTACATCAGACTGCATCAAAGGCATTTAGTGAAAACCTGATAAATACTGTCATTTCTATGTATCAGAATTATATATTTATTCTGTATTGTTCTGGATAATTTTAACTCAGCTCAACTCGTATACAGTCAAGTTTTCTTTAACAATTTGTAGTTAACCACCTGGCATCATTTAACTTGGCTCTCCATATGCAGAAATATGTCATTTGTTCCCATTGGAAGCTTAATATTTGCTTAAACACACACGTGTGAGGACACAAAATTATAAAAGACCATAAAACCAGACAAAGATAAGCAAACCTTTATTTATTACTGATTAAATTTGAATATATTACACACACAACTAAAACAATTGATAACAATAAGTTACATTTGCAATTCTTCAATATATACATGTTTCATATTATAGAACATGAATATGTTCAGTTAGTAAAAATCAACTATAATATATAACTTCAGTAACAAGAACTTTTTATGGAAGCCCAATAGTAACATAATTTTTTTTTGCTTAGTCGTAATTATAAAACATTACCTTATAGTAGTGTTATAGGTTCCATTGTTACAAATTACGATTTTGTTACTACATGCATCTTACTCTATCTCGATATACCAAGCTCATATTTTTTAGCAAAAAGGGAAAGCTATCTCGTTATGATGACTTGCTATTCATCATAAAGAGTTCGTACTTTTGAGAAATATGAATGAAAAACTTATGTTGTTATTACGAATTATATTATCTCTAAATTATGGAAAACTGAAATCTGGACACACAATTCAAGATTATTTTCTTTGGGTCACTTCACTGGGCTTCCATAAATACACAACTATAGCAAAAAGCAAAAGTCTAAAAAATACCAAAACATTGACTTTTAATTCAGTAATTTGGCTAAGTATTTTTTTAAGCAATAATGAGGTATAATAAGGAAGGCTTTTCAAAAGGGATAATAAAGACCTTCTACAAAAATTGACCCTTGATTAAGTATATACAGTTGTGGTCTTGGATATACAAACATATTATTACATCTGCCTAGGAGATCTGTTTCTCTGTTTGCCAAGTTACTAGAAGGATTATGCAAATACTGCTGGATGGATCTTCCTGAAAAAAAATCATCAGATGGGTCCTGGTCCAACTAAGATCCTATTCTGTTTTTAGAGTGATCTAGGTCACCATCTGGGTAAAAAAAATCCGGATTTTCCCATTTACGTATTATTATGTTCCTTAGTAGAGACATTTGCTCTCCGAGTAGTCTTGTTCATTATTTTTTTCACATGTAAACATCAATGCTTTTGGCACAGAGTCTACAACTTGGGAGTGAACCCCATTTATGTGGACCCCCCCCCCCCCCCCCGCCCTTCGTCTTCTATATATTGTAATATTTACAATAACTATTTCATTATACTGTAAATAGACCTTTATATCAGTGACACATAAAATATAAACTTTTATTTTAATAGGTTTGACTGGCAGGTATAAACCAACATACAAGAACAGAAAACTGGTTTAGAAAAATCTTTAGGAGTAATCAAAAGAAAAGTTTAATGCAAGAACAGTACAGAATCGTCACCAGCTAATTGGCATTGCTTTCCTCCATGCCATAACTATTCATACACCATCAGACCCATACAACATATTGGAAACAGCTCTAAATCCCTAAATAAGCATTTCAGTAATCAAATATAGTCGTGTTTTTATGTCTTTTGAGATTGTAACTATAGTGCAATACTTATCATAGGCCAATAAAATATATTTTTCATATTGGAAAAAAAATGTTTAAAAATTACAATGTCACATTCATAAACATAGTGCTCCAGCAGTTGCCACTAGCAAGGTGATCATATTTTAGTCTACTCCTGAAAATACTGGAAGACAAACTCAGACAGGTGTTTTGGGCCTGGCTTCTAACCAAGCCTGGATACGTGGATGTGCCTCAATCCTCTCCCTGTGAGCCTCTAGCTTAGAGTATTGATGCAACTTTGGAAATACACCAAATCCTGGAATCCAGTGCCAAGCATTCATCACTGCAATATCAGCCCAAGTCATCTAAAAATAAAACAGAGTAAATATTACTAGATATCTCTTGTAAACCTAATATGAAAAGGATAGGAGAACATTGTGGTGAGTTGTGGTTACTGATTTATATCTGTGAAACTTTTCACCCTTGTGAAAGAATACAAAGGTGGGATAGCAACATAAATATAAAGCCTTAATACAATTACTAAAGATGTAGGAGATCAAGTTGAGCAGTGGCAAGTTGTTAAAAAGAGCCATAACTTAAATCAAAAACAAAAATTAATCATTTGAAACTTGTAGGTATATCCAATAAGTAAGTGAACAATACATAAAAGACACACATCTTTGAAGAATGAGATGGACAAAACAACATGTTCACCAGACTGGATATGCCTTCTGATTATCCAAATGTATTGGTGAATGGTTTGATTTTGATCTCTTAACTGCCATTTTTGGTATTGATCTACCTAATTGCTCTCCAATGCAGAATAGTGATAATGTGGCTTTTTAAGATATAGTAGGCCTCCAAAGCCTTGATGCCTTGCTTACGACTCAACACATGGGCTTAGCTTGTAAACAAGTTTCAGAAAACTATGGTATAACAATTTATGAACATGCTATGAACAAATCCCTGTAAGTGCACTAATAGCCCATTGTATGGATCCATTTCTAGACCTGCTATGATAATGGTGAATTGAAGAAAAAATATGTTTGGAGCAGGAATATGTGTTAAGTTAGAATATAGACGGTTACTTTGCCAAAACTGGAGTATATTAAATAATGTATTGTTGCAATCTATAAAGTTATTAGTATACTTCAATAAAGATAAAATATATCTTTGTCTCCGGGTGCTGATTATGTTTTGTTTTTCCTTGATTATTGTGTTATGATTGAATTTGTATACAGTTCGTGTATTTGCATGAAAAAAGAACGAAAAATGAAACATACAGTTCGTGTATTTGCATGCAAAAAAGAACGAAAAATGAAACAAACATAACAGCCAATTAATAATACTTCTGCTCAATACATTTTAATATGTAACATTAAAAATAGTTTGATTTACATAACCTTATTTTGGAACCCTGATAAAATAAACTGGATATATTGTAATTCCAATACAACTAATCCTTTATATCTAACAGAAGACCAACTCCGAAAGTGCTTCAGGTAGAATAACAGAAACTTAAAATGAAAAGTCCAGGGACTTTATAAAGGGGGTGAGCACAACAGAGGACAGTGATACATACAAAATAACCTATGATGGATATGTGTTTGGAAAGAGATGCGATTTAAGCTTCTATTTGATTGAGGTGGGGGAAGTGACTGAGTGGACATTATATCATCATACTCCTTGGGCAAAAATTGAAACCAAACTGCTTGGAATATTTATGTTCTGATGAGAAAAAAGATCTATGGAACATTACGAACGTCACTGTCCATCTGGATAGCCTGTTTGGAGGAACTGGTAAAAAGAATATTGCTATTTCGAATGTTTTACCACACAGAGAATATATATGACCTAATTCCAAATTCAGGACAAACTATGTACCACATAACTTTGAATAGTCATTCATAAAGTTTTGGAGAGTACAAAACCCTGGAAGGCCCAAGTGTATCATTGAGACAAGTGTTCCTATGTGTACTTCAACGCCTTGGCTTTCCAATTATACCCTGGGAATTGGCACGAGATCCAAACCACACCAAAGGAACCCTTTATTGCATGCTTAACTTTTGCCATTTCATTAAATTTGAATATAAATTGTGGTTGACATAGAGTACAAATCTTCTATTTTTGTTTGGTGAGAGAAGTCAGTGTTTAGATAGTTTGGACAAAACCAAGTCAAATAAATATACTACCCATTCTGAGCACAGTGTCAGCTGTTATATATATTCTATATATGTTTATATATATATATATTCTTTCAGGCACTATGCTCCAGTTCTTTGGAACTCTTTCCCCTTCCAAATAAGAAATAGCCCCTCTGTTGCATCATTCAAAAAACACCTTAAATCCCAACTCTTCAACTCCGGTTTCCCAACTTAGTCTCCTTCCCTCTTGGTCACACCCATAACTCCGGATCATTGACCTTGACCGCCCCTCGACTCTCCTTACGATAAACGATTTCTGTTAACCAGCGCACTGAGTTCCCCTCTGTGGGGAAGATATTGCACCTGCAAAGCAGTAGATTAGGTTAGATTAGATTATACATGGTGATATTTATTTATCGATTTGTGTTTTACCTCATGCCTAGTGCCTTATCAGTTATAATATAATGGGCAGTTGGAAGGGCAGAGGAAACCAATACATAGAATCGGTCAAGGTTCTGTACTGTTAACTGCCGACCAAGAGCAAGCAACTACCAGCTTAACCACACATGAGGTGAAGCCGAGATTTCAACTCTGATCTCAAAGGTGTGAGGAGAGTGAAAATAACAAAAGAGAAAATATAATATACTTTGACATACACATCAATTGCTATCATGTTGTTATGACAAGAATAATGGCTTTGGGTTGGTCGGTCGGCCGGTCCGGTTAACCTTGGATGAAATAATTCAAAACTGGTCAAAACCTCATTGTAAATCAACGATACATTCCGAACTCAAAATAGGATCGGGATAACAATTGAAACAGTTGTGACATTTGTAAATTTGAGTTGTAGGAACACCAACAAATTTTACTTTTAAAAATGTCAGTCACGTGTTAATCAGTAAATCATCTTTAAATTGGCATAATCAAGAAGCAAATACCAATATAAACTTTAACCACTCAGGTTTGCTGATACAAGTTCTAAAAGATTTGATCAGTTATGAGCTTCTTTAGAACGCAGATTACATGCACAAATTACAATGGTACATGAGGGGTTATAATCTATTTGCTGTTTTAAAAGATTAAAATATGTTAACGAGCTTCACTTATGTCAAACTTTATATTAATTATTCACCTTTCACGTTAAACTACACTACATTAGCTTAATTGAATAATATGTGTTCAAGTTGAACTAAAATACTATTATATCAGCTGGAACATTTTTAGATTGGCGTATTTTATTTCTCTACATGTAGTTACTATTTTTGCCCATAAACTATTTCTCAATTAAATGTTAGTGAAGAATTCACAAGATTTCATTAAAAACCACCCAGAATTATAACGTTCTACATGTGTAGAGTGTATGACAGGCTAAAGTTCAACAAAGTACCAATGGTGTACAGTTTCGGGGTGACTTGTCAAATGAGGCAGACATATGATAACAAATCTTGCAAAAGAGTTTTGGCATGACACAATACATCAGCAAATAGAACGGACCCAACTGACACTACTTGTAGTTGATACTGTTGGTCTCAGTTACACTTTTAAGTGTATCATATATAGGTCATCCTTGGTCAAATATATATTTGCAAAAACCTCACCTCTTTAGTCAAGTGCCATTTTTCTAAAAATGGGTATTATGCAAGAATAGTTTCCCAAGGAAGTTACATAAGGTAACCATTTTATCCCCAGTTACGAAACTATATCTAGAGCTATACAACTTTTTACATAAGGAGTAAGTATCTTTAGTACAGATAACAGATTTTGCTACCCTTGATATACCAAACTTCACACAGTGGAAAAAAAACTAAATGAAAATAACTATTGCATAATATTATATAATCACATGTATTAATTAAGTTTGAAATTATTTAATATAGCACTGCGGACACACTTACATTGTAGATTGCACATTGTATCGACATTGTAAACTATATATTGCTAGTCACTTGTCATTCGATACATACAGTGAACAAACTATTTTAATCTTTTAAAATGTCTTATTTTGTAATACAATAAACCACTTTGGGCCAGTAGATAAGCTACATTTGTTTTAAATTTAGCTTTTCAAACTAATTTGTACATATAGTTATAGTGTTTAATATGACAAGTCAGATACACACTTAGCATACTGCTTCCCAGTAAACAATTTTAACGCTCGACGATAGGAGAGGGTTATTGTAATCAGTTTGTTTCTGTCTGTCTGTCTGTGCACCGTTTTGCCCTTATAGCTCAAAAACTATAACATCAATCTCTCTCAAATTTGGTGGGCAGGTATTTCATGGGGTACAGACGGATTCTTCCAAATTTGGTGTAATTTGTTTAAAAAATAAAGTCAGGAGAGAGTTTCTCTTATTTTTGATTGGGAATACACAGTGAAACTGCTTCTCTTCTTCACATACGTAAAAAAATCAATATTTTGCTTTCTGACCTCATTATACTTAATGATGTCACAATGCAATTCTCATTGTGAGGTCACAAACCTAGCTTGTGATACTTGCTGTCTTTAAGTAAAAATATTTCTTCTCATTTTATGTCTTGAAATTGACACAAAGATAATAAAGAGGGGAGTGGTATATTCATCATTTTAATTAATTAATTAATTATTATTTCTGTTTTTATTTTCTCTTTTTTTCTTTCAATTCCTTGACAGTCCATCACAAAAATTTGCCATGAGTGATTTTCACCAGGAAGTGACTTTTAAGCTGTATTTTTACCTCCACCAGTAGTTTATAATTTTGGGTGCAAATTGTTTGTCTATTTGTCTGTCTGTTTTTTGGTGTTTAGATTACTCAAGAATTAATTAACAGATGTTTATTAAAAAAAATTTGTGAGTAGGACCTGGCCAAAGGAAGAAGTTAAGAAAGTAAAAGAAAGATCTGGATCTTATTTTGGATACAAAAAAAATCAAGAATTTTCAGAGGTCCCATTTCAATGTATTTTTAATGAATTTGGCTTTCTTCTTGATGTTTCTTCGAAAATTAATTTACATGTTTGGTTTTATTTTATTATCTTCCTTACAATACTTTATATCACTTTAGAGCCTGGTCACATGGAGTCGAGCATTTTGCTCTCTCTGAGTGCATCTTGTTGAGGTTTGCAAACGTTTGGTAAATGTTACAATATGGTGGGTACGAAACCCATTTATAAAAGAGGATTATCAAAATGTTATTGGTTTACTATTTATTAAACATTTAATGACTAATGTTAGGATCAAATTCAATCTGTTTTAAGGTTCAGATCATATTTTAGGCATTGCATATGGGGTAATTTTTGACAAAGTTCTCTAAAATCCCCTATTGTTGCTCACCGCAAACTTTGTTTGCAAATGTTTAAAGGTAAACGCTTAATAAGAATTCTGACAATATTGGTACAAAAACTGTTTGTGGTAAAATATTGTCAAAATATTTAATGGAAAACATTTTAAAAATGTTTAAAAATGATGGGTATGAAAACCAGTTGTTATGGATTGTTAGTAAAATGTTTTCAGAGCAAACGTTAAAAAACATTGTCAATAAATGTTGTTTCAATGTTTTATGTATGCTGTTTATCACACATGTAATGTTGAAAGTTTGAAAAAACATTTCCAGCAGAACCTTCATTTCGTAAGCTATTTTATAAATGTTTTTAAAACTTTTCAAGGCGCACCTCAGTTTCTCGAGTTATTTTAAGTTTGAGTTTGTATAGAGATTGTTTATCAAACGGTTATTTAAACATGGCCATGCAAACAAAACACTTGGAAACGTTTAGTAACTCCTAAGACAGGATTTTAAAACGTTTTGCAATTGTTTAAACCTTTTAAAAACTTTCTGCTGTTTACTGGGTCGTCCCTTACTACTTACACATCTAAACTGTAAATATATTAAGAATTGTGAGTCTGGTTAACAAAAATGTTTGCTTTTGTCTGTCCATATCCCGAAAATATGTACAGTACTATTGAATATGTGGTAGCTACAATGGCTTTGTAATCCACAAATATTTTTGCCAAATACTGCTTAAATGTGATTACTAAGGACATAGTTTTATCTGATGTGTTTTGGATAACTAGGAATCACAAAAAAAAAAAAAAAAATACAAGGTATTTGGTATTTTACCTTATCTCCCACAAAGTAGCCATTGCCCCCATCATTTTTCTCTAAAAGTCGTTCCATCATGCCCAAAAAATCAGGGAGCAATTTTTCATAGGATTCTCTCATTTCAACCTGAAGGTCAACAGATTAACATCTGAATATTTCAGCTCTAACGTTTTTCAGACAGCACAGTAGTGTAGTGGGTAACACACACTCACTCACTCACTCACTCAGTGAGATCTTGTAATAACTTACAAAGCTATATTATTATTAAGGGATACATATATAAGTGCAAGATGTATCTAGTAACTACCTGAAATACTCTTCTTGTTATTACAAAATATACTGATCCTTAATTGCTAGACTGTACACAATATCATAATTATGGAGAGCCATATCCTGCAATGTGCACTCATATGGCTATATATTATTTGAAGTATGTGCCAATATCGGCAAATATACACTAAATAATTATTGTATGCACTGAAATATGTTTCAGTAATAATTATAATATAATACATAAACAAAACTATAATTTATTACATTTTCCTTCAAATGGTCTCGTGAAGCCATTTCTAAATATACTTATTCAATCAGTGTCTTAAAACAAACCTTTTTCTGTTGGTCTTTCTCCCTGTAACATGGCATTATGGGATCCATCATATCAAGTACTGTGTCCACTATCATGTCACACTGGGCTTCTTCAAATCTGGATTGTCCAACTAGTTCTGAAAGTGGTTACAGATGGGACAGAGTGAATTTAAATTATAGTATTAGACAAATGAAAATTGGACATATGTATGGTAGAAAGGAGCGAAAACCCAAGGTGTTCAACAGTAAGTTCACAACATTTTGTTCTTGGTTTTGTCTTAAGTTTGTACATGTATGTGACTCAGAGATATTTGTGGCATTTCCTTTGAATTGCAATCTCAGATCTGAAATATATAGGGTCTGAGATGTCTGTCTTCAGTCTTGGGCTTCAGTCTTGCAATTTCAACATGTTGGGTCAGCTATATCAAGAATTTCAGTCTTGAAACTGAAACGTCAGAAATAACTATAGAACTTTCTTGGATTTTCAGTTTTGGAATTGAAGCATATAATGCCAGAGATATTTGGAGTATTTCTCCTTCAAGTCTTGAAATTATTGCAGTAATTTAGAATTATCTTTATTATCTCACTGGAATTTTACTCTTGAAAGAAAACACATGAGGTCAGCAATATTTGTGCCTTTTTCCTAACATTTCAGCCTAGGGCAAAGGTCAAAGGTCAAAGTTGGTGTTTTATAAGTCTTGTTCAACAGCCAGGGTCATATTGGGATAGGTTCTGGGTATTGTTACTTGTGGGAGTCGAACCCACACAGAGGTGACAGCTTGTGTTTAGATGCCAAACCTGCTAACCCACTAGACCAACCACTGGGGACCTCTTTCAGTATAAATGCAATAATATTCATAATAGTACCCCGTTTAATACATTGTTCAAAGACAAAGTATCCAGCAAAGTCTTGTTTTCTAATCATTTTCTTAAATGGTACAAAACTACATTTATTAAATAATCTTCAACATTACTTTTAAGTGTTTTTAATCATAATATACGGATGCATATCAGTATGAAAGACTTAAATTATTCCAAGGCATTACAGTAACACTGTGTAAATTTGTCAGCAGTTTACTGAAGATTATCTTACCAAATTCTTTAGCAAGGTATCTGGCAATAGACACACTCTGACTGAGAACTTTATCCCCAACCTTTAGAATGGGAAGCTGACCAAATGGAAGTTCTGAAAAGCATAAGATCGCAAACCATAAACATAAGTGTTTTTCACGTTGGGTATCACAATGGGATTTTTTTGGCACTTAAGGGGGTCATTACTGCATTTTAATTTGAACTAGAAAGCATTGTAGAGCACAGACCTCCTCCAGGGGAGTGTCTCTGAAACTTTAGTAGGATTTTTTTGAGATCTAGCATATGATCAAGATATCTTCCTTTTGTCTGACCATACCCTCACAAAAATTTCATGAAGATCTACTCATTCCTTTTAGCAGACACACATGATGTGTGTAGGCAAGTCTGAACAGATGATTCTTTTGTAGTTTGTTTATGAAAGAAGCTTGTGGTTGCTTGTAAACCTGACTACACGTGACAATCTACTCCATATGGATGATGCAGCAACTGCAAAAAGGGTTGACTGAAATAAATTCTGAAATATTAAGCTGCTGCAATGAACAAATTTTAAATGTACCATATAGAGCTCATAATGATCTTTTACACTTTACACTTGTACACACAAGACAGCTAGATTTTATTGTAAAATGTCTTAAGAGTTCAAATAGTGTTGTAAAACTGTGTGCATCTTTATTAATTGGTGGAAGTACTTCTGATGACTCTTGTACCATAAATTACATTTGTTCCTAGTATAAACTGAATAACTATCATTTATGGGACTTTAGAACACATTATATTAAGCATGACAGTCATTCTAATAGTTAATTTAACTGCAGGAGTAATTATAGATTTCATTAAGTTAAAAGAGAACATTTCAACAAGTGTAACTGATAAAACAAATGTTTCATTTTTAATAGACCATACCATGTACAAATTAATTTCTTTCACTCTCTCTCTTTCGCTGTTTAATATTTTAATGGAATTGTGTTCTCTATAAACTTTTTCTGTCGCCGTTTCTCTGTTTAATATATTTATGTAATTATCTTTTTATCCCTTTTTGTGCAAAAATGACTAATAAAGACTTATTATTAAAATATCGATGGGCTGTTGAATTGTGAATCCAGTAGATCGAGTTTGTCTAGAAAAGCAGTAATATGAATTTGATCTTCCACTGGCAGACATTTTGAAAAAGGCAGTTTTGAACTTATTAAAATTTGTCTGCGTTGCCTTGAGTCCAAACAAAACCGTGTCACAGTAACCTCTTGCATGCTCTGTTCAGTTGGATATGATTTAAGATTTCGGGAGAACCACTTGCATGCTGTCATTCTACTCTGTTCCTTTGCATGTACATTGTTGTGTATTTTTAACTGAATTATTATGTCACACACAAATCCCATGCATAGTTATCAAAAGATTTACTCTTGTAATGCAAGGTTCTGGATTTTGTACTGATCCAAAGTGACTGAGAAAATATAGGCTATTTTAGTTTATCATGCACCAGCTTGTAAACTTAACAGACAACCTGCAACAATATCTACCTTGATACAATGACATCAATATACATATATGTACATAACCTTTCATTATCTCACTTGTAGATCTCTCCAAAACGCAACCTTTTTAGAGTGTGCCCAGCCTTTGGCGACATAAAGGTCACCAAAATTATATCTAGGTCAAAAGTTAAGCTTAAAGTCACGCCCCGATTATCACTCTTATTTGGCACAAAAAAGATGTTTCTGAATGTCCTTTAACTCTTCAACTCTTTGAACTTTATAATCCGTATATCAGAGCCCAAAGAAAAATGGGATTACTCCATTGCACATCAACATAACTCCGTTGCATCACAAACACAGGAAGCTTTGTGAAACTATCTGTGGCTTAAATGTTGAGAATGGGTAATCGAATTTTTAGACAGACTGAAGTCAAAGTATTTTTTACTGTCTCACCAGCCTCACTCTGCAACAAAAACTATGGGATAGATGTCACAGCGGAAACAATGATTCAGGGACATCACTGATTCAATTAAAAAAACCATGCATATAAAATTATATTTAAAAATAACTTGCTGTACTTAAAAAATAGTCCCTTATACAAAGTCTTGTGCTAAGAAACACAATGTAATCCCAAGCATAATCGTCTTCAGATACCTTATATTTTTAGTAATAAATTTATAGTTAGGAACATCATTTCGGCAATGATAGGTGCTCATCAAAATAACAAACATGTTTAAAAACCTTTTTGAGTCATAAGGTATTTGCGACTTGTCTTTATGACTGTTCTGTGTCATGTGACCTTTTAGTTCTACTGGTTTGATATATTTCTCTACAAAAAGGGCTGTTTTACCATGGTAAACCTGGGAACCAAATTAAAACTTCCAAAAACTATGCAAGAGAGATGTTCTCAATGTAGTTATACTTTACTTTCAAAAATTTTAAATTTTGAAGTGGAGAAAAATTTATGGTGGCCATATTTACATGTTTGTTTACAAAATGAAACCCCTCCCCCGTAGACTTTGCCAAAACTTAGTTGCTTTGTGCAATCTGCCAGGTTTAAGACAAAAGTTTCAGAATAATTCTAAGACAAAAGCCTTAAATCCTTAACCTTAAGTCTAAGTCCGGACTCAGTCCCTTTGTGAAGCTGGCCATTGACTTGTGGACTTGTCATTCCTTACTGTTTTTAGAGAGAGAGAAATTACAAAGTTAGGGTTTTATATCTCGTTCAATAGACAAAATAATACTGGGGCCGTCCCTAAGATTTTTTTGAGATATAGCCTGTATAAACAAGTCAAGGTAACTGTATCATGGTCAGTATGTATCAAACCTGACCTCCACAAGACCCTATTCCCTAATATATAAGTAGGCGTATTTCACAAACAAGAATCTACATACTCTGGACAATCCAGATTCAGATTTGGATTTTTTTTGGATTAGCTAAATTCGTAAAATGCATATTTCTCCAAATCAGAATCCATGGTGAAAAAATAAGATAAACAACTATAACTATATTAAAAAGTACATAATTCTTATAATGAAATATATTTCTTATATAGAAATGAACTTTTCTTTATTTTATTTGTGCCATAGTTTGCCGCCATGATTTTGCAAAGAATTATGGGTAATCCAATGAATCTGAATCAACCTCAGGAGGTAGATCAACGGATTCATAATCCAGACTAGGATTCTGATCACATCATAAACGAATCTGTTAATCTGACGAATCTAGATTTGATCGATTATGAGTAGTATATATAGAGGTTGTGAAATACGCCTAGTGTTGCATCATTTTGTAAAGTACATGATCAGATTGATATCAAATCAATATCAACATTCCCCTGAAATGTTTTAAACTAGACTTGATCAAAGATGACAAATAAGGAGGTTGGGAGAATTTTTGGCTTTGAAGAGATTGTATTTGAAAAGGATAAGCTATGAAATGGGAAGCCAGTGGAGTTTTTCTAGATAGAGTGTGACATGACTGATTCTGTCTAGTCTGAAAACAATGCAGGAGAGAGCATTTTAAACTATCTGAAGTTTAGCATTACTGCCCTGACGAACCCCATAGTGAACTACCGTGAGACTTCCTTCTTCGAGTTTTGCCAGTACCCCCTCGGCTCTACTACAGCAGCCAGGGACTGTCTTTAGTTCCATATGATAAGCTTGTGGCTTATAAAAGCTACATTTAAGTAATTAAAATTTTCTATTTTATTGCGCTACAATAGCTTACCATATGGAAGATTCCTGGAACTTCTGGGATGATCCCTGTGAAAGCAAGAAAGTAACCTGTTAAGGTCGGAGCTTAGAGAGATATGGCGCTCCACTGGGCCCAAGGAGTCAACAATGGCCGTCCTATAACCATCAATGGTTGAAGGGCGCCTGTTTAGGTTTTGGTACAGGTACATGAAAAAGTCCGAGACTTTATTCACAGAGGAAGTGGAGAAATCCACCAAATTTTCTCTGTACCATTTTTCAAATAGGGCCCACTTTGACTTGTAGATGGTCCTTGCTGATGCCACTTCCACAGAGAAGCCTTGTTCTTGGAGCTCCTACACACCAGGCATGGAGGTTGAGATGTTGTGGACTGTTGTGAAACACTTGGTTTGGGGACTGTTTAAGAAGTGTTGTTGACACTGGTAACTGGAGTGGGATCTCTATTGAGAGCTGCACTACGTCCTGGGGCTATCAGAATGATGAGGCAATTGCTTTGCTGAATTTTTGGATCACCCTGTGAAGGACAACCAAGGGAGGGTAAGCATAAGCAGTGAGACTCGACCAGTTCAGAGCACCCATGTCCCAAGCATTTTGGTCTGGGACTTGAGATACGTACAATGGAGCTTGTGGTTCATATGAGTGGCAAATCTACATGAGGAGCGAACCACTTTTGACAGATCTGTTTGAACACCTGCGGATGCAGCTGATTGGACTTGGTTCGACCGGGACAGTAGGTCGGCCACCACATTCAAGCCCCCTGGAATGTGCCTGGCTCTTAATGTTATCTGGCAACGACAGCACCAGGTCATGATTTTCCACAGGAGAGCGCACATCTTCGCTGAGTGGGTTCCTCCTTGTTTGTTTATGTAGGCTTCTACTGTTGAGTTGTCCATAGCAACCAACACTGCTTGATTTTGACACTGGTCTTTTAATGTTTTCAGGGCCAGAGATACCGCCTTCAACTCATATTTGTGTAGCCCTTTTCCATGTCTGACCACAGACCTTTGTAGAGACTTGCTCTAAATGAGTGCCCCGATCATCATTTGAGGTATCTGTAAAGATTTGGATATTGTGGTCTTTTGGATGAAGGTCTACCCCCTTCATCATGTTTACAGGGCTCTGCCACCACCCCAGACGTGCTGAAAAGGTCCCCAACCAAGGAAGGAGGTTGTCCAACCGAGGACATCTCTAGTGCTCCTTAAGATGAAACTGAAAGGGTCTCATGTGAAGGCATCCCTCCTGGACCATCTTCTCCATTGAGGCAAGCAACCCAATTAGCGACATAAAACTTCTTGCAGTCAAAACATGTTTTGGCTTTAAGCATAGGATCAAATCCTGAAGTTTGAGCCATCTCTCTTAAGTGGGTTTTACAAGGGCTGAATCAAGGTGGTATTCATAGCCCACAAACAAAAGCACCAGAGTGGGTTTGAGTTCTGATTTCTCTTGACTGATTATCCACCCTAAGGACTGTGTTAGATCTACCGTAGATACCTCCTTGAGGCTGGGTGGATGGGATGTGAAGGTAGGCTTCTGGCAGGTGTATAGACGACACCCATTCCCCTGGAATCAGAGGTCCTGATGAATTCTGGTATTTCCATTTGAAACTTTCTACTACCAGGAAGGCGTTGAGCCTGCTTAGGTCTATCACTGGTCTCCACCTTTTGTGAGGCTTGGGGCTAGAACAGGGGACTGTAAAACCTGAGATATCTTACATTCTTCACCCTTTCTATAATGTACTTTGACAGGAGACTGGATGCAAGAGGCCAGAGCTAGATCTTTTTGATGGGTTTTGTATCCCGAGTGAATCAGGGTAACTCTGGATAATTTCGGTTTTGTGATGAATGGTAGAATGTAACCATTGGTAAAAATGTTTAACACATTGTTTGAGGACTTTCTTTTGCCATTCTCTTCTGGAAGAACCGAGACCTACTGGTGGATTGATTGTGGCTAAAGAGTCATTAGGAAGAGGGGTTTTCACACCCTCGTCCCTTTGGGTGAGGTCGAAAATGATCTCTGGAGCCTGTTACTCAATTTCCCCCTGCCTGAGGAAAACAAGGTTACTATTTGGAATGGATTGACCCCCATAGGGGCGTTTCCTGTAGCAGCCTATTTTCTTGTTGTGGTGGGGACCACGAAAGGGCTGGTTTTGATAGGGCCTAAAACCCTGAGTGTTTTAAGGAGTGCCTTTTTTGAGGAGGAACTCTTCTTCTTCCTTAACCAATTGTGAAGGGAACAAAGGAGAGGAACAGAATGGGGAGTTCCTAAGTTCTTGACGTCTGGCATCTCCAAGGTGAGGTTGGATATGGGTCATTTCAGCCTCACGCCTAATAAGCACTGAACTAGAGGAATGCTTTTGTTAACAAAAGCGAAGCATCCCTGAAAGCTTAAAATGCTTTGTGGTTTTAATAAGCATGCTGTAAAGCTAAGAATGCACAAAGCTGCGCTGTATGCTTTCCCAATACCTCTTAATACATTCTGAAGCTATAAAAGTAACGATAAAGGAGATATAAGGCAAAAACTCCAAAGCAGCTATTTATGACCCCAGTTTGGCCCATAATGGGGGGTCGGGGGGTAAAACTGACCGGCTATTTACACTCTCCACATATGCTTTCCCAATACCTCTTAATACATTCTGGAGATATAAAAGCAACAATAAAGGAGATATAAGGCAAAACCTCAAAATCAGCTATTTTATGACCCCAGTTTGACCCATAAGGGGGGGCGTGGGGTAAAACTGACCGGCTATTTAGACTCTCCACATATGGTTTCCTATTACCTCCCAGTACATTTTATGGCTCTAAATGCTATACTTAAGAAGATAATAGGGGGGGGGGGGGGGGGGGGGGTGACCTAAATTTAAGGCTTTCAGATTGGAAGGTGTCAGAAAATCACTCATAAATGAGACATTTTTCAAGGGATTGCTCCCAAAATCTAATCAGCTCGCGTTTTAGATAGTATGAACAGGTGTGTCAAATTATAAGGCTGTGTAGCAAGTAGTTTTTCCTGAACTGCAATGACAGGGGGGTGTACTTCAAAAAAATTGTTTTTGATCATGTTACCTTCATAAAGGTCAAATTTAAGCATGTAGAAAAATTTTCCCACGCCTAAGGTATATAACTGCCAAATATGGTTTGAAACCTAATAATAAGGGAGATATTCAAGGGAGACCATAATGCAGCGGCGGCGGTGGCGAGGAAATTGAGGCGAAAACAAATAAGCGCCCTTTCAGGGACGCTTAATCACCCACAGTGTACATCTCTCTCTCTCTGGAGAAGGTGGGCTAAGGCTCTCTGTTGAATAAGGGTCCTCTTATTCAGGATATGTAGGTAATCACAGGTCTTTTCATAACCATTTCTGGCTGCTTTTTCATGATTGGCACCTTTTGAGTTTTAACGCGTTGGCAGTAGCCTTGATATTGTCTTTACAATTTTTTCCATGACCAGGTAGCATTCAGAAATGACCTGGGTGAAGGCAGCCGAAAGTTAAGGGTACAGAGATTTGCCTAGCCTGGTGCTCAAACTCCTTGACTACCTGCATAGGGACCTTACCCATAGGGGTTGCAGAGGATTAGGGAGAGATACAGATACTGGCAAAATCTGTATTGAACTGGATTGATTTTATCTCCGACCATGAATTACCCAACTTGTACTACTTTGCAGAGGGGTTGGTTCAATAGATTAATCTAGGGTCTCTTTTAAGGTTGGACTTACTGGAAGCATGACTGAAGGACCTTTAGGTCTGAGCTCCCATTGTTGAGCCACTTATCTAGACTCAGTAAAGTCCTTTTGTTTGAGGTTATCAGAGGTCATGGGCTTATGGGCCTCCGTAGACTCACCCTTATTCTCACAGGTTGATGACATGTGGAAGACTTTTGACCTTGAGGAATTAAAGTTGTAAAATATGTTAAAAATACTTATCTGTTCTGTGAATTGTCACAAAATTACGATTCTATGTTATAAAATAACGAAACTGATGTAGTTTCAGTGTCCAAAGACAAGAATGTCCATATAAAAATTAAATTTCTTTCTTTGCAATAAAATGTGTGTGTATATTGAGGCGGCCAACGAGAAGGAATTCTCATGGTAGTTTACTACAGGGTTCACCTTCAGTACTGAAGGTATCGGGCCAGTATTATACGTTTATTTTTCTTGGACATTGGCCAGATGTCTGAGATAGCATTCTGAGATAGCAGTCCGAGATAGCATTCAGTTCCACATGGTAAGCTATTGTAGCGCAATAAAATAGCTATTACTCACCTGCAGTGATAGATTTGCATAACATTGTGGCTTGTGAGAAAGCAGCTCAGCCTTTGACCTTTAATGTAAAATAACTTGAATGTTTGAAAAAAAATGATAGAACATTCAAAATAGCTTATTAGCCATTCATAACATAGTAATGGAGCTATCACACTCCAAAGCAATACCAAGCAAGCCATGGACCCTATAATCCTCCAACTAAATTTGGTTAAGATATCTCCTGCACTTTTCCTTTAATTAGGCACAAAAACTGTTACTGGAAAAAGGCTAAATTAAGTAGCTAAGTGGATATTACTCACTTAGCTATAGAGCTAGGACTCTCATAAGCAATACGAAGCATGCTATTGAATCAATAGCCATGCATAACAAAATTGATAAGGCTAGCTAAACTACTTCTCCTTGAAACAAGCAGAACAAAGTTGATGAAAAAGTGATCAGATATTAACACAAAATAGCTAACGAGGCCTAGCGCTTTGGAGAACCGATGCAAATTGTATCCACCAGAAAAACAACACACCAAAGCCAATCAACCATCGCTTAACCTTAAAGGAGGAGCCCAGGGCCAAATCTGACCACATCAAAAGATTCCTAGCCCATGATTTCCTATAGGTTGGTGTCACACTGCAAACCTCTAGGACCAAGAATAAGCAAGTTATAAGTATTTTTAATTTTGGCTATCATCGTTTGACCTTGAAGGAGGGGCCCAAGCTTCAATCTAACCACATCAAAATATTCCTAGCCCATGATTTCCTATAGTTTGGTTTCACATTACAAACCTCTAGGACCAATAATAAGCGATTTATAAGCACTTTTAGATTTTCCTATCCTAGTTTGACCTTGAAGGAGGGGTCCAAGGTAAAATCTGACATCAAAAGATTCCGAGCCCATGATTTTGTATAGGATGATTTCACATTGCAAACCTCTAGGACCAATAATAAGTGAGTTTTAAGCACTTTTAAGTTTGGCTATCCTCGTTTGACCTTGAAGAAGGGGCCAAAGGGCAAATCTAATCACATCAAAGATTCCCTATCCTGATTTCCTATAGGTTGGTTTCACATTACAAATCTCTAGGACCAATAACAGGCGAGTTATAAGCACTTTTAAATTGGGCTATTCTCGTTTGACCTGGAAGGAGGGGCCCAATGTCAAATCTGACCACACCAGATGATTCCCAGCCCATGATTTCATATAGGTTGGCTTGATATATCAAACATCTAGGACCAATAATAAGCAAGTTATAAGCACTTTTAATTTTGGTTATCCTTGTTTGACCATGAAACAGGGGACCAAGGTCAAATCGGACCACATCAGAAGATTCCCAGCCCATGATTTCCTATAGGTTGGCTTTACATACCAATCTTCTAGGACCAATAATAAGGGAGATATAAGCACTTTTCAGGACTGACAAAGAAACGCCCATGGCGGCCATCTTGATCTTTAAAATGAGGCCAAAAATATTCCCAGTCAAGATTTTGTAATGATGAACAAATCCTGCGAATTTGAGATCTCTACCTAGAATACCCTTTGCTCTAGACCAACAAAACTCATATCTGAAAGTTGAAAAAACGCCTGTGGCTATAGCACCCCAAAGCAATAACAATGTGAGACATGTGGTAATATTTAACATCAAATTTTGTTCAATATAAAAATGTATGGAACAATCTATGGAGACAGTAATATTTAACATCAAATTTTATTCAAATATCTTAGAAAATGGAAACCAAATTGCTATGCCAGTTAGTTAACTAGAGATTGCGTCTCGACGCAGTGTATCCCCGGATGGGACATAGTTAAGGCGTGAATATGTCGGTCTTGAGCCTGTTTCCTGGGAGCACCAGGTCAGGATTCTCCATAGTACCAGATTACTCCCAAAAGCTAATCACTAGTTCACTTACATCTGTCTTTAAAAATTACATTTCATGGATCCAGAAGATCCATATAGTGATCCGGATCACTTCAAAAATTCAACCATTTCATCCTTTTACCTTTTCAGACATATCCTGAAAATTTCATCAAAATCCATCCATAAGTTTTGAGCTATATTGTACACAAACACATCTGGCAGCCTGGATCCGGATGATCCAGACAGTGATCCAGATCACTCCCAAAATCTAATCACTTGTTCCTCGTCCCATTAAGGACATTTCCTGAAAATTTCATCAAAATGCACCCATAAGTTTTTGAGCTATCTGTCTTTAAAAATTAAATTTCATGGATCCAGAAGATACAGACAGCGATCCAGATCACTCCCAAAATTTAATCGTATCTTCCTTTTACCATTTTGGACATACCCTGAAAATTTTATCAAAATCCATCTGTCAGTTTTTGAGTTATCTTGTTCACAAACAAACAAACAAATAGAGGGCCAAAAATGACCCTCGGTCAGGTACTTTGGCGGTAAGTGGATGGCCTTAAATGAAGATCTGTAACCGGTAAGCCTGGATGCTGGTACTCCATCATGTACTCAACCTCCAAAGCCATTTTCAATAGTTTCCATGCAATGTAGTCAGCATTAAGTGTGAAAATATCTCCAAATTTGCCAAAAATGACCCTTGGTCAGGTACTTTGGCGGTCAGTGGATGACCTTAAATGAAGATCTGTTACCAGTAAGCCTGGATGGTAGAAGTCCATCATGTACTCAACCTCCAAAGCCATTTTCAATAGTTTCCATGCAATATAGTCAGCATTAAGTGTGAAAATACTAGTATCTCCAAAAAGGCCAAAAATGACCCTCGGTCAGGTACTTTGGCGGTCAGTGGATGACCTTCAATGAAGAGCTTCAAGGTCAAATTTCTGCATGCTTACAGAGGATGTATTTTATATACCAGCCATAGGATGATCTGACTTTCTGTATAGGAGAACTGGGCCAAAAAGTGAAAAAATGGCCAAAATCTGACTTTTAAGAGGCCACCAGTGACCTTGAGATTGAAGGTCAAGGTCACAAAACAATAGCGTTCGTGGCATTGCCCATATATACCCACATACCAAATTTGAAAGTTGTAACTAAAATATTTTTTAAGTTATCGCGTCCAAAAGGAAATCTCTGTGGCGGCGGCGTGACCGTACTGAATCCTAAGTATCCCCGACTTTTGTCGGGGGATACAATTAGCTATTACTCTGTTAATGAAGTGTGAGGACACTGGACAATAGCAGTAGGGAGCACCATTTTGAATTTCTGCGTAAATGCATCCATTATTTAAATGCTGTGAGACAGAGATTTCAACAATATTTTTGACCCCCGGCCACTGGGTATCTGCAGTCAGGATGGACATGATGATCAATTTTAATATCTTCAATGAAGTGTTGGTGTATGAGCCAATTATTAAGTTTTCCTTGGAGACCAAGGTTAAAATCTGTCTTTTGATCACTTGCTGAGCAGACTGTGGACAGATTTCTACGGATTGGTAGCTATGTGCACTGTACTGATGGAGAAAAAAATTAATCTGTGTAGGTTGACAATATCACAAGTTGAATGTTTCCATGGCCAGTTTGTGTCATGAATGGAGGCTTCTCAAAATACTTGGCATCATATTTTTGAAAGGGATTGCCCCCCCCCCCCCCCCCCCCCAAAAAAAAAAGTTAAATCCTTTGCATTTGTATATAGCTCATGAGGCCAGCAAGTTACAGTGTAAACAATGTATAATTGCTGGGATATAGCTCAGACAATATTTTTTTAAGGAATGTGACTACATCAAGGTTAAATCTTGGTCACACCACAACATTGTACAAATGCACACCCAAGCCAATATTCCTAGCAAGTATTAAAATTTAAAATTTATAAGAAAACGAGCCATTTAGATTCTCCTGCTGAACTGGATACCCATACAGTCTTAAGGGACTGTGGAGAAACAAACATTAATGTTTGAGCCATTGTAAGATTTGTCTACAAATGGCCAATCTTATTCAGTATGACCAAACAATAAACAAAATAGCATCAGAGGAGCCCATACACCATAACCTGGTGAAATAACATTGGACATTATCAGTTACAGGAAGTAAACAATAGCATTAGAGATGCATGTGCCCTACAGTCTGGGGAAATAATTTTCAACACCATGAGATATAGAAGTAGTGAAACAGTATAAAGATCTGGATACTTTCAGAGTAGTGTCAGTTACATAAAGCTCTAAATAATGTTTAAGTAGAGAAAATAACATCGAAGAGAAAGAAAATGTATTTAAAGATAACGTATTAAAACAAGACAATTCAATAGCAAGATGACAGCATTAATCAATACACTAAAAAAAACTGTAAAATTCATTAATAGGAGAATAGCTATCAATGGAAAAAGCACAATTATGTAAAAGTGCATGTAATGATCAGTTGCAGCAATCCATATATCTTTGTCATAAGAGAAAGATGTCTCAAATATGGCCAAATAAAGGTCAAATCAAGGTCACAGAATGACATTGCACACCTGCACCCCCTAACCAATGTCCCTCATAAGTATCAACTTCCTACACCATACGGTTTCTGAGATACAGACCGGAGAAACTTTTCCTGCCAACCACCAGTCCGCCCATCCGGACACCATGCGTGAAAACAATACACCGACAGCCCTTACAGGCTGTGGGGTAAAAACTAACAACAGAGAAAATAAAGACATAGAAAGCATTATATGTTGCAAATATATATAAAACTATTGCCCATCCTTCCAGATTAGCTCTAAACCCTTCCCAGCCCCCTATGTTCAGGAACCAAGTTCTGATGCCTCATGTATTGAGGACAAAAAACACTTAAACAGAGAAGTCTGAATAACAGTTTTAACACATTAATGCCAAGATAATATACAGGTGTTTTAATTGATCTAGATTTAATTAATTCCTAAAACCAAAAATGATAAATTTCAAGACCATAATTCAAACTCACAATTTTTAAGAGAGAATTTGGTTCATTTTTTAAATAACTGCTGAGTGGTTGTTCTTGTATATTTTTCTACTTAGGCGTAAAAAAAGAAAAAAAAAAAAAAAAAAAAAAGAGAGAATTTTAAATTAAATAAGAGAATAAGAAAATTTAGGGTTTATTTAATTGTCGCCTTCATCTGGGGAAACTCTATCTACACGGTCAAAGATAAACATTTTAACACAATGTTTGAGTTTTGAGACAACACATTGTGGAACAAAGTAAACAACAGAGTAAACATCAACTGTAAAGACGGCATCAACTGTAAAGACGGTTAAACTCATCAAAGGCAGAAACCTACCAAAGACAACACAGTAATATTTGATAATTATTTACACTAACAGTTGGTGGCAGGATCACCAGTATTTGACATATTATTTTCAATCACTTTTTTACACCCTGCCATATTTGGTTTACTTGTACTTTTAGATGGTTTACAGTAGGGCAGGGTCTGTAGCAGATTTTCAATTCCGGTATCCCGCCAGTGTAAAACCGTACCGATTCCGGGACACTGAAAGAATAAATTTTGTTATAGTATATCCCCAATCAAATAGGCCCACCAAACGGAAGTAAGATTTGCGGAAACAAAACATTGCAGTTCTGTAAGAAATCACTATAAAAATGCTAAAATATATAAAAAATATTAAAAATATGTGATAAAGTTTGTAATTTCTTCCAATTTGAGGTTTGTTTCTAATACTTTACGATGTCTCACAATATAATATGCTGACATTCAAAAAACCGGCTGTAAAGTGTCACCACGGTGTTGAAGTTAATTGGTCTCGATACAGAGATACCGGTGTTACCGACCGTGCCCTAGTTTACAGTGACAGGTCAGAACCCGGCTTCTGGCTGGTTCTTTCAATATGTTTTATTGGCCGGCCCCAAGTCATACTGATTAAGTAATAATATAATCCAATATGTTATATCAAAAACCAGATTTTTTGCTATTTATTTTTTACAGGATTTATCTGTCATGAAAAAAATGTAATATACCGATGATTTCAATAACCAGGTCTTAACTGTATTATTATTTCTATCAAAAGCAAATGAAAAACTGGCTGCCACTTTCATTTTCACATTTCAACATGTAAAACAACAAATTTTAAAGTCATGGACACAAGTGGTAGGGTTGATCAATCGTATGTAAAAGCATTTACAATACATTTGATCATATACAATTATTGAAACATAAATCTTTTCTTGCTGTATACATATAGAACTATCAACGCACCTTTAACACCTTTTATCTTGGTTTTACTCATGAAACACACTGATTCATCAACAACTCTCTGCTTATGTTTACAGCAATATTTACAGCAAGTGGGCATCTTACATGGATACAAAATCTAAGAATGAATGAAACTCAACAAATTGAGGACAAGTTTTACTCCAGAAAAAAATTTAATATGTTATGGCCAACAAAATAGAAGAAGGTAAATTATTGATTTCCAGCTCAATCATCGTCAATTAAATCAGGCAAGTAACCTACCCAGAAAACTTTTAAAAAAATAGTCCACTACAAATTTTTAACTATTCTGATAAACCTAGATGTTTCCATAGCAACAGATACAGACTTCTTGTAGCTCACAAAAAATGTAAAATATGTTTTCTTTTTTTGTAATCTCTGAAACTGATGCTTTTTAAAACTTTTTACATTCTTGCCATAGTACCAGTAAAGGAAATACAGCGTCTACTGTGAACAAATTTATTGAAAATAAAATGTCAAAGTCACAATTGTACAAACATGGACCGACACTATTAAGAAACCTCAATATTACTTATTGCCATAAACATGGGTGAGCCAATATGTTTTCCACCCCAAGTCACAACATAAGCAACAAACAACATTTTGGGGTTTTCTTTTAGAACATGTATGACTAAGACAGCATATTACAATGGAAAACAGCTCAGCTACAGCTAATCAATGTTTGAAAAAGTGTTCAAACTTATCTGGTGTCAAAATTTTATCATTTAAAAGTCGATATATTTCACTTTTCTTGAATAACAACCTTAACAATTGTCATTTATAATTTTGAGCTAGACATTTCAAGAAAGTGAAGAAACATGTCTTAATAGATTTCACAATAGTTTGTCTCAAATTTAACTTAAGGTATATTGAGATATACCATAACTGATCCAGCTGAATCAACAGCAAGATTGTACACTGTGCTACTGTTTAATAGCTACTGCTCCTTTTCAGCCGTTTCTTCAGCTTTGTTTGATACTTCCTTGTTCCAGTTTTCAAGTCCCTTTGGCAATGAAGTATCCTCCTCAAAGGAGCCGGTACCTTCTACAAACTCTTCATATGTTGTTTTCTCTGCAAATGGTCTTGGTCCCAATAATTCCACCATATCATCTTTGTCTAATTTCTCATTTTCCAACAGTCTCTTGGCCACCTTTTCAATGTCATCCCTATGTTCTTTTAGGAGTTTTACTGTCCTTTCATAAGCTATCCTCACTAAATCACGTACTTCATCATCAATAAGCTGAGCAGTCTTTTCACTGTATGGTTTCTCCATGAACATTTCACCTTGTTGAGGGAGATCAAATGACAACTGACCCACTTTAGGGCTGAAGCCGAGCTGGGCAATCTGCATGTAGGCACTGGATGTGACCTTCCTTAGATCATCTTGTGCACCAGAGGTAATTCTACTGAAGAATATCTCTTCAGATGCACGACCTCCAAGTGTCATGCACATTCGGTCAAATAGCTGCTCTTGTGTGTACAAGAACTGTTCTTTGGGTAAATACTGGGCATAACCTAAACCTTTTCCTCGAGGAATGATGGATACTTTCAGTAAGGGATCAGCGTGTTCCAAAAACCAACCACAAACTGCATGGCCTGCCTCGTGATATGCCACTACTTTCTTTTCATCAGGCTGGAGGACTTGTGTCTTCTTTTCAAGGCCAGCTACCACTCTCTCAATAGCTTGTTCAAAATGCTTCAGCAGGATACCTTGACAGAGATCCCTGGCAGCAATAAGAGCAGCTTCATTACACACATTGGCAATATCTGCTCCAGAAAATCCAGGTGTCAAGGCAGCCATTTTCCTTGACAACTCTTCCTTGTCTAAGTCTGTTTTCAGGGATGCCAGATGAACTTTGAAAATTGAGGCACGTCCTTTAATATCTGGTGAGCCTACAAAGATCTGCCTATCAAACCTACCAGGCCTGAGAAGGGCAGGATCAAGAATATCGACACGATTGGTCGCTGCCAATACCACAACATTTGTTTGAGGTGTAAATCCATCCATCTCCACCAACAACTGGTTTAATGTATTTTCCTGTTCACTATGTCCACCAAAACTTTTACCTCCTCTTTTGCGACCCACTGCATCGATTTCATCAATGAACAATATGCATGGAGCATTTTTGCGAGCCAGTGCATACATGTCCCTGACTCTTGATGGACCAACCCCAACAAACATTTCAAGAAATTCAGAACCGGACACAGTGATAAATGGAACATTAGCTTCTCCTGCTGTGGCTTTGGCTAGTAAAGTTTTTCCTGTTCCCGGAGGTCCTGTTAATATTGCCCCTTTAGGTATTTTGGCACCCAGTTCTTCATACTGTTGGGGATTCTTCAGAAAATTAACAAACTCCATAATCTCTATTTTTGCTTCTTCACACCCAGCCACATCTTTAAACCTGACACCAATGTCATCTTTTATCACCTTTGCTGTTGACTGACCAAATCCAAACATTCCTCTTGAACCCCCTCCGGCCCCTCTTGTACCGATTCCTCTGCCCCCCATTCCTGCTCTCAGTAACCCTCCCAGAATGACAAGAGGCAAAACGAAACCAAGTGTAGTACCAAGCAAACTAAGAGGTTCAACCTCTGTTTTATAAACGACTGGAATGAAATTTGTCGGTTCAACATTTAGCTCCAGCTGTGCATTTTCCAGATTCCGTTCAAAAATCTCCACACTGCCTATATTAAACCATGCAACCTGTGTTCCACTAGAGTTACTTTCTATAACTCTCACCCATTTTTTGTTGATAACTTCCAGGCGAGTTACCAGACCTCTGCTTAAATATTTATTTTGAAATTCTTTCCAGCTTATTTCAACGTAAGAGCCGGAATACATGGCATAGAGTCCCAGGCCGGCCACGGTACCAACAACTACAAACTGAAAAATGCTCTGACCAGGGTCGCCTCCACCCGGTTTTTGACCAAGAGAAAATTTAAAGCTCTTTTCCCATTTAAATCCCTCTGGAGCACCAAGGCTCTTTCTGGGAGGTATCCCTCTTGGAGTGTCTTTCGGTTGGGCTTCTTTTGGAGCTTCCGGCTTTTTGGACGTCTTTTGTTGTGCCGGTCTTTTTGGGTCTTTGAAAAACTTTTCGAAACCTTTCGGAACGTCTTTTTTGATTATATGCCATTCTTTCACCAGCGTCACTAATACCCTATGTGGGGATAGCCTTATCAATCGCTCCATATTAAAAGAACAGTCTGTATTCAAACATCTACTGTGTAAACACGAGATACGTTTCTTTGAAAAATGTTACATCAAACCACAACATGGAAGTGACTAGGTCAAGGCTGTTTACCGCACTTTTCACCGAACATATTTGGGTTCACCGAAAATATCACGAAACTTACCACATACCTGATAAACGGAAAACATGAATTTTGCCTATGCAATGTACATGTTCTAAATCCTTAATTTTATTAATGGATTTTCGTATTTTATGTATATTCGGAATGTATATAATGAAGAAATTGCTGACATTTAATTATTCACTGCACATGCTTGTCAATAGTCCTTGTTTTGCATTGTTAATATTACTGTTTGTTTTCTTGTAATTATACCAGTATTTAGGCAAGTCGTAGGATTTTCTATGAAGTAAGAAACATCATTGCATGTTCTGCCAGATTGGTTTATCATTTCTATACCGTACAATAGATTTGATAAGGCTTTATAGACTTGGATATGTAAAGCACAATTTACATATTGATATTTTCTCCAAATCCGTTGTACATCTATAATCAGGTGTACATATCCCTGTATAACTGAATGTGCATGTTTCCACTTTCCAAATTTCCTTTTCAGTATTGAGCGATAACCAACAAAATGGTAGAAACAGAGAAACACTGTCAAAATATATAAATTTTATAAGCAATATAGAGTTTTGGACAATTAATGTTAACACTGAAAAATGTCTAAGTTGAAAGATAAGTATTCTAACGTAAGAAAATGTACCTTTCTTGAGTGAAAACCATTCCTGCATATCAGTGATTCTCGTGTCAGTGAATGGTACATTTCCCACAGCAAACAGAAGTCTGCACAGCTCAGCTCTCCCACGGAAGTTGAAGTAAAGAAGCTCATATTTATTTTCTGATGTCAGACAATCTAAAACCAGAGTTTTCACAATTAGAAAAAAAAGAAATAGACAGAGAGAGAGCACAGATTAAATTACTGATTGACAACTCAGTGACAACTAAAACTTTTAATATAAAATTTTCATTTCAAGGGTTGATGTACACATATTTGTATCATAGCAAATTGTTTGTGTTTCTATAGGCTAAATAGAAGTAACAACTATACATTTCAATGACATTAAAACACCACTGACAACTTCAGATTTTATTATTATTATTTATTTATTTTTTTTTGTTTTTTTTTGGATGTACTCAAGTTGTTTCCACTACAAAATCTGAAATAACTAGTATTTACAGTTTTTCTCCACCTAACTGACTAGACATTATAATTGAATCAAAAACATTCAAGTCAATGAACATAAATATATAACAATTACATGTACAACTTAAAAACAGCCTATACAGTCCAAATTTACTTGTCCCATTTTTGTATATCTGTAAATAAATCCCCATATCCTGTGCATTACTGTGACAACAAGCTGATGCATGCCTCGCTATATACAATTTATCACTCAAATTTCTCTCCCTCTTGGAATGAAAAAAGAAAAACTCGAGGCCAGAAGTCAAAAGTTTGTGTTTACAGCAAATATAATTGCACTTACTTTCTTACTTACAAACAAAACATTGCACACAGTTTGCTGCTTTTACATTTACTTTGTGATACACAAAATGTAATATTTTCTTCTGATGGTGATGCTTTAATGCATACATAATGTCCAAATACAAGAATTCATGAAAAGAGATCTGAGTATATCCTTAAAAATTGTTGTAACACAGGAGGTATTGCAACTTATGACTCTGGATCATTTCTATTAAATAGTGATGTTGAAATTAAACTCTGAATAGGAAGGATAGTAATGATCTTTCTGTCAATGAAATAGCAATAAATGCCTAGATACTAGACAAGCTTGGTTCATAGGCTAGCAAGTTTGTTTCATGAATCTCATTATATATGCAGATTACATTACATTTTTAAACCCAGGTTGATAATCATGTATATCTATATATATATAAGCTTTTCAGCTGTATTGATAATTTTCTGATTGTTTATTACAAAACACCAGTTAAGTGTCATAATTACAATTATATAACGGATAACAATTCTTCTAAATATTAGACGGGTGTTTTCTTAAAGAAAAAAAAAGATTATTTAAGATGCAAGTTTTGTACAGTAATATGCAAAGTTAACCTATGTTAAAGCCAGACACTTTGATCGACTGGTAAACTACTATTCAACAACAACACACGCAAAAAAAATGATATATTTCAAAGAACATTTAAACATTGATTAAATGTATGTTTAAAAAATTACCAGTGTTTCGAAAAAACAACAAAAACAAAACCCACCTCAGTGTAGATAACTTTGTTGCTCATGTCTCAGTTTAACTATGAGCTGGTCAATATCAACAAGACATCAATAGATACTTTTACTTTTTAATCTTACTTTTACTTTATATATATACATAGATGCATATATGTTGCCACATTACACTGATTACAAATATCTGACTAGGTCATAGAACACTTTGAAAATGTTTCTGGTGCTCAGAATGTGGTGCATTGGTCTATATTTATTTATTTGGGTGTACCATCGTTTTCAACACATGGAATAGGTTATATAACAATGGGTAGTTTTAAGAGCAGTGGAAACAGTACATACTAGACAGTCAAGATTCTGCACTGTAAATTCCTGGGCATTGGTAAGCCACTACCAACATTCCCACATAGGCATTGATTGGGTTTGTGGGTCAAACTGTCCCCCTCAGAGGTGGGAAGCAAGTATATTACCCACTTAACCACCGAGCTCCGCTGAAGTTTAGTCTATACTGATTCAAGGGGGGGGGGGGGGGGGGGGGGGGGGGGGGCTTAATTATTATATAAATTATCATAAATCAATAAAATTAACTGATTATCTAGACTATCTACTGAATGAACAAAAGTCAAAATTCAATATTGGGGTTTTTACCTCCTTTTTAGTGCTAATGTTATATTAGGAAATGCCATCAGTTTTCCCGACAATTTTCCATTGTCTTTATTTCGAACCCAAAACCACAGAGCTGACAGCTGAGCTATTAAATGTAATTTTTGTTAACCATTTAGTTATTGGATAGAAACATGCAGAAAAAACAATCTCTAGGATTGTCAAAAAAGACTAAATTTCATTAGTTTGAAGTTTTCCTTTACGTGCATATTTGCCCATTCTTTTATATATATTTCGACATCCTATGACATGTTTTTAAAATCAATGGTAAATTACTTTGTCGTCAAATATACAAATCTTTTAGCAGTGAAGATAGCTTTCATTATGATTTGCTCATAAAAATTTTCCATTATAAAATATTAAGAAGAAACAACTGTGAACTATTTGACTGAGATCTAAAATTAAAATGCATTAATGTACTATTTTAGTTAATAATTTTTCTTTTAAAGGTAAGTTATTCATTAAAGTATTACTTATGTCATTATTTTAAAAAAAATGTGAATAAAACCTTTAATATCGTTTCTAAATTAAACGAAAACTTATTATTAAATATATTTTAATAAATTTTATTCCAATAAAACAGCCTTTTACAGGAACTTAAACACAAGTTGCACTAAATCAAAATGTCTTAATAGGATAAATGTGCCTGAGAAAGCTTGCCATTTAGTGATGTCACTGCTTTCTGCTAACATGGATGTTTATATATTTGAAAGCTCTAACAAGGGAGTAGTATACAAACATAAATATTTTCCTTATAACCTGGCAGTTGTCAATGGGTACAGCCAGGTCTATCATTTATGCTATTTTCACTGTGTGTGGATGGTGATACAGGGCCTTCAACAACATATATATGTTGTGTTCAGTTCTGAAATTTACATAGGATGTTTTGCATAGAACTTTGCACATGCCACAGAGATTAAACTAAATGACTGCTTGCTAATCAAACGATAAACATAAACGAATGCAGCTTTCTGTAGGCATACAATTTGAACCTTACTAGTTCTGTATATATAGCCATCAGTTTTTGCATCAAATCATTTCTATTAATATGTGTAAAAAGTCGGTCCATCCACCTGTCTAAATCCCAAGTTGGTCAAATCTTCAAATTTATGTGCCCCCTTCCCCTAAGTAGCTAGTTTAAAATGCTGCAGAATTTATAGCTTTTAATCTAGAATAATAAAACAAGGCTGAAAGGGGTTTCAGTATACTAGCGCTAGCCTCAAAGCCATCAGAGACAGGAGTAGTGCACTGAGGCAGTCACACATCCAAGTACTAATATAGCTCATTGCTGCTTAACTTCAGTGATGAGACAGGTACACATCACGCTACACCACAATTCATGTATGTCTGGAGGCAAAAAAAAAACAATGAAAAAGAAAAAAAAAATGAAATAAGTGATCCCTAGAAGTGTGAACCTCACTAGAGCTCTCGCTTGAAAGCCGAAGGTGAAAATTATGATTTTAGATCCGCTTATACAGCTGGTCATATTAGGATGGACCTTCAGTGACTGTCACATGTTGCATGAGGTGGGTTAGAACCCACGACTAGAGAAGTGAGAGTCAGATAATTACATACCAAGTCTGATAGCCACTCAGCAACTTAGGTCTTTTAAAGCCAAGAGAAATACCAAAACTTAAGCAAAAACAGTTTCTGTTCATAGAGACACAAACTATAGCTAGTTATTATATATAGACTAACCTTTTGCATGTGCCATTTTAATTTCGTCCACTTCTTTTTGCATCAATGATGAAACCAACAGAAGTAAAAGATGATCCACACTTTTTACCGTTTTCAGCAGAAATTGGAAGCAGAAGATTTTGTAGCAATGGTCACTGTTTTTAGTAATTCAAGAACCAACTAAATTTGCAATGTATAAAATATCACTTTATAAATATGCCTTCCATCTAAATCAAGGGTCTTCCTAAGATCATAACTGTAGGGATTTCATTAAGACGTCAGTTTATATATAAGTCAGTAGCCAGCAAGAGATATTCTCACATACAGGTCAACCTGGTGCAAAGTTGCATAAAATCTATGTCACAATCTGAAGAAGGTGTCACCGAGGTACATTTTAAGCTTGGAATCTGTAAACGTAAAGAAAGGCACACAGGTGAAAAACTACTGTCCTTATAAACAAATTTGACTTAATTTGGAGACACAATATGGGTTGACTTTCGTCCCATTATAGCCTCTTACATATGTGTTTATATTTACATTTTAAGGCTTCCCCATGACGTCACTCAAGCACTAGTTTTTGGGGGTGAGTCGGTGCATGTGAAAACAATGTATTAATGTAAGGTTATACCTGGAGAAATGTATATCTGGGTTTGGAATTTCAAGTAAATTCAGATTTTATGTCATGAATCTCTGGTGTTGTTCTAGAATAAATATTAATTGAAGAACAAGACCTCTTTTTCCTTGAAACATTTGTATTTAAATGGTCAAAGTATACATAGATTCATTCACATTTATTAGTTTTCTTATACCCCATTCACATTACAGGTGGTATCGCCCGCAGTAACCAGCATTTGGTGGAATGTCCCTGTCCTTGGATCGCCGTCTGACGTCCGTATCCGACCTTGAGAATCAGTGGCAAACCGTCCATTACCTTATGAGTCCTGCGGTTGTTTCCAAAAGCTTCAAATTTCCTCCTCTGATTTCGGTACCGTGAGCATACACAGACAATTTTGCGCATGCGCTTATGAGTTTCTGACTACAGTAACCGAAGGTGTGGTCCACGGTGTACATAAGGGGTTAATACACCAACATAAGGTCAGTTAAGGTATTGGTCCTTTCATCCGACGGTTACCGAAGCTGAGTTGAGGTTGCTTCTCGGTGACCAACATTTACAGTACTGTCATTCTGCTGTTATTGACAGTTAAAAAAACATATCCAATCAGTGGCAGCCTGCCTGTAGTCTAAACAACTCGGACAAAATAGAGCAACCTGGAGACGGTTCCGCTGCCGAAAAAAACTTCTCACCACGGGAAGTAATGCCTGGAGTGTGAATGGGGCACTAAGATTTAGGTACATGAGGGCAAAATATTTGTCAATGCATAGATAGTTAGCAATGAGTGAGTGTGATACATAAAATAAAGCAGTTCACTACTACTACTACTAATACTACTACTACTACTACTACTACTACTACTACTACTACAATAATAATAAGCACTGGAACCGAAAAAGGGACAGTCCAATGTAAACATTAGAAACGTTTTAAAACGGTTTAAATGTTTACAAAAGGTTTTTAAAACCTATTTAAAGCCTCGCTTATGGTTTTTTAAACATTTCCAAGCAAACGTTTACACTGTAATGTTTAAAAAAACGTTTTATAAACAACATTTTTTGCTGAAAACGTTTTTTAAATGTTTAAAAAATAACTCAAGAAGCTTGGTTTGATGGAAAACGTTTTTTAAACATTTATAAAATAGCTGAAGAAATAAAGGTCATGCTGGAAATGTTTTTGAAACATTCATCATTAAATGTTTGATAAACAGTACATATAAAATATTTAAATAACATTGTTGATCAAATATTTTAAAAACGCTCCATCAAAAACGTTTTTAAATGCATATTTCCAGAATGCTGTTTAAACCTTTACCCTCAAAGATATCCAAACAAAGATGGCGGTGAGCAGTAATAGGGGATTTTAGAGGACTTTGTCATAAATTGCCCCACATGCAATCCCTAAAAGTAAGAATTGAATGGGGCACAATTTCTAAGCCACTGTTTTAAAGCTAGGCTTTAAATAGGTTTTAAAAACCTTTTGTAAACATTTAAAAAATATTTTCATTAGTGTTCTACCTTAAAAAGATATTGAATTTGACCTCTGACCCCATTACTATTCAGAGATTATTATGTTCATTTAGAACATTTTTCTAACATTTATCATTTAACGTTTAATAAACTGTTTTCTTGAAACGTTTTAAAAACATTCTATTATAAATGGTTTTCGTACCCATCATTTTTTAACCTTCACAAAACGTTTCCTTTCAAATGTTTGCAAAACCCCAAAATGTTTACTGGGTTGGGATTTAACAATTAGTTGAAGCCTGGTCCATTCAACTGGTGTGGCAAAACCATATCTGCCTTTTGAGGATAGATTGAGGAAACTGATTTTCACTGGTGAGACTGCTAGACGTGGTAAAATATAACAAACATGGAGATTAGGATAAATTTATGGTTTTATAGGTAATGGGGTCATGTTTAAAAAGACACAATATGAAATGGGAAGCCAATGGATCCATCATCTCTCTATCTCCAATATCTTTAAACTAAAGGGTCAGATTTTAACATTTTAAAATTTAAAAAATGTTTGAGGTTTAAGATTGCCATTAGAAACAAAATTACGAAACATGCTTATTAGGGGTCTACTCACAGTTTGATCTTGACTGGCCAAATTCAGGAGTCTTGAAATCTAGAAACAACCACGTTAAACTCAAGAACACTATGACACGAATATGTATCACTATAAAGCCTCTGTAAGATGAATTATGTGCACGAAATGACAAAGACTTGAATTCCTGACGGTTAAACTGAGGAAAAAGTGTGCCACTAGCCTGAGAGGCGTCAATGACCAAGCAGAGACCAAGTATGACCTTTATTTTTAATCATTTTGGATCTTATCTGTGTGTTTTTTTTGCTTGATTCAAGTACACCACAACATGTATTTAATATGAACATGTGTGTTCAGTTTCTTTTCTTCACACTGAGCCGACGTATTTCTGCCAAACAGTTTACTTATGGCTTTGCTTTTGATGCTGGCACTATGTGGATTGTTCTTCCTGTCCTCTGTGGTGCAATATCTCATTGGTGTTCTCCGTTTTTCCATCCATTGATATTGAGATATGGCTATATCTGTATTTGTACTGCTTTGCCTTAAAAGTCTACTTACTGAATGGGAGATTAAGATCCATATAAGCCGATTTCAGATCAGATTAGATTAGATGTGGTATTTACAGAGTAAATTGCCCTGATAAGCTCCTAAAAGTGACGTACACCCCAGCTATAACTCTGACAGAGGGACCTGTCTTGATATGTCACAAAAGAGAGATAGCAAGCATTGTTTATGAAGTAAGGACAGTAATACCCCGATCTCACTACAGGTAGTATTTCCAACCACTGTAGATGGTAGGATTTGTTTATTTGTTTATTTGGGGTTTTACGTCGCTTTCAACACTGTACAGGTCATATCACGACGGGTAGTTGGAAGGGCAGAGGAAACCAGTACATATAGTTCGCTAGGGTTCTGTACTGTAAACTGCCGACCAACAGCAAGCAACTACCAGCTTTCCCACTTACGGCCATGACGGGGATCGAACCCCGGCCGCAGAGGTGGGAGGCGAGAGTGTTACCACTCTGCCACCGTGGCCCCTGTAGATGGTAGGAAGACCAGGAGCAGAATGCTTTAGCACCTGTGAAACCCAAGTACAAGGCTTAAACTTTTGTTGCAAAAGTGAATCGGAATGTGGCAGATACAGCAAAGGTTTGACACAAAAAGATGCCGTGCAGATAATGTAATGATAACATTATGGCAAACAGAAAGGGGCCACAGTGGCGCAGTGGTAACACACTCGCCTCCCACCTCTGAAGTTGGCGGTTCAAACACCGGACCTTATGTGGGAAAGTTGATAGTTGCTTACAGCACAGAATCTTGACCAACTGTATGTACGGGTTTCTTCTGCCTACAAAATTACCCGTTATGATATGACCTGTGCAGTGTTGAAAACGATGTAAAATCCCAAATAAATGAATATGGCAAACAGCAAACTAACTTTTCTGACAGAACTCTGGCAGTGCATGAAAGAATGAGGTATAATAAAAACACTCCTATAAACGTATAGGATGCCACCTATAGTGTGATCAGTGTATAAGGACGAGTCAGGAAAAGTAGTTCTACTGGAGCCGGATCTCTACAGCTTGTCGTTACACTTCCCATCTTGTGTCCTATACTGTTACCGTCTTGTCTTGAACTTGCCATCCTGTCATGGTTAAGTACAAGGACTTCACCTCTTGACAGGCCCTACACACTAACCGACTATACTTGAAAGCACACAGGCCTGTCATAATAGAAGCGACTTGACTTGGACACTTCCCATCAAGACAGGAAGTCTCCTAGTCTTCAACCGTCAAGTCAGTAACATCTCAGAAGGACAAGCTGGGAACACATACAGACAAGCCACAAACAGAAACTGACAAGGCAGTTACAGCAACAGACAAGCCTGGCAGGTTTCATTTTTTCGACAACAGCTTGTCTGTTATGAAATCTCTTTGTATAAGGTGAGTTGGCTTGCAAATGCATCATATTGAATCTGGCATGCCAGAAAGAATGCTAGGAATCTACCCTCAGTGCTGAGCTACCAACAGATTGACACACTGCAGCCATTTTCACCACCCAACACTCAACCACACGCCGCCTCTCCTCTGTTACTGCACAGCAACAGCAGCAGCAACCAGCCCAGCTTCAGCCTTCCCTGCAGTCAGCCGACACCAAACAGCAGCAGTAGAAATTTTTCAAAACTAAACTTAAAATATTTTAAACTTCGAAAAAAATTAATATTTTAGATCAATAATTTATAACGAAATTGCATTAAAAACTTAGGAAAACAAGTTTTTGGATTAATAACGTAGGGAAAAAATCATTTTGGATTAAGAACTGAAAAAAAAAACACTTTGGCCAAAAAAATGGGTAAAAGGCAATGAAACTTTTGCCTTGTGGATCCAACCCTTTAACTTTTGACCCTTGAGAAACTTCGGAGCGCACCCACAGATTTTGATGGCTTTGGAAAAAAAAAATTTTTCTTTAAAGGTTTCAAAATTTTGACTTTTAATGGGGGACATTTTTACATAACTTGGGTTGATTTTTTTCCAGAGGGACTCGTGATTTGGTTTGAAAAAGTTTTGAAGCTTGTTGGAAATGGACTGGATCGTCTTTGGAAAGTTGTTGGAAATTTGAGCAACACTAGCTGGAATAATTGGGTAGTCTTGAAACGGACTAATAGGTGCCAGCATTTTCTTCCCCTGGGTTGTTGGTTGACACATATTAAAGCCTGTCCTCCTGCCCAGCCAATTCCCTCACCTGTTTGAAGTATTCTTTCAGTAGTTCTCGTTGATGTTTGGCCTCCTTCAAAGGATTCCTATAAATTCATCACATACACTACCTGTTCATTTTGTAGGGCCAATACATCATTTGTTGGGGTTGGTGCCCTGTCTGCTCTGCTCTGGTGTGGACTCAGCATGTTGTGCAACAACACACATGTAAATACAATGTCTCTGACAACCCTTGGCCTCAAGGCCCCAAGCTTCTCACTCAAATCGCCTCTGTTGAAAATCTGTGCATCTGATGAAGATCCACTTGATTCACAATCTATCCACGTGATCTGTATTCTGCATCAACCAGGACTAGCAGCTCTAAGGAAAAGAAGACCTTGCAGTTGTAATAGTCACTGCCTTATTTCTTTGGCTTCTTCAGGATGATATGCGATATGTTTAGGGCCCAAGAGTGTGGAGGACATAACATCTGGTTCTGAACTTCTTCTCCACCTTTTCCCACTCCTTAGGACTATTAGGGCAGTGCAAATATTCGTCCTGGAAGTCAGCAAGGATGGCTCAGCAGATCTGGGAGACGAATTTGCAGATGGTGATTCGGCCAACGACCCAGTGATACTGCAAGGAGGTGTTGGTCTTTCTTGTTGCCAGGTGTCTCAGCATTATTGCCAGTTTCAGTCCAACTTCTAATCCTAAGTTCAGATGTGTCCTCTCTCTGCAAATCATGATGAAAATCAAAATATTAAACTCAATAAAAACATAAGTACCCTAAGCTTTTGCTGACAGTCTCTCTGATGTGTAGCTAGCGTCTTGCAGTGATAAATGATGTGTTTTTTTACAGCAAGAGGGGGTTTATATAGTTTTGGGTTCAATCCCGACTCTGGATCCGACTCCAAAAATTAATCAGTCCAGTTGGGGTGAGTAGGGAAAATGGTCCAGTCTTGTTGGTTTGTCGATACAACTTGTCGGGGCTTGCTACGGCTTGTCTCTTAGGGGTTTACAGTTTGTCACGGAGAAAATCATACTGACCAAAAGTCAGGTTGGGATCTTGATCCAGACAAGCCGGGATGTACTACGTCCTGTCAGGGAAATATCAGTGACCCAACATTAATCTATTTTATGGATTTGTGTCCCCAATCCCCAAATTTTTGCAACCAACTCTAAGAGTCGTAGAGTCAGTTTTTGGGTCGGTTCTAGTGGAACACCCAATTAAATCATTATGGGTAGATTTAAAGGCAGGGGAAACCAACATTCTTATTGGTCAAAATTCTGCACTATAAACTGCCAGACACTGGTAAGCAACTATTAACTTTACTATATAGGGTATGGGATTTGAACAGCCGATATCAGAGAAGGGAGGTGAGTATGTTACCCATTTGTAGTTCAAAGGAGTTCCCACTAAATCGCAAATATTTCTTTTGGAATAATGTCAACCTGAAGCCAAGGTAATTAAAAATGGGACCTTTGCAAATTTAGGAATTGCTATATTCAGGCCATACCTACATAACGAAAAATTCAAAAAGATCATTAGTTTTGGAGGTATTGAAAACACAGACAGACAAGCAAATGGATGGACAAACTGATGAGTTCACCCAAAAACATAAATTGCTGGTGAGAGCAACCAGTGTTTACAAATTCAAATAAAGATTTACTAGGTTGGTAAATTAAGGATGTCCATCCACCATATTACTCTGCTGTAAGGACGTTCTGAATTCCCCGAGAAAGTTAATTCTCCAGTCTTCATTCTTATCTATTTATTTTATTCTATCTGATGTTACTAATTTAACCCAAAGGGCACACTATATGACCAAAATACTATCTACTATTGTTTCTTGTTTGTTATGGTGATGAGTAGTGATTATTATTGTCCTTTATTCGTAAAAAGGTTATTCAGTACATGACGGTTCTTACAAGAGATAATTTATACCTTTGTTCAAAACCACTTTTCTTTATAAATAGATACTTTCATCAAGGTCGGTGAAGATGGATTTGAGAGGACTATTATGTCAGTTTATAGATACATAGATAAGGCTTTAACTATCTACTGTGTCTTGTGATTATGCATAAAGAATGGACTACTTTGTGAAGAAAAATGCCTCCAGAAGACACAGATGATAGTTGAAGTGACAATAACGTATCTATAAAAGTGATCAATTAATCAATCAATTAATTTCACCAAAGTCGTCCAGATCACAGGCCACACGTTCTGGTGTTTTTACAATACACTATAAAATAGATTTTGATTCAGTATAATTTAGTTCTTTTGCTTCAGTGGTATCACAAAATAAAATTTAAATTACCAACCATATTGCACAACTATCAATGACAAGATGAAATTATTTTCATTTGTGCCAATTCATGCTTGCATTTGAAGATCTGTGTTACAAACTGCTTATACTGCTGTTCCACCTTTCTTGACTTATTGTAAGACTAAACTGATTTTAAACTCGGGGTGATCTTTTCAAAAAGAGCAAGACAAGCTAAGCCACAGAATTTTTCCTCAGTTAAAAGAAAAGTTGCTTGACCATAAGGTTATCCTTTACAGCCTGTTCCTTACTGTTAAGATTCATAAAAAAATCACGCATGACACTAAACCCAAACAATTCTTATGCACTAATTGCAAGAATCTCTCTTTGAACTGGACCATTGTTACAGCATACAAGTTAGGTTTGTTGCTGCAAAAAATAAGTCGTTAAAACCTAAACATCAGTCAGAGTCATGTCAAGATTATTTTCTACTGAAATATCGTTTGCGAGAACTAGAGATAAAAATGTTCACTTGAAAAATTGTTTATGTTTAATGATTTTAAGAGTATCCATAATTGCTGCGATAAAGGAGCTGGATCTTCTTAATTTAAAACACACCTCTCACAGCCACTAGGATTACAGGATTACACCAGTTGGATGGTTATGATGCCAAAACCCTAGACAATGGAACAGTGGTTTAAGGTTACATCAAGACAGGCTCTCAGTCCATTCCACATATTCTACTTTATTCTATTTTATATTTTTATAGCAATCGGGCCCTGGCAAGGCAGACTCAAAGGTGCAACACCAGAAAACCATTCAATAATTATTATTCCATAGACATTGCCAGGTAGATTCCACAAAAACTGGGTATTTTATATCTAAGGTGGGAAAGCCTTTTTGAAGAGGTATGATTTTCCGCCTTTACCAAACTATTTTATAAAAACTTTGCCAAACCCTTCTGGTGAATGTTATTGATTTATTGAAATTTATCATTATCAGTCATTTCGTTAAAATTAACAATAGAGCATGTAATATTGTGAAACAAACTTTTCCTATAATCTTTATATATCAATGCTTCCCATGTTACAAAACAGACAAATATGTTAATGTAATCTTAATTGTCTAATTTCCTGTAGCTGGATCAATTATGGTATGAAACCGATCAGTTTCAACTCTGACTGTAAGAATTCCTGTTCTAAACTGTGCCAAGAGTGAGCACTGACACCAAGTAAGAAAAATGTTGTGACAAAAAAAATTACAACTAATGTCAATACATCATTTTTCTTCAAAATAATTCATGCTCATTTACATAAAACATGTCTAATCAACAATTCCATTTTGCTCCCATAAGTTTCGCAAAATTGGTAACTGATCTAGACTTCTCAACTGCACCTGCAAGGTGCACAAATGGGAATACAGTTCTTGAATATTTTATTTTTTTTTCCACGCAGTTTCATTACTGCATCGTCTTTACCAGTGCAGCCAGTGGGATGAATAGTAATCCAAAGGATAGCCAAGGGAGCTTAGTAGCGTAAGGGTAACACACTTGCCTCCTACCTGTGAGGTCTGTGGTTCAAACCATGGATCCTATATGGGAAAGCTAGTAGTTACTTACTGATGCTCAGCAGTTTACAGTGCAGAATTTTAAACAGCTAGTGTGCATATGTAACAGACAAGCTGACCTTGTTAGTTGCTGTAACCACCTTGTCGGTTTCTGTTTATGGCTTGTCTGTATGTGTTCCCGGCTTGTCCTGCTGAGATGTTACTGACTCTATGGTTGAAGAATGGGAGACTTCCCATCTTGACTGGAAGTGTCCAAGTCAAGTCGGTTATGTATACGACAGACCTGTTTGCTTTCAAGTAGGGTCGGTTAGTGTGTAGGGCCAGTCAAGAGGTGGAGTCCTGGTACATAACCACGACAGGATTGCAAGTTCTTCAAGACAAGATGGTATGGGATAAGATGGAAGGTGTAACCAACAAGCCGTAGAGATCCACGACAGGACAGTTTCTAGGTGGGCCGAGTCATGTAGGGTCGGTGAAATATTAAACATGTTTGATATTTTACCAATTGACCACAACAAGCTGGGAAACTACAACCTATCCTAACCGACTCTGTAAACATTGCTCCTGGTCCTAAAAAAATACCTAGGTACTGACAGGTTGGCTCCAGTGGAACTACTTTTCCTGAGTCATCCTTATGCCATAATCACAAGTTAGGTGGCATCCCATATGTTTATAGGAGTGTTTTTATGATACCTCATTCTTTCATGCACTTCCAGAGTTCTGTCAGTAAAGTTAGTTTGCTGTTTGCCATATTTATTTATTTGGGGTTTTAGTCACTTTCAACATTGTACAGGTCATATCATGATGGGTAGTTTTGTGGGCAGAGGAAACCAGTGAATACAGTTGGTCAAGCAACTTCTAACTTTCCCACATAAGGTCTGGGGTTTAAACCACAGACCTCAAAGGTGGGAGGTGAGTGTATTAGCATTGTGCCACCTTGGCCCCCGAATCATTAAGTATCATCAGCCAATAGTTCTAGGTAAATCAATCACTAACTAACTTATTCCTGGTTTGATTTTGATTTTTTAACCATTTTCTTTAGCTTGAAGAAGGGAGTGTATCTGAACTTATTATCTGGGATAATGTCTTATTTTTTGGTCTGTAATAGCTTTTGAAATCAAGTGTTAACTTTTTTCTCAAAGTGTTGATTTCTTATTTCAATTAATTGATTTGGATAATAAGTGACTAAACTGAGGTAATAATGTTTAATTAACCAGAAAATATACTATGAGTGCAAAAGCTGTCAAATTTAAAGCTGTCCATAATCTGGGATGACTAAGAAGCCTGTTCCATATTGATGATCCAAGTGCATCCCTTGTCCCCAATTAGAAGAACAAATGAATTAGTCATGATACACAATGAAGAGGGGTAGATTAATGGTAAAAATGACATTACTGTTGGTTGTCAAAACTGCTAATTGGTCTCTTAAAAAGTTTGCATTAGGTTCCTGAAACATTTCTGATTTCTGAATCCTCATGAATGGGTTGTTAATCTTAAAAATATGCCTATTTGATCAATAAGACTAAAGATTGCCATACAAACATTGGGATAGCTTAATTATTGAGTCCCTGAATGCTAGATCTCGCCATATAATTGTATATACCGGAGACCATCTGGTGGATATTATGGATTAAGCATAAGTATGCCTTCACTGAAGTGTGTACAGACTTTCCCGTTACCCCTCTAGAGACCAAGGTATTGTAGGTAGAGTTCGTAAATTGGCAGGATATATTCATCATTACCAAATCTTGCCTGGAAATATAACAAGATGGCAGCCATGGGTATTTCTTTGTCAGTCACGAAGCAGTGTGCAGAGAATTTCCTGTTACCCCTCTAGAGCAAAAGGTATTATAGGCAGAGTTCTCAAATTTACAGTACATATTCATCATTACAAAAGCTTGTCTGGGACTGTTTTTGTCCTTATTTTGAAAAAAAAAACAAAAAAAAAAAGATGGACGCCAAGGGTAATTTTTCTACATGGTGGACTTTAAAAGTGCCCATATCTCCCTTATTATTGGTCCTAGAGGTTTGGCATGTGAAACCATCTTATAGGAAATCATCTTATGTGAATCTTCTGACGTGTTCAGATTTAACGTTGGGCCCCTTCTTCAAGGTCAAATTAGGATAGGCGAAACACAAAATTCTTATAACTCCCTATTATTGGGCCTAGAGGTTTGGAATGTGAAACTGAACTTCAGGAAATGTGGGCTAGGAGTCTCCTGATGTGGTCATATTTGACCTTGGGTCCCTCCTCCAAGGTCGGACGAGCGTAGCTAAAATTAAAAGTGCTAATAACTCGCTTATTATTATTCCTAGAGTTGTGGGGTGTGAAAATGACTTGTAGGAAATCATGGGCTGGAGCCTTCTGATGTAGTCAGATTTGACCTTGGGTCCCTCCTTCAAGATCAAATGAGGATAGCCAGACTTAAAATTGCTTATAACTCGCTCATTAATGGTTCTGGAGGTTTACAATGTCAAGCCAACCTATAGGTAATCATGGGGTGAGAATATTCTGATGTGGTCCGATGTGACCTTGGCCCCTCCTTCAAGGTCAGATGAGGACAGCCAAACTTCAAAGTGCTTATAATTCCTTTGAATATTTTTTATAAAATTTTGTCTGCCGTCTTCAGATGCTGTTTATCTTCAAAACCATTATAGTTCTCCTTTTTCGGGGGATGCATCTTGCATCTGGTAACAGATGCGTTTATTTAGTGTTTTAGGTCTAGGTAGTACCCTTGGAAGAGTGGTACATACAGTTTCACAAGGCTCTGTACTGTAAACTGCCAACCTTTGGCAAGGTTGCCATATAAAGGCACTCATGATGGACCCGATTCCTCCGTCCTTAATTTGCCAACTAAATACCATCTCTCAAACCTTATTTCAACAATAGAGATCAAATAAATGAGTGTTTGAGTTAAGCATTTTCAGTGAAGTTGCGAAAATACACTTACATATAGGAAATGTAATAAATATGGAAGTTTATCTGCTGTTGCTTTATCATAAGAAATTACTATTTATTATTATAACTTTAGATTATAGAAATATTTAAGCTTTGGTCTGTAAAAAAATCATTATAACATCTGAATAAATCGAAAATATAAAAGTGTCATAATTAGCCAAAATCAATCAGAGGGAAGCAAGGGAATTATACAGGTTCTAACATTTCATTTATTTTGTAAAAGAAGCTAGGTACACATCTCTCAGCCATTGGCGCACTGAATGAACTTGGAGGCTAACACGTTAAAGTGTCACATGTCCATATAAATAAACAAACACGCCTCTTTTATTTGTATTTACATAATAATATCTGAAATCCTTGGCCAGAACTCTATCCATAAGGACACTCCAAGTGTCAACTGTGATAATTTGAACTGGGTGTTGGTCTTTAAATATAGACGGTTTACTAAGTACAAGTTTATTAAGTTTTATGTGACAAAATGTTTTATTCATACTAATACTCTTGGCCAAATTTAAAAGATCAACTAAGAGGACTTTTCAATCGGTGATTTCTTAGCTTATGTGTTCTTATATTAGCTTGGAAGTCCAATTGCAATGGATATTTAGTCAACACAAGGGTTGTTGTGTCATGATAACAAATCCAGGTGTCAAACGTTAACTTAAAATATATACCCACCACCTGCAGTAGTTCTGTTTTATTTAATTAAATATAACATTTGACCCCACCCCGTTACGGTATTACTACAGTCACTCCACATTCCAATCATCATTTGATCTGGTCTTGAAACCAATCACACACGTTTTGGCCTGTGCCAAATTCACCAGCAAACATGAATTTGAAATATTTCAAGAACATTCCAAGCAGAGGTACAGTGACCATACCTTGGGCTTACACGATTCCAAAGTGAAGTTATTGTAATATCAAATACATGATATTCTACTAGCTCCGATAAAAGAACTAGCAGCTATGGACTCTTGAGTCCCAAATTTCCATACTGGCATTGTGATTTTTCAGGGTCATATGCAACCTCATGGTCCAGTTCTGTAAATGAAGTATATGTGGATATATATCACCATCTGTCACACAAAAAAATCAGGTGGAAGTAAGCAATTTACCGTCCAGTGTCTGCTCTCTGTCCAAGTTGGTTGAGCAGGTCCTTGCTAAACAGTTAACATCCCATATCAATAGTAATAAGCTGGACAATCCTCATCAGTTTGCTTATAAGTCGGGTCATTCTACTGAAACTGCTTTACTGTTAATAAAAATGAGGTCCATCTCTCTCTGGCACAAGGTGAACCCACTAGTGCTGCTTGACTTGTCAGCAGCTTTTGATACTATTTATCACAATATTCTCCTTGGCTCTCTCAATTCCTAGTTTGGTCTTAGTGGAACTGTCCTCAAGTGGTTTGTCTCTTACCTGAGTAATCATTGTCAGGCTATTATGATAGGTTTGACACTATCTGAACTAAACAAGCTTATCTATGGAGTCCCCGAAGAATCAGTGTTGGGTTAACTATTGTTCTCACTTTATACAACTCCACCAAGCAAAATCATCAGCCTTCATCCAGATATAAAATTGCATTTTTGTGCATATGACATCAAATTATATATCCATCTGTCTCACAAGAATGATTCAACTGCTCTTACCAAGCTAAATGCCTGCCTTCAGGATGTAGAACAATGAATGGCTCTCATTAAATGGAAACTCAACCCTGATAAAACTGATTTCTTTTTTGTTTTCGGTTCTAAGGCTCAACATCAGAAATTTTCCTGTGAATATTCTCAGAAACCTTCTTCATCCTGCTGACATTGTCAAAAACCTAGGTATGTGGTTTGATACAGACTTTTTCAGAACATGTTCAGGAAACCTGTAAAGCCTTATTCCTCCAGGGGCATGACTTTCCTCACATTAAAAGTATCTTACTCATGAATTGGTTGTCTTTACTGCGAATGCCTTGGTTAGTAGTTGTCTGGACTATTGTAGCTCTCTGTTTAGAAGTTTGTCATGTTTCAATCAGCACAAGCTCCAGAGTATTCTGAATACTGTTACACGTATCGTCACAACAATCCGTGACTCCACTTGCTGCCTGTCAATTACCGCTGCATCTTAAAACCTGCAACGTTAGTTTAAAAATTTCTCCTAAGTGGTTCTCCTAGCTATTTTGGACTATCTCTGAGCAGCTGGTCCTGCAGTACCAGGCCTAGTCACTATGATCATCAATACCTGACAGCTGCTCATTTCCACTTGTCACTCTACAAGTCAGTGAATCACTTTGACCATAGTTTTGCCTTTAATGCTCCTAAGATTAGGAATGACCTTCCTGATAATGTATGCAGTGCAACATCTATTGCCTCCTGGAGGAAAAAGCCCAGAACTTAGTTCAGTAGTTCTTCATAGCCTTCCCATCACCCATGCCTCTTCTGTTGTATGATCCTGTCTTTGTCATAGGACTTATGATTATTCACCTTGTTAATGTTTAGTTGCCCCTTAGAGTCTGTCAATTGATGGAGATTAAGTGTTATAAGAATCCACATGAGATTAGATTAGAAGTAAGATCAGATTGCCAACACAGTGTAGTCAAGCGTAAGACCTATATTTATGACTAATATGAAAACTACAAGAAACACAGAATACCAAGGTTGTGAAATAATAGCAGCAAAAATTTGTGCCACTAATTAATCTACCGTATTGATAATTTTGGCAGTATTAATACAACGTTGAAAACATACTATACCTTACAAAACCGTGAGTAGTCGACAATAAGGGGGCTAGTCCATTTTGTTTTTTCATTAAAGACAGTGTTTGTCCGGACAATCACATCAGGTTAATCAAAGTGTCCATGTAGCCGAACTGCTGAATGAGTCTTACTTGAACAGTAGGATTTCCTTTAAAATAAAAGTCATATGAAAGTTATGGCTGAATATACGGAAGTTTGGGGAACTTGTTATTTCAAGATAAATTGGTAACATTAAGGAACTGTACTGAGATATATCAAAAAAATACTAAATCTCAGGACGACCTAACTTCTGAGAGGAAAAAAATATTGTAGAGACCACAAGGTAATGATTCTGTCACCTGAAGTGGCACAAATAGTTATATTCCTAACGTTGTTTGGATAACTTGATTCTTTGTTCCTTATATATGAATACAGAAGTGTTTAGTTATTTTTTTTCTATTCCACTTTTGGATGTAAATAGCTCAACGTGTCTTTAACCACAAAAATGAAGGAAGGAAACGGTTTATTTACAGCCACAAATCACCCAGAAGAAGCCACAGTGTAACAATAAAATTTTACAAGTATTTAATCATGATTATGTATGATGATATGTTGATACTATAATAGCATTTTTAAACTAGATTTTAATTTAAAACTGAAAGTTCGTATTTTTTATGCACAAAATACTGAAAGTAAGACCATAAATGACTAGTTGTATGTGCTTCTAATAGAAAGGAGCTTCTACTAAGGCTGTACGGGTGTTAAGTTTTCTTGTAAAACACCACGAAATTGGTTAATGGTTCACCTGGTTTATTTATTTACCCATTTATTTATTTATTCACCCATTTATTTATTTACCCATTTATTTATTTATACATATTGTAACCCCCACCAGTAGGTTATGTTATTGGGCCTGTCGTCTGTCTGTCTGTCTGTCTCTGTGTTTATGATCATTCCAAACGGATCTCCTTGAATTGTTTTATGTGGGTAGGACCTGATGACAGGAAGAATTGATTAAATTTTGAGATGAATCCCAACTATATTTTCGGGGTGCAAAAATTGCAATTTTCAAAGGTTCCATTTTCAATACACGGTAAAAAGAAGAAGTAATTACATTTTGCAACAGATTTGGAGCATGTATATAAGCTGGGGAAAAGCATTCGTCACAATACCACAGCATTTTTTATGCTATGAAAATAAGTGTTATTTAAACTCTTTTCATTAAGTTAAGATTGACGAATGCATTTGGGTTTAATGTTGCTTTGAACAAATTTTGTAGGTCACAGATTTTGCACTGAAAAAGATCCCTGGCAAGAAGTTTTACCGAGCGTCCCAGTTCAGATAGGGCAGGGAATCAAAGCTAGGTAGAAGGAATTATTCAGAAAGACATCTTGAGGCATATTTGACGAACATATTCCGCCAAATCAATTTTTATCTGATGAACAGGTTTAGCTATGGTATGGATAGATGTGTGATCTGGATTAGCGATTTATTTAGGGCTGGTCTGTGGAAGTAATGGAACTGAATGGTTAAAAACAGGTATACACTGTTGACAATTACCCTAGATTATAAGAAGGGGTATTGTGATCACGCCTGTTTGTTTGCTTGATTGTTCATGAAGATGAAAAAAAAACTATACATTAAATAGGGGTCATATTTCCACACAAGACTGAGTCTACCCTTAGCTTGGTCCTCAAAGATGATCCAGGTGAAGGCTCTAGAAAGATTTTCGAGAATTTTCCCACTATATCTGGGCCATAACTTCATAAACTGCTAAACACTTAGGGGTCTTGCCTTTGGGATTTTTTACTGTTCTATTTTTCTGTTTTTTTACCCTTTTTAACGTTTACTCTCTTATTTTAAAAGCCATTTCTTAAGTTTGTATGCTTCAAGGGACAACCCCTAAAGTATGACATTACACAATATGAGATAAAATAGAGTGAATAAATAAATTCAGATTATGAATGTCTCTCCTTTTCTGTTTAAAGTTATTCCACTGTTACTATTATAGTATTGTTATTTTTCCCCATTACAAATAAATGTATATGTGTCACGTGTCAGGCAGTTTTAAGAAATTCCTGGATTCAAAACTGGTTGCTTATCATTCCCCAAAATTAAATCAGTTCTCTATTAGACCAATACCCATCTACTGTGAGAGTTTGTTGTAAATCCTTGCAGTAGTTCTTTTGTAATCTTGCTAAAATTCAAACAGAATCCATCGCTCATGCAACCTCCTTGGCAGAGGTAATTCAAACTAATTCATAAAATATTTAACCAGCACAAGAAATACTGTGTATGCAAAGTGACTTGTGAACCCATTAGGGACCAGGCAATTTTGCAATAATTTACATATATTTGACATATTTGTGTTTTACGTTGCTTTAGACACATTGTATAGGTTTAATCATGACAGGTAATTTTAACAGTAGAGGAAACCAGTACATGCTACATGGTCAAGATTCTGCACTATAAACTGCTGGGTATCGGTAAGCACCTACCAACTTTCCCACATAGGGTTTGGGGTTTGAACCAAAGACCACATAGGTGGTAGACGAGTGTGTTACCCACTTCACCACCCAGCCCCTTAATTTAAATATAAAATTCTTTTTGTTTTGTGAAATTGCATGTCATTCTGGTAAATAAATAAATAGATTAAATAAATTACTGCAGAGCACTAAATGAACTAATCTTATGCTTCATGTTCACATGAGGTATTATTTACACTGAAGTGAAATTCTAAACTCCTTATTTTTGTCACAAACACTCTCAAATAGAGGTCCACATGTCTTGCATAAGAATAATCTTTTTATGCATCAAATGTAAACAAGCTAGGGTACTGTCTGTCACACAGTCCAAATATAAGTAGGAAATAAATCTACATGATATTCATAATGAGGGTCACTTTTTGTATGAAAATTTTGAAAGAGAACAGTTGTTCCTTTGTCAGAATTTTTCTTGCAAAAGTGCATTGCATTACATAAACATAAACGATTTTACACCATTAGAAATACTACTACTAAATAGAAAATTATCTGGAATGGTATTCATTGAAATTTAACTAATTAATTTTAATTCATTCCACCTTAATGAGCTCATTGCACACAACCTTGTTTATTTTCACTATGGATTTGAGGTGTCTTTCTTAACAATATTGCTTCTTGTGGACAGAGACTTTAGTCTCACAGAAATATGTAGTTTCTATGCCATAGAGAATTAAATCCCTTTGAAATTTGAGAAGCCGCTTACCACCTTAAATCAAACAACTTCATAACAGTCACATGTTAATGCAATAACAGAGGCCTATTAGATGATTGTTCTATAGCAATCTGTATCTTTAACTGTTTTAATCAATAATAGCATGCTATGCCAAGCTAATACAATAGCAATTTCAAATGTAAAAAACACGGTATTTTTGTTCACTCGCTTGCAGTCCTGGATTCTGAGACTAAATTTATGAATTAAAAGGAAACTAACACCTCTCATAGAGGACTTTGTCAAAAATTGACCCACTTTGTCAAAACAAAATGCCCCACATGCAATGCCTAAAAGTAAGAATTGAATGAGGCATAATTTTTAAGCCACCATCTTACAAGCTATAAGCTATATGGTGAGCAGCCTAAAAACATATTGAGTTTGACCCCTGACAAATATTTAAGGTTAATATGGCTAAGCAATGCCAAAGTAATATTTTAAAGACATTATGTTCATTTGTAACATTTTTCTAACTGACAAATATTCAATGGTTAATAAACGGTATACATAAAACATTGAAACATTAGCAAAAATCAAATTTTTTTTGACTGGGAACTTGCTTAAATCTTAAGTTGCATGTTATAGATAAATACCAAGTGTTTACTTTTCAAAAAGCAACCTTAATTCATAATAGAGCTAATTTTTCATCTTTCTTTATGTTAATCAAAAATGCATTCTCCAGTATTTTACAATTTTACTGGACTTCCTTTCACAAAATCTGTAAAACATTTAGGAATTTCGCAAAATTTCTGGTAACGAATGTATAGGCCCAAATAAAGAAATTCAACTGAAATCTAATAAGAACTTTGGTCACAGGCGGTCAAATTATGTGAAGTCAAAATCCTGTGGTCATTCCCACTCATACCCACTTATGCTGCGTTCTTGCCGAGATTACAGCCTGTAAATATGTCAACAACAGTGTCACGGGCAGTATTTACCATTGGTGAGTAGGGTACCTCTAGAAACTTTCCAGTTTAGGGCCTTCACCTCTAGTGACAACACAGATGGCGAATGTATGTGCTTTCGGTGTAAATATATGTCAGGTAAAGTGTTTTAATGCTCTGGATTTTGTAAATAAACCTAAGGAAAGGTATAACCAATGAAATATACATCTTTTACATAATGGAAAGCGAAATATTGTGATTGCTTTTATGTCTGTTTGTCATTTGTGTTTGTTTACAGCCACATATAAATACACAGGCCATGAATAACGTAAGAAAGGTCAAAGCTTCCCGTTGGTATAAATGAACTCATGAGTGGTGCTCAACACCCTCTTGAACGCAGCAGTACTTTGTAATTTAACTTTTACAAGGCCCCCAAATTTGTTCCGGTCTACATGCACAATCTGCAAAGCAATAAGGAACACGAGTAGTGCACTAGAGATGAGCACAATTCATGAAAGTCTGGGCCAGTCTTCATCAACATGAATCAGTGAAGATTAGATCAAATTTGGACCAAAATGATAAACTTTTGATCTGATTTTTGGATCAGATCCGATTGTTATTCACGAAACATTTGATTTGACTTTTTAAATGAAATTTTGGATTAACTTTGAACTGTGCACTTTGATGGATGAAATGGTTGATTAAGACGGATGAAAAATTGCTGATAAAAAAGATTTCTTAGGAAAAGAGGATGAATGTTTTAATCAATCATTATGGAGGCACAGGATATTTCTAGACTGAATAAACCCTTTAAATTCCCCCTAGTGATGAAGAACTTGATTCAAAATTGTGAGGAGAAAAGAACAACACATTGCATATTCAGTCTTTTCAGCTCATGTGATCCATGGTTTGTGAACAGTCATTTGATCCACTAGCTCGCTTAAAACTTCCTGAAATTTGATCTAATCTTGATGATCCGATCTTATTCCATGTTAGTGAGCCACAGAGACAAAATGAGTGATCTGTTCAAACTCGAACCTCGGAGAGAGCTCACTCTTTAATATAAAAAAGAAAAGAAAACAGGTTGTTAAAATTAACCTTAAGTTATTTTGAGCCAAGGCTTAAGTTTTATGTCCCTTTCAATCGTTGAGGTCATGGACAGGCCCAAAGAGAGTCCCCATTATTCTGTCATGAGGTCGGTTTCAACCACTATCTCAGACGTGACAGCCACGTCAAAGTTGTTACTTTAATTTGTCCAAGAGTGAGTCCAAAATAGTCAATAAAATATCCGTTGATAAAACATAGCATTCATGACATTTTCTTATGTGTCAACACACTTGAACAGACATGTGATTTTGATATATAATAATTTAATTCCTCTCGAGAGATACGTTGTCTATGAAATGGCATTGACTAATGGAATATTACTTGAAAGCCATTCTTAATCAAGACATCTCCTCCCCAAAACTTACATTTCCTTGTAAAGAAACTGCAAGTCACGTTTTTTGGTATCTCGGTGGGTATTCTATGTTGATGGGTTCACTTGGTGCAATGTAGAATACATGGAAAGACTTTTAACATCAATCTTGTCAGGACGGTGTTTTAATTTAACATGTTTCTTTGTTTTTCTTGGGCGAGGCGGGGGGGGGGGGGGGGGGGGGGGGGTGTCACCCCTGTGCCACCCCCTGTGCCCCTGTGCCACCATGGCCCCCCAATAAGGTCAGGTACTACTAACCTATAAACTACAAATACTGGTAATTTTATAGTTGTTTTGTTGTCAGATCTTAGTGTATTGTGCTTGGTGCAAATAACGGGGGCTCTGTGGTGTAGTGGGTAATACCCAAATCTCCCACCTCTGTAGTTTACAATCTTTCATTTGTGTTAAGCGTTAAAATGCAGTTCCTCTAATCCAATCCGACAGGAAATTTTATAGTGCTTAATTTCCATCACCTGACTCCAAGGCAAAACTGTGTTGAACAAGAGTGAGTCCATAAATGTGGCAGGTCATATTGGAGAAGTGACAAGGAGATGGGGTCGCTATATCGGATAGGCTTTTTGCAAATTGGCAGTTTTAAATCTTTTCCTGAAGGAGGCAATAGAGATTTCATTGCATCTGTTGCGAGCTCGGTCCATGTGGGTTGTGTTTTTGGGTTGCTTGCACCAAACCAATAGCATCGATACAATAAGTTCAGGTATTTATTTATTATTTATTTGGGGTTTTACAGTACATACAGTTGGTCAAGGTTCTGTACTGTAAACTGCCGACCATCAGTAAGCAACTATCAACTTTCCCACATAAGGTGCGGGGTTTGAACCACCGACCTCAGGGGTGGGAGGCGAGTGTGTCACCCCTGTGCCACCATGGCCCCCCAATAAGGTCAGGTACTACTAACCTATAAACTACAAATACTGGTAATTTTATAGTTGTTTTGTTGTCAGATCTTAGTGTATTGTGCTTGGTGCAAATAACGGGGGCTCTGTGGTGTAGTGGGTAATACCCAAATCTCCCACCTCTGTAGTTTACAATTCGAATCTTGGACATGATCCTATGTGGGAAAGTTGGTAGTTGCTTATGCCCCATTCACACTACAGGTGGTATGTCTCACAGTTAGAGGTTTTCCGAGGTGGCAGAACCGTCTCCAAGGACACGACATACCTTCCAAGATTTGGTGTATCATTCACAGTACAGGTGGTATGTCTCACAGTTAGAGGTTTTCCGAGGTGGCAGAACCATCTCCACGGACACCACATACCTTCCAAGATTATGTATATCATTCACACTACATGTGGTATAATTTGTGGTTATAGGTATTGGGTGAAATGCCCTTGACCTTCAACTACCGTCTGAGTTTTGTATTTGACCCTGTGACACAGTGGCAAAACGTCCATTTACCTCCATTCACCTTATGTCACCATGTTACACCAAAAGATGACCAAGTCACAACCTTATATACACAGTGGACTACACCTTTGGATAACATAGAAAGAAATTTATCTGCGAATGCTCCCTTTCATCTGCAAATGCCCTTGGTTCCAACATCAGAGGCAGAAATTTTAAACAGTTTAAAGCTTCTGTAGGTAATGGATATTTCACTACTGTATCAGACGGTGGCATACGAACCTTGGACAGTAGTTGAAGGACATTGGCGTTTCGCCCAACACCTATACCCGTGGGTACCACCACTTAGTTGTGAATGGGGTATTACCAATGCCCAGAAGTTCACAGTGCAAAATCTTGATCAATTAGTATGTACTGGTTTCCCCAGGCTTTCTCACTAGTGGCAAATTTCGCATACTATGGTGAATTTCACATTTTTTATCTGTGTAGGTCTATGATGAATTGTATTTCCATTACACACAGAGTTTTCTTATAAATCAAAGTTATATGAATGAGCTTTGTAGGCAGCAGTCATTAATTTATTAAGATGGTTTATTCAGATAAAATATCTTACACTAGACACACCCAGAAAGTGTCAAAAGTTGTGCACATCAGATTTATAAATTGGATGACACATGTTTAGTGGTCCAATATATGGGATGCTTGGAATGAAAAATTAGGTGAAATGAGGTAATGTTGCAGTACATTTGTTATATACATCAGATTAGAATTTGAACATGCTGTATTGTAAAATGCAGCAAAAAAGTGTAGGAAGTTCACCATAAACCTTTGTAGGTTCAATGGACCCGCAACTCAAAAATGTTACAGGTCTGTAATTGAAGTTAACAGTCCGTATTTCAATGTAGATTAAATCAATATTGAGTTTCAAAATTAACCGGGGGCCATGGTGATGCAGTGGTAACACACTTGCCTCCCACCTCAAAGATCAGAGTCAAATTCCAGCTTGACCTCCTGTGGGAAAACTGGTAGGTTCTTGCTGTTGGTCTGGAATTTACAGTAGACTTAGCCAACTATATGTAACGGTTTCCTCTGCGTTTCCAACTACCTGTCACAATATTACCAAAAAAGTACCACATGTGACATAAAACACTTAATAAATAATACAAACTGACCAAGTTGTAAGTGCTAAAAATAAAGGTTTAATATTATTCTTTACAATAGCAAGACCGTCTACTGTGGTGGCCCTTGTCCCAAAATAACTTCAGTGATTATAAAATAGCATCAGAGATGCCCGTACACTACAGCCTGGGGAAATAGTTTTTAATACCATGAGATATAGAACCTAACCAATGTCCCTACCAAGTGTCAACGTTCTACATCTTACGGAATCCAAGAAATAGCCCGGATAAGACTTTAAAACTCATGGTCACTATGACAAGGTCAAAGCTCAAATCAAGATTGCAGCATGATGTGTCACACCTAAAACCTCTAAGCAATGTCCCTACCAAGCATCAGCCTCCTACGCTTAATGGTTTCAGAGATATTGCCCGGACAAAAGTTTAAAGGACAAGGTCTCTACGGTAACATCAAAAGTCAAATCAAGGTCACATCATGACACTGCACACTGCCCGGACAAGATTTTAAAGGTCAAAGTCATTATGGCGATGTCAAAGGTCAAATCAAGGACAAACCATGACGTTGCACACCTACACCCTATAACCAGTGTCCCTACCAGTATCAACTTCATACACCTTTTGTTTTCACGAGATATAGCCCGGACAAGATTTTATAGGTCCAGGTCACTACGGCAAGGTCAAAGGTAAAATCAAGGTCACAGCATGGTGTTGCATACCTACACCCCCTAACCAATGTCCCTACCAAGTATCAACTTCCTACACCTTACGGTTTCCGAGATATAGCAAGGACAAGATTTTCAAACTCAAGGTCACTACAACAAGGTCAAAGGTCAAATCAAGGTCAGACCATGACGTTGCACATCTACACCTCCCAACCAATGTCCCTACCAAGTATCAACTTCCTACACTTAACGGTTTCTGAGATATGGCCTGAACAAACTTTTTCCCGTCGCCCGCCCATCCGGACACCATGGGTGAAAACAAGCAATCAGTGCCTGTGAATGGGCTTTGTGTCAGCCGACTGTGTTTTGAGTTTCAGTGTAGAAGCGGAAGAAAAAAAGGACACAAAAGTTGTGCCCTGTAATGGTATTCAGAAGCAAAGTACCAAAGTAACTGTTAAGGTGTAAAAAGTAGGAGGAAAATATATTTAAAGAAATACTGTAAATGCAGTTTTTGAGGGCAATAGGTTCACTGGTTGGCGTGACCCGTCCCGCCAAATGCCAGAAAAAAACGTCCTGTATATACTACTGGCAGGACTGGTCACAGAGTGTGCATTCGCTAGGTGGCGCATCATACTTCCTTCCTGTCTAGATATCCTGATGTCATAGCATCTTTTTCATTGTCTAATCCTATTAGGACCCCTAGCAAGCTGATAGCAGGGCTGGATGGGTAGGCCTTGCCTGTCCATTGGATAGGGTATTAACATATAAAAATTTAATTTACTTATTAAATTTGCAATTTTATTGCATTAATACATCCTATCCAATGGACAATTGCCGAACAACTACCGCTTGGTAGGCGGGTAAGATACTAGGCACTCAAGTGAACTCATAAACAAACAAAACTGAGAAGGCCCGGTTTGACCTAGGGTCAGAGAAACCTGTAAGGTCATGGTCGGTTACCACTAACGGGTTACCCGGAAGTATACCGACGTTGCCCCCCCTTTTTCCCAGACCTGCTCTGAGAATAGGAAGAGAGGGTTGAGTTCAGTCCCATAAGAAATAAACTTCCCAAAGGAAGCAAGTCACAGCTTTTTTTTCAATACTTATGTACTATATACAAAGTATATACAATATGTACATAAATACATATCTACAAATCTCATTTCTGGTGGTAGACATGCTTAGAAGCTACCACTGGCCCCAAATGGAAAAGCTCTGAATCAGCCCACGCCACATCCTTCAAATAGAACTGTGTGAAGGTGTTATGCGATTTGATTTCCAGTGGCAGGCTGACAAAATCTGCTCTAAGAAGACCCCCGACGGGAAGGCCTTAGAAGCAGCAAAGGCCCTGACATCATGGGCTTTGACCTGATGTAATGTGAGGGCCTCCTGGTCAGAGAGGCATAGGATCACAGTTTGCTTGATCCATGAGGAGATGGTGGGAGGTGAGATGTCCTGTCAAAACCTTTCTTGAAGGAGACAAAGACTAACTCCTTGTTCTGCCTGAGATCTGAGGTCCTGTCCAAGTAATAGCGGGGAGGGATTCCAGGGAGAGATTCCAGGAGGGGATGCTTCTCCCGCCCTTGGGTCTGTCTCTATGGAAACTATCCAGGAGACGGGTGAGATTCTCATCTTTGCTGACATTAATGGGGCAGTTGCCCAACTTGTCAGCAATGGCTGATCTGTAGCCATCAATGGTGCCTGGCTGCAACTTCCTGTCCTGAAACAAGTACAGGAGGAAGTCAGCTATGGTTTTCAGAGGTGGTGCCCTGAAGTCCACCTGATTACTGAGGCACTACTTTGTAAAAATGGTCCACTTTGCCTTATAGACGGATCTGGTTGATCCTCTTTGAGGAGCCTCAATTCGTGCTGCCACTGCCTCAGAGAAGCCCTGCTCCTTGATTGCTGTGGCTCTAGGAGCCAGGCATGTAGGTTCAGTTTGACAGGTTCCTGTGCAGGGTCTGGTTGAATGGCTGAGTTGGGCAGATTGGCAGAAACAGTGGGATCTGACTGGACATAGCCACTAGATCTCAGAACCAGGGCATGTTGGGCCACCCCGGTGCAATCAGTATGATTCTGTTGCATGGGTAGTCCTGCAACTTCTCCACCACTTTGCCCAAGATGGCTGCTGGTGGGAAGGCATATGGTTCCAGATCTTCCCAGGACAGACTGAGTGCATCCACTGCCCAAGCCTGTGGGGCCTGGAACCGGTGACACAAGCTGTGGTAGTTTGTTGTTAAACCTGGTGGCAAACAGATCCACTTGGGGCTGGTGTCACCGGGATCATATGGCTTGGAAGACCTCTGGGTGAAGGGACCATTCTGTCTGAATGGTCAAAACTAGCCTGGATAGCTTGTCTGCTATCACATTCAGTCAGCCTGGGATGTGTTGAACTTTGAGGGTTACCTGTCTCCTGGTACACCAGGTCAGGATTCTCCACAGAAGGGCATACAGAGGGCATACATCCCCCTTCTTTCTTTAGTTTGTGTTGTCTGTGGCCACCAGAACTATGTTGTTCGAACAAAGGTCTTTGAACTCTTTTAAGGCCAGAAAGACCGCCTTTAGTTCCAGATGGTTTATGTGCAACTTGCTTTCTGGAAGGAACCAGGTTCCCCTTACAGTGCATTCGTTTAAGTGAGCCCCACCCTTTTTTTGATGCGTCTGTAAAGATCTGGAGAGCATGCTTTAGTGGGTGTAATGGTTGACCTGGTAGAACATTGCTTTCCTCCAGCCACCATTTTAAGGAAGGGTGGAGCGACCTGGGAACTGGTATCACCTTTCTAGTGATTCTGGGACCCTCCAGTTGATTTTCAAGTGCCACTGTATGGGTCTCATGTGGAGCCGACCTAGATGGACTTGCTTTTCTGTTGCTGTGAGTAGACCTATGAGGGACATGAACTGCCGGATCGGACACACGGACAATATTGACTGAATCTTGTATGTTAAGGCCTGCCAACGATCTGGTGTGGGTCTGATCTTGCCCTCTCTCAGGTCGAACTGGTAACCTACGAAGTTGAAAACCTGTTTTGGATCCAGTTCTGACTTCTCCTTGTTCACCAGCCAACCTAGTTCTCGACAAAGAGTTACCAAGGTCTGTGTATGCTGGAGACAAGTGCGGTGGGATGTGGCTCACACCAACCAGTCGTCTAGGTACTGGTGGATCCTTATACCCCTCTGTAAGGCCATCAGTTTGACCTCTTTTGCCACCACTGTGAACTCCATTGGTGCTGTGGACAGGCCAAAGGGTAGTACTTTGAACTGGTAGGACTGACCCTGGACATGAAAACGCATGTACTTCCTGGACTGTGAATTGGTATGTGAAAGTACGCGTCCTTCAAGTCTAGGGAGGTAACCCACTCCCCTGCCTGTAGGGAGGTTCTTATTGTCTCTGGTGTCTCCATTTTGAACGACTCTGGGTTTAGGTGTTCAAGGTGCTCAGGTCCAAGATAGGTCTCCACTGGTTGTTGGGTTTGGGTACCAAAAATAGTCTGTTGTAAAAACCCAGTGACTTTTGTGTTGCTACCGGTTCTACTGCCTTTTTGTTCACCAGCTGATGTAGGGCCTCCAACAAGTGGAGGTTCCTGTGGGGGTTTACATAGTTGCTTAGGACAGTTGGTGACCTGGTCAAGTTTGGTCTGAACCGGAAGGGGAGGGTGTAGCCCTCCCTGAGTGCTGTTACTACCTCGAGACTTGCCCCCAGGGCTGCCCATCTTTCCCAAAACTGGTGCAATCTGGCCCCTACAGGAAGATCTAGAGCAACAGCTGGGGCATTTGTGACAAGATTTACAGAACTCAAGTGACCTACACAGGAAACATCTTTCACATATTTTATTTCTGTGTGATTCTGACAATAATTGGGAACTAGATTGGACCAACTCGGCGCCAACATATCCCCAGACAGGTCATCACTCACGCCACAGGTTTTGATCGGGAATTTTTTATTTAATCCATTTGTTGTATGCCATAAATATTGGGAAAAGTTATATGAACTTCAGCACATCAATCTACTAAGTTTATATCTTCCCAAGGAAGATGGTGTATCCCCAGACGTCGAATACATAACTCAACAGATCATATTTTCAATCTTCCTGCAATGATAACTCTGAACCTATTTTCAAAGTATTTAAATGATTGATGATTGAATGTCCATTCTAAATTAATAATCTCAAAAGAGCATATCTGTTTCTATATTTGTTGACAAATAAAATATTATTTTTAACTCAACTCATCATACTTTTCAATCTTCCTGCAAAGGGTAACTCTGAACCTATTTTCAAAGTATTTAAATGATTGATGATTGAATGTCCATTCTAAATTCATAATTCCAAAAGCGTATCTCTGTTTCTATATTTGTTCACAAATAAAATATTATTTAAAAATCATGTATTATTTATATTATTATTTTATTATATTATTTTTAGAATTTGCATTGTTTTTCAGTTATTCATTTCCTCAATTCCTATATATGTGGTCCATATATATGCAACCTAAATATGTGACACAATCTCAGTTCCGACTCCCTTTGTCTTAGATAATTAGATAATGAAGCAAACACCACCTCCCACCCCCACCCCACCTCTCTCCCCTTCTCCACACCTCTCTCACTATTACAGAAGATCTGTATACCTTTGTTTATTTAGTGTCACTCAATAGCTGGAGGTCCCAGAGGTGGGTGGGGGATGGGGGGTGGGACTACAAAGAGATGGAGTGCTGCAGCACAAATGGTAAACAAACACTTATAATATAAAAGGGGTAATCAAATACAAAAAGCTCAGTTAATCTTATCACTAAAATAAAATCAAATATATAAATAAGGAATGTCCAACAGGAAGATTATATACCTCCAGAATTAAATATAAATTATCAAACGACAAGAACAGATTTATAATAATAATTCAGAATTGAGAATTTTAAGTATGTGATTATCAATTGAAATGAGTTCGTAACTGTAGGAGCTGTGTCAAAATTAAGGCAAGTTGGATAAAACTGGGCTAGTTGAGGGTTAAAAATCCCCTATTTTTACTACATAAGGCTATAATTTCATTAATATTTGGGACTTAAAGCTCACCAGAAAATAACAGTGTCCATTTTGCCTACTTGAATATGTTTCACCAGTTTCATATTAAAAAGTTAAAAACTCAGCAAGCAGAGAGATAACACACAAAAATAAGTTCTTAAAAGCCTAAGATAGCCATAACATTATTAATATTCAAAATTTAAATAGACAGGCACTTCCTTTGAAAAATTCAAAGATTTCAGCTCTATGAGCCACATAGTTTGACAGTTACAGGGCTTTAAAGTGGCATAATATCCATAAATTGGGTCTCTGTGGGCATTTTACAATTGTTAAAGAGACCTTAGCAATTAAACTACAGAACTGAAACTTTTTGGGGGACATACACAACAAACAAAAATTATATATAATACAGTTTAAGACTTGTCACACTAAGCATTTCCAAATAACAGGGCAAAATACAGAAAAAAATGTCAAAAAAGGTCACTTGGGCAAGTGTCTATGGCCCTCATACACAGGTTAAATGTCTACTAAAAGCCTTGATTTTTGGCACATGTGAAAAGGACATAATAATGCATTCCCAGATGGGATTTCAGCTCAATCAATCACATAGTTTAACAGTCACAGGGCTTAAAGGTGGCAAAAAGTCCAAATATTGGGTCTCTGTGGGCCTTTTAGAGATCTCGATGTGGTTTTCAAATTAAAGCATCAGACTTAAAATCTGCTACATAGTAAGACTACACATAGAATATGTATCTAATAATAAAGTTTGAAACTTCTCAGACTCACCATTTCCAAGTTACAGAGCAAAATATGTAAAAAATGTCTTCAAATGGTCACTCGGGTGGGTGTTAATGGTCCTCATACACAGTTTAAATGTCTACTTGAAGCCTTGATTTTTGGCACATGTGAAAAGAACATAATAATGTATTCCCAGATGAGATTTCAGCTCTATCAGTCACATAGTTTAACAGTCATGGGCCTTAAAACTGGCAAAAAGTCCAAATAGTGGGTCTCTATGGGGCCTTTTAGAGACCTAAATGTGGCCTTCAAATGAAAGCTTCAGACTTAAAATTTGTCACATACTAAGATTACACATAGAATATGTATCTAATACAGTTTGAAACTTCTCAGACTTACCATTTCCAAGTTACAGGGCAAAATATGTGAAAAATGTCTAAAAAGGGTCACTCGGGTGGGGATTTATGGTCCTCAAACACAGGTTAAATGTCTACTTAAAGCCTTGATTTTCGGCACATGTACAAAGGACATAATAATGCATTCCCAGATGGGATTTCAGCTCCATCAATAACATAGTTTAACAGTCACAGGGCTTAAAGGTGGCAAAAAGTCCATATATTGGGTCTTTGGGAGCCCGTCAGAGACCTCAATTTGACCTTCAAATTAAAGCTTCATACTTAAAATCTGTTACATACTAACATTACACATAGAATATATATCTAATACAGTTTGAAACTTCTCAGACTTACCATTTCCAAGTTACAGAGCAAAATATGTGAAAAATGTCTTAAAAGGGTCACTCGGGTGGGTGTTTATGGTCCTCATACATGGGTTAAATGTCTATTAAAGGCCTAAATTTTGGAGTACATACAAGAAAAACATACTGATATATTCTCAGATGATATTTCACTTAGATGAGAGACATAGTTTGAAAGCTACAGTGCTTGAAGATGGCAAAAAGTCCATAAATGGGCAATTTTGAGATCTTAAGTAAAATATAGGAAAAAAGTCCTAAGTGGGGTCTTTATGGGCCTCAAAGACAATTTTCTCCTCAACTTAAAGTCTTGATTTTCGGCACATGTACTAAGAATATATTAATGTGTTCTGAGGTAAAATTTGAGGCAGATACGCCTCATAGTTTGTGACCTAGAGGGCTCTAAGTGGCCAAAAGTGCAATTTCTGACCTTAAGGTGGCCATAAGTTCTTTATTATTGGGAGTTTAAGGTCACCTTAAAATAGGGATCTTCCTTTGGGCATCCTTAACATGTGTACCAAGTTTGAAAAAAAATATTAATCCGTTTTTGAGTTATCGCGTCCACAAGGAAATTTCTACGGCGGCGGCGCGACGGACCTGAATCCAATATATCCCCGACTTTTGTCTGGGGATATAATTACGCCTTTCCTTTGTGGCAACCCGATAACAGAATAAACATTTACAACACAAGAGTTTATATGTGAATTTTACAGTCTCGCTCTTGCTGGTCAAGACCATGCTTCCGGCTATCACTGGTGAAGGGTTCAAACTTACCTTTCCGGACACACATGCACAGTCCTTCAGTCCGGTAACACACTTTACACAGTAATTGTCATTTACGTTGTTTAGAACCCTTAGTCGGTTTCTATGTGAAAGTTAAAGGCTTGCCACGACCTTTCTTGCTCTGTTGCCGTTCCCGTATCTGCTTCCAAGCTGGTATACTGAACTTCCGGTCTGGTTGATGAGATGACTTGTCATTGGCAGCATAGGGGTGAAAACGAGCAGGTTTCCTGTGAGACTGGCCAGAAGAACGCCTCTCTTCACTTATAGATACTTCTTCATCGGCTTTAATGAGAAGTTGGTCAGGTAAAAGTGACTGCAAACGGATGGAAGCAGTACACAGTGCAATGAGAGTGTCCTGCTTTACACCAGCATGTAAATATTTCAGGTATCTGTCTCTACGTGAAAGGGTAAAGTTAGTCATGGTGATAAAACCCCTTCAGACAGGTCCTGCATTGTGCAGGCCATGGCTTGGGAGATAGACTGGTTGAAAGCACCAAATACTCAGTTCGTCCACAGCTTGCTGCGTTCTCTCAGACGACTTGCCCTTATCTAAATGCAGGGTCTTGAGTAAACATCACGTCCTGCACTCTAGTCCTGCACCTAGATAAGTCAGCAGCCTGCTTACACATCACAGTTTGTTCTCTGGCTGCCCTCTCCCAACGGCTTAAAATGTCCACCGGCACTCTCTACAGTCTTTCCACGAGTAAGGGTCTGGTCAACATGCAGAGCTGCATTACCGTAGTGGTTAGCAGAACTTCAGGACCTGTACCAGGAGCCTCAACAGGCTGGGTGGCCGTCCCTGCACTGGGAGCCTCAACAGGCTGGGTGGCATGCTGGATCAGAACTCCCCTTCTCGTACCGGGAGCCTCAACAGGCTGGGTAGCTTTCATAATAGGAAGTTCCCTGGTGGCCTGAACAGGGCTGGGACCGGTAACACTCACATCTGAGACCCCAGTAGACTTCTGGCTGGTACCGGACCAGGGTCAAAGAATGGCTTCTCACTGGTGATGACTTCTGCAGGCTTCACCACTGGTTCAACAGGCACTGCAAAGGACTTTGCAAGTAACATAGCTTCCAGCCTTGCACAGCGTTCAGCCCACTTGTCATTTAAACTCTTCAAACCTTCAGTAGAGGTCTACTGCTGGGCTTTCTCTTGCTGGTTTTAGGAGATTCGCCAGGTCTTTTCTTCTTGCCAACAGGGGTGGTTTCAGACTTCCTAACGGCCTTCTCTCCCTCTACCTGTCCCAACACACTGACTTGAGAAGGGTCCACGAGAGTGGGGTAGGGGAGGCAGAAACCGTCTTCTTGTCTTTATTCTTCCTATCTCTGTATGTGGGGGTGGCTAGCTGTTGAATCTGCTCTGGGGTGAATGCCTTGCAGATAGGACAGTCCTTCTTGAGGACACACAGATCATCTCCAATCCCCTTGTCTCTACATCTTGTGCACTTGAGGTGGCCATCAAATACAGCCATAATATGGCCACATGCGCCTCTCTTTTGTCCAGGGGATGACATAATGATCAGTACTTCTGTAGAAATACGAAGATATAATAAAAAGTTCAACAAATGGTTGAATTTGTTGTAAAACTTCAAAAACGTCTCTGTACAAAACACGCCTGCACACATGCGCCAAACGAAAAAGATGCTATGACGTCACCGGCAGTATATACAAGACATCTTTTTTTGGCGTTTGGCGGGACCGGTCGCACTGACAGGTAAAGCAATTGTCCATTGGATAGGATGTATTAACACAATAAAATCACTATTTTATAGCTGACCCAAAAGTAAGCGAATAACATGTTTAAAGAAATACTCTAAATGCAATAGTTTTAAAGTTACAACTGACTGACAAGTCAGCAGACAAGTATATGAAAGTTTTCCCCAAGTTACATGACATCTTTTGAAACATAAAGGTCTACTTTGTGTGAAAATATGACCCAGATCCAGTGTATAATGTCCAGCTTATGTGTAGACAGGAAAAGAGATGGACAGACCCAATTACAATACCCTATTACCCTTACATCCCACCTTTGAGGGGGCCACAGTGGTGCAGTGATAACACACTCACCTCACACCTCTTGAGGTTGGCAGTTCAAACCCCAGACCTTGCGTGGGAAAGTTGGTAGTCGCTTATAGATGGTTGGCAGACTATAGTACAGAACCTTGACCAACTGTATGTACTGGTTTCCTCTGCCTACAAAATTGCAAATTTAATAAGTAAATTAAATTTTTATAAGTTAATACCCTATCCAATGGACACACAAGACCCTCCCACCGACCCCGCTATCAGCTTACTAGGGGTCTAATAGGTTTAGACAACGAAAAAGATGCTATGACGTCATCTTGTCTAGACAGGAAGCACCAATCTTTTGTCCAGGTGGGAGATCAGATTTCATATTTTTTTGTCTCAACTACACAACAAATATATAATACCCAATGCATGTAAAAGGGGAGTATTGTTTATTTTGCAGAGAAATATAATTTTGATTGGTTTCTAAACAGACATGTATTTATAGATAGTAAAGGTGTGATCTAGAGGATAAGATCTCCATTTTTAGCTCATGTTTATCAGCTTGAATGCAACAGTAGCAATAACACAGCATATTTGTAATTACAGAAAAATTCTGAAAAAATTATCAACTTATACATATAGCCAGGGTCATATTGCGACGGGTAGTTTTACAGGTGGAGGAAACCAGTGCATAGTGCACTGTAAACCACCGGGCATTGGCAAGTAACTACCAACTTTCCAACATGGAAATATCATGGAGCTTTTTAAATGAATGTCTAAAAATATTAGGCTTTGGCACCGGTTTTATAAGATGGATTAATACCCTAAACAAAGAAGTTTACGCATCCGTTCTTCAATGTGGTTACCTCTCAGACCCAATTCAGATTGGCAGAGGTTGTAGACAAGGTGACCCTATAGCTCCTAAACTCTTCATCATCTGTTCTTTCTTTCTTACAGTTATGATTGACCAAAATAAACTAGTCAAAGGAATAAAACTAGAAATAGGCCGCCCTGTTGATAGTATATGCGAATAGAAACAGGATAGCATAGAAGAACACACATTATCATGTGTAATGTCCACCCATGAACCTTTTGCCCAAATTGTACAGTAGTCTTACAAGACCCTGTTTCATTTGTAAAATATATCAATGATGCTTAAATATTTGTTAGTGTAGATGTAAATTATTTCAGCTTCATGCCTTTTTGCATTGGTTGGGTTGAAAATTTTGACGAAATCACTCTATCTTGCACGGTTAAGAAGATAGAAGCAAATTCCTGTTTTTCTATTTTTGGCAAAAATTTGAAAATTCAAAATGGCCGCCATTATTGGGAAAAGGAAATTTTTTTGAAAATTGCCAAGAGTACATTTCTTAGATACCCTATGGGTCGAAAATTTCAACAAAATAACTCTATTTTGCACGGTTAAGGCCAGTTTGTGTTTTTCCATTTTGGGCAAAAATTCGAAAATTCAAAATGGCTGCCATTTTTGGGGAGGGGAAAATTTTTTGAAAATTGCAAATATTACATTCCTTAGATACCCTGTGGGTCGAAAATTTCGACGAAATCGCTCTATCTCGCACGGTTAAGGAGATACAAGCAAATTTGTGTTTTGCCATTTTTGGCAAAAATTTGAAAATTCAAAATGGCCGCCATTTTAGGGGAGGGGAAATTTTTTTTTAAATTGCCAAGAGTACAATGCTCAGATACCCTGTGGGTCGAAAATTTTGACGAAATCGCTCTATCTCGCATGGTTAAGGAGATAGAAGGAAATTTGTGTTTTGCCATTTTTGGCAAAACTTCGAAAATTCAAAATGGCCGCCATTTTTGGGGAGGGGAAAATTTTTTGAAAATTGCAAAGATTGGATTGCTTAGATACCCTGTGCGTCGAAAATTTTGCCGAAATCGCTCTATCTCGCACGGTTAAGGAGATAGAAGCAAATTTGTGTTTTGCCATTTTTGGCAAAAATTCGAAAATTCAAAATGGCCGCCATTTTTGGGGAGGGGAAAATTTTTTAAAAATTACCAAGAGTACAATGGTCAGATACCCTGTGGGTCGAAAATTTCGACGAAATCGCTCTATCTCGCATGGTTAAGGAGATAGAAGCAAATTTGTGTTTTGCCATTTTTGGCAAAAATTCGAAAATTCAAAATGGCCGCCATTTTTGGGGAGGGGAAAATTTTTTGAAAATTGCAAATATTACATTCCTTAGATACCCTGTGGGTCGAAAATTTCGACGAAATCGCTGTATCTCGCACGGTTAAGGAGATAGAAGCAAATTTGTGTTTTGCCATTTTTGGCAAAAATTCGAAAATTCAAAATGGCCGCCATTTTTGGGGAGGGGAAATTTTTTTAAAAATTACCAAGAGTACAATGGTCAGATACCCTGTGGGTCGAAAATTTTGACGAAATCGCTCTATCTGGCACGGTTAAGGAGATAGAAGCAAATTTGTGTTTTGCCATTTTTGGCAAAAATTCGAAAATTCAAAATGGCCGCCATTTTTGGGGAGGGGAAAATTTTTTGAAAATTGCAAAGAGTACACTCGTCAGATACCCTGTGGGTCGAAAATTTCGACGAAATCGCTCTATCTCGCACGGTTAAGGAGATAGAAGCAAATTAGTGTTTTGCCATTTTTGGCAAAAATTCAAAAATTCAAAATGGCCGCCATTTTTGGGGAGGGGAAAATTTTTTGGAAAATTGCAAAGATTGCATTCCTTAGATACCCTGTGGGTCGAAAATTTCGACGAAATCACTCTATCTCGCACGGTTAAGGAGATAGAAGCAAATTAGTGTTTTGCCATTTTTGGCAAAAATTCGAAAATTCAAAATGGCCGCCATTTTTGGGGAGGGGAAAATTTTTGGAAAATTGCAAAGATTGCATTCCTTAGATCCCCTGTGGATCGAAAATTTCGATGAAATCGCTCTATCTCGCACGGTTAAGGAGATAGAAGCAAATTTGTGTTTTGCCATTTTTGGCAAAAATTCGAAAATTCAAAATGGCCGCCATTTTTGGGGAGGGGAAAATTTTTTGAAAATTGCAAAGAGTACACTCCTCAGATACCCTGCGGGTTGAAAATTTCGACGAAATCGCTCTATCTCGCACGGTTAAGGAGATAGAAGGAAATTTGTGTTTTGCCATTTTTGGCAAAAATTCGAAAATTCAAAATGGCCGCCATTTTTGGGGAGGGGAAAATTTTTTGAAAATTGCAAAGAGTACACTCCTGAGATACCCTGCGGGTCGAAAATTTTGCCGAAATCGCTCTATCTCGCACGGTTAAGGAGATAGAAGCAAATTACTCAAAAGTAGTACTGAAAATACACAATGAAGTACCTAAATGGCTATTACTCATGTACTGACAAAGCTATCAGTCCCAAATGCAATACCAAGCGAGCTATGGACATAACAATCTTGTATTCAAAATTGTAGTAAAATATCTTTAATTATTTTGGCTTAAATGCACGGAAACCAATGGGTACTGAAAATAGCTGTACTTAAGTATTACTCAGTAAGCAAAAGAGGTACAACAGCCAAAAGCAATCCCAAGCAAGCTACTGACCCAATAAGCCTGCATACCAAATTTGGTGACAATAGCTCTAATACTTTTCCTTTAAATGAGCGGAAACCATGCGTGACGCCGGACATCGGACGCCGGACATCGGACGGCAAAAAAAGCAAAAATAATATATCCACCCCCCAGGGGGGTGGACATAATTAGGCAATGACGAAGTAAAGATAATACAATTTGCTGACGACACTACTATCTTTCTAGATGGCATGGAGGGCTCACTCCAAAACACCCTCAACATAATAGAAATCTTTGGCACCTACTCTGGGTTAAAAATGAATAAGGATAAATCAGAACTAATATGGTTCGGAAAAAAACACACACAAAAGCGAAACTTTGTAAGAACACAACTCTCTCTTGGGGACAGAATTTAAACTGTTAGGTATAACATTTTCAACAAACCTAGATGACATACCAACAAAAAACTATGAGCCCCTTCTACAAAGGGTATCTAAAGTTATTAATTCATGGAAGAAAAGAATATTATCTCCAATAGGAAAAATAATAGTTTTAAAAACTATTATTCTGTCAAAATTTGTTCATCTCTTCCAATCGCTACCACCTCCCCCAGATAACTTAGTAAAACAAATCACAAAAATCATGTTCAGTTTTATATGGGATGGAAAACCAGACAAAATTAGTAGAAGAAAATTAATACAAAATAAAGAATACGGGGGTCTAGAAATGATAGACTTAATGAGTTTCATAAAAGGGCTTCAAATTAATTGGATCAAAAGACTCGTAGGTGACCAAAATCCTATGTGGAAAAAGGTCAGCACATACACGACCCCTTCTAAAGAGAAACTGATATGTTTTGGATCTCTATGGGCAAAAAAATGGGCAAGTCAGACCAAAAACCCATTCTGGAATGGTGTTTTAAATACATGGGTTGAATATTTAAATAAGTATAACTCAAATCTGTCGCCAGAGGATAAAGAGTCTGTTCCCTTATGGTTCAACCCTAACAATTCTAAACATGAACTTTTCCTACCCAACTGGTGGAAAAAAGGAGTATCTTTTGTGTCAGACATCATGAACCACAATGGAGGCCTAATGTCAAAAGCTGAAATAGAGTCAAATTATAATATTAAACCAAATTTTTTGGAATATATGAGAGTTCACAGGTGTGTAAAACCTTATATAGGGAAGGCAAAAAAAAAAAACAAGATATGGGCCCATATACCCATCAAATGCATTGGCCATAAGGACTCATTTAAAAGGAACAAAGAAATTCCGTATAGTGCTAGCATATGAAGATAAAGGCCAAAATCAAAATCTATCTAAAAAGTGGGATGAAAAACTAAATGTAGTAATAACGGAGAAGGATTGGCCAAAAATTTTTAAAATATGCTTTAACACAATAAAAGATAACAACCTTGTATGGCTTCAATACCGAATCATACATAGGATACTTGGAACATTGTCGCTAAGAAAAAAAATGGGTAATTGTGATAGCAATATATGTAGATTATGCCAACAATCAGAAGAAAGCATAGAACACCTTTTTGTTACATGTACTCATGCAAACAAACTATGGGAGGATATAAGGAATTATAGCTCTAAAAACCGAATGGAAAATGTTAGCATAAAACCAGAACACATATTACTAGGCGAACTGAATAAGAAACAACGATCACACAATATTCTTTATTTAATCGCAAAGCATTACTTATTTGACTGCGCAAAGAAAAAGAGAAGTCCAAACTTCCAAGGGATGCGATTACATTTAAAAAATATTTATAATGAACAACAATTCTTGTCTAAAATAACACACAAAGAGGAACTTTTCGACAAACAATGGCAGATAATAGAACACTATATAATCAACTAACCTATACAGTAATGCAATAGCAAGAAAGTAATATCATTATATTCAATCCCAAGAGAGATATTTCTGGATGTTCTGAGTGGTATAAATATATAAATATGTATGTAGGTGTATCTGGAAATGTAGTACAAATATTTTTGAAATTTGACCAGAGAGGTAGTAATTGCACAACCAGTAAAGTACAAAGGGAAAAATCCAACATGTTGGATGTGTCTAATGTGAATCAAATGATCTAAAAATTTGCTGTAATGAAGATACTAAAAACTTGGTAAACTCATGTGGTTTTACCTACTGTTTTATCTATATATGTAATACCAAATACAAAAGACCCGATGGGGGGTTGGCTACCCTCGCCCTCCCGGGATCTGTGGAAAATACTTTGTGAAAAAAGGGTAAATAAAATATATTCAAGTGAAAAAAAAAAAAAAATGTTTATCAGCTTGTATGCAACAGTAGCAATAACACAGCATATTTGTAGTGACAGAAAAATTCTGAAAAAATTATCAAATTATACATATAGCCAGGGTCATATTGCGACGGGTAGTTTTACAGGTGGAGGAAACCAGTGCATACTGCACTGTAAACCACCGGGCATTGGCAAGTAACTACCAACTTTCCAACATGAAGAGCCCGGCCCGAGATTCGAACCGGCGGCCTCAGAGGTTGGAGGCAAGAACTCTAACCGCTACACCACCAAGCCCCCCACTCTCTGACAGGCCGACATCTTCGTAAATGCCAACTCTCTCCCCTTCCAAAACCACCATCTTCCGTTATCACCTCAACTGCGCACGTCATTCTCAGGTAAATAAACTCCATTAAAACCCAATAGTAAGCCAAATTTAATTACTATATATTTGTTTTCAACAAAATTTTCCTCCTATCACTTCTTTCAAATTTTATTTCTGATAGATGCATTTACATCAAGTGCATTTTGCTCCCAGTTGGTACATAAAAAATTTTTTGGGGGAAAAAGAGATCCAGGTCATTTTTTTTTTTGATAAATCCAGCACTATTAAAACAACCCACGTCCAACTGTTGCATTTATTTACTCAAATCAGGGCTGTTTCAGGAGAGCAGTTATGCTAAGATTGCAAACATTGATATAAACAGCAAACTTTTCATGACAAGAGTGTGAGCTGATTGTAAAACACAGACTGGAACCACAGATCATCATAAATTTGATTAAAACATTTCTTGCACATACTGACTGTAAGTTACAATTGTGATATTTCATCTGGAACTTGAAAATAATCTTTTAACTTAAATTTTTAACCAAATTTATTTCTGAACTGACGTGCATTTTTTTACACATGCTTTTTAAAAATTATGACAAGCATTTAATCAGAAATGAGTCTCTACTATTCAACTCCCTATTATCCGAATTTCAGTTATACAAACTCCAACCCATTCTCCCAACTCCATTTAAACCTGTTATTTTGGCCCTTCTATAATCCAACCATTCTATTATCTGACCTAATTGTTACTCTCCCACAAGGGTCAGATAATAGAGGTTCTACTGTATTTGTATGAATTTTAATGCAAGCAATTTCACTTAAACATACAGCCATCTATTTCTTAAGCACTATCTTAATGCAACATAAATTTTATGTACACATACACATATCTGCACCAGTGTCCAATATTACTTATGTCCAAACATGGAAAAATCAACACACTTATTTCATTTGAAGTATATACCTAGACTATAATATTTTGGAGTGTTTGGGGGTGGGGTGGGGGGGTGGGGGGTGTCATTTTGGTTTAGGAAGGTATGCACAGCCGAGATGTCCCATAACATTTTACACTGGGGATTTTAAAGTATATTCAAGTATTTTCTAAAGAGTGGAGTAATGGGTTATTTGGTGTACAAAATTATGAGAAATTCAATACTATTTTCCTATTGAATGTTGCTCTCGGTCATATTTTGACCGAACTTGGATGCAAAATGTTTATATGTGCTTGTTTTTAGTGTAGTAACAGTAATTTATTTTGTCAATTTGGTTTCCATTGTTTTCACCTTATATAATATGATAACATGTGGAAAATGCACGAATGTTATCGATAACAACAAACTCTCGATTCATACCCTGTATCATGTTTTGTGCCAAGTTAAGCCCAAAGTCGAGGGGTCAAAGAGCATTTAAGAACCTTCATTCCTCTGTCAATTGTGATGCTAAAATAAACAAACTAATGTTCCATGGCAAGTGCAATGTGATGTACACCTATCTCAGATAATTAACAACTGCCGTGTACAGAAGGACTTATGTGGGAATCTGCTGTTGAAAATTTAAATAAAGTTTGTATACTTAAAAACAGTAAAAAAACTGCATCAAGTAACAAAATTCCGTGAGAACATATGCCCTTTTAGTCTACAAGGAAGAGTTTATCAGTGCTGTCAAAGGTGATATGTTATATCCCAGTAAGCTGTGGTGTTTGTTGATATTTGTATATAAAGACTTCAAATGTATGATCTTTGTAATTTGAGGAAATTTTCATCCCGGGTCGAAAACTTTCCCCTTTAAGACATATGTCGAGTTAACGCTGTGGGAGTAGTAGTTTTCAAATATCACACACAAATTGACAAAAAAAAAAAAAATGTAATGGAAAATGGCATATATTTTGTTGGTTTTGTTGCTTAAACGAGAGCACATGTGAAAGACTATTAACCATCATTACACATGGCAGCTGTATTTTATACTGTTTTACACTGCTATCCAAGCAAACGTCTGTAAGAGTCTAATATTGTACTGTGAAAAATTTCACTTATTTCATTGTTGACTATTATTATTTTATTATCATTATATTCAACTCACAATTAAATTCAGAGACATAATCTCAGTTTTTGTCTCAACCAACACAAAACTGAAATTGATATTTTCTAAAGAAATCCAATGTGAGCTTAAACTCAACCTCTGAGTTTATGCTTAAACTCAGGTGAATGTTTGTTTGCGGACAGCACAGTCTATGCTTTTTTAAAACTTCCAGTTGTAAAGCCATCTGTTTTCAGGGCCATTGTTTGCAAATATACACACATGGAGAACCAAAACAAACGAAAGAAGGTAGTCAACTGTACTTGATTTAGAAAATAAGTTTAAAGTATGAAGTTTAAGCAGAGTTTCAAAATTTTCTATATTTTGACAAGTTTGAGCTTAATCATATACTCATAAAATGAGTGAGATTTAATATGAGTTTAAGAATCTTTGTTAATACAGGTCCAGGTAAGATATTTCTCTAGCGAGAATTTATCGTTCGGGTCCCCTGCCATATTTTACATGTGAGTGTATGTATATAATGTTTATGGATTATGACATAAATTAAAAGAAGTGGGGCAAACTTAAAATAATTGCAGAAGAGATTTGTGTTTGATAATTTACCAATATTTGCTAAGTATGCCAAGTGAAGCATACTTCCATGCATATCTCGCAATTTACTATGTCAGGCTAGCCACACTGACAAGTTGATAATTTGGTACCAACTTATTAACCAATAAGATAAGGAACTAATGAAATTGAAGGGCAAGCTGAAGCATGCTTACATGCAGGTCTGTACATAGAATCAAACTGGACCATTTGTTAGCAATGCCTTCTATTGACCGGGTCGACATATCGAGTTTTTTCATTCTCTGACACCCTCACCATGGAAATGGTAACTAGAATATACACATACTTTTCTTTTTATTCATAGATTGTATTTGATGTTTTATCTCCATAAATACCAGGAGGTGGTATATAAATTAGATTGCACTGATGTGCCACCAACATATCCCCAAGCAGGCCATCTCTCACGCCACAGGTATTCAATGGGTATTTTTTGTAGGGCCAATTTTGTGTGATTTAAAAATTATTATGAGGTGGTATATAAACAAATGGATAAATAAATGTAAAATAACCCTTTTAAATTTCAAATTTTGCTTAGCTAGGCGTTCGGTGACCGCCACATACACGATAGAGCCATACATACACCATACATAAAATTTAAAATATGAGGGGAGACCCTCTTTAAACCTATGTACTTGCTAACCTTTGACCCCTTGTGACCTATCTCACTCTGCCATGAGCAGTAATACAGAAATAGTTCATTCTTTTTGTAAATAAACAATGCTGGAAAAAGGTCTTTTTTAAAATTTAATTTTAAATATCATATTAAATAACCTGTGTGAAGTACATTTTGTTTCTCTTTACTTGTGATAAAATTTAAAATTATAAATCACTCTTATACTTTTCAAATTAAACGTCCTCTTTTCTATTTTACAGTTCTTTTTCACTCTCTGTTTTCACAGTTCTTCTGTTACTTGACTTATAGTTTACTCTCTAGGATAACAAGACATTTTGTGGTATATTTAACATTTAAGTCTACCCAATGTTTTTCTTGAAAAATAACACTGTATTTCTTTCCAAATTTAATCCCCATCTGACTCCGGCTCTTCATTTCCAGGACTGTCTCCTCCGGATTGCGGTGACGCACTACCTGACCTTGCTGGGCTGGCCGACCCTGATCGCGGACTCCCAGGTGATCCAGACCTCGAACCTGGAGGAGATCCACTGCGTGATCTTGACCTCGATGCACTGCCTGACCTTGAACCACTCCTGGACCTTGACCTGCTTCTATTGGAGGCAGATCCAGATGGCGACCTTGATCTTGAGACTGGTGACCCCGATCTTGAACGACTTCCCCTAGAAGCAAGTTACTGTTAATACTTTTAGCCTGTTGGCTCTATTATATGTTATATGTGTATTGTATGTTATATGTTATTATACATTAGATTGAAAAAGGTTTCAAATGCTCACAATTTCACAATGAGGTGACAAGATTCAGAAATTCCAAGTATCATCAAACCATAATGTATCAACAACATGCATTTCATATTTTTACTTATTGGTGAAAAGAACTCAACATTTACGGAAATCTCTGAGAGTGAACCTTTTTCTTTTGAGTGCTCCCCACTGATCTTTTCAGTTGATCTGCCTTATATCCGATCTTTTGGATGCCATAACCTATTTTTTCAATGCTATGACCTATTTTGTGCACTCATTTCATGATACAATTGATTAAATCAAATGAGAAAATTAGTCATAAGAGTCTACTGATTACTCTGTTAAGCAATCTGGCAAAGCCCAGGACAAAGGTCACACCATGATGTTGCAAACCTACACCCTCCAACCAAGTACCCAATTCTACAGGTCTGGATGTTATGAGTGATCTTAATTGACCAATATTTTCACTCAGAAAACCTTTTCAGTTTATGTTAGTTTTTCCCTCTTTTTCTTTTGCTAAGATCAGTTGTAGTAGCTCCCCTAGTTTAAAATCAACCAAGTTGTAAGATCGATCGCAGAACAGGAATATTAAAGAGTTGATATTTCAGTGGATCAAATACTCAAGTTGAATTGCATGAGTCAAAGCAAGTTGTCAGGTTCCTTTATAAATAAATATCTCCCAATTTCTTTTATGTGATTATGAAATGTCATCATTTGCACCTTTACTATAGATTTTGCAAGCCAAATGCTATACGAACATATAAATGTTTGAAAAATTACCAAAACCTTATCCCAACAACACCTTTTATGGCTGTTTAAAACATAAAATACGGACAGGGCAGTTTAAATCTAACTCTAGATCGCTTGACCTTCTTACAAACGTAGACTAATACTGCAAATTCTTGATCTTTCACAAAATGGCCAGTATTTTATATACAGGACGACTTTTTCTGGCATTTGGCGGGCTGGTCTGCACCGACCGGATTAGCAATTATCCATTGGATAGGATTATAGGAAGTATTAACGCAATAAAATTATAGTGTTTTTCATACTCTTTCTTAATTTATTCAAGTGGTGTTTTCATTCAACACTAATATGATATTGAAATTTCTTTCTGGAAAATTACTGCATAAATAAGTGTACTGCAACTTGAGGAATCAATAAATATAGTTTAAAATAAAAATAACATAATCAGATAAACTCTCAAGAATAAAAAGCAGATTAGCATGGACTCTTAACAATTTAATGCAAGTTTTACCTTGAGGCCGGTGACCCTGACCTTGAACGACTTCCCCGGGATGATCTGGATCCAGATCGCGATCTTGATCTCGAGCCAGAACCTGACCTTGAACCAGAGCCTGACCTTGATCCAGATGCAGAACGAGAACCAGACCTGGATCTTGAGCCAGACTTTGACCTTGATCGTGACCTTGAACCATCACTGTCACTGTCAGAAGATACAATGCGTCTGCGCTTGCCATGGGTACCTTCGTCTCCAGAATCCCTGAAGAAGTAACAGTGAGAGTTTCAGATAGAAAGCAAGCAAATAGCATTGCAGGTAAAGGCTATTATCTATAACATTACACAGAAATGTTATTGTATATTTTATACATTGCTGCAAATATATTCCTGTCCCTATAGAAATATCTAGAGGTCCTCAGTGGCCTAGTGATTATAAGCTTTGGCATCTGATCACAGGCTGTCACATCTGTGTGGGTTCGACTCCCACAAGTGGCAATGCTGAAGACCTGTCCCAATATGACCCTGGCTGTTGTGACAGGACGTAAAACCCCAATTTTGAACTATAGTAATATCTGTCACTGTGGTATAGATAGTACAACAATTGCCCACGCACACAGATGACTGGGGCTCATCCTGGGTTCAAGCCAAGGTGCAGGCAGATACATAATGGCTCAAATGACCATTTTAAATGGCAATCATTGGGTCTTATCCCAGTGGCAGGATAGAGAACCTTGAGGATGTTTTTAAATAATTACTGTAAAAGTTGAAATTTTCACTAGCCATTAATTTCAGGTACTTTAGTTAATAGTTGGATAGTGAAAATTAATTCCTAATGAAATATTAAATCTTTATTAATCTCTGAAATAGAAACCAGCCATTAGTGAATATAAATTCTAGCAAATTTTCTAGTGACACGCAATTGAGTATAAATATCAACCAAAGAAAGCAGCATATTGCTTTAGATAGAGAATCAATTATTATTAACATGGCTTTATTGTTTATAAATCAATACTTGGGTGAAAGAATTTTTCTTTAAATATATACATTCTATTGTGACACAGGGAAAAACACTCACCCACTGTCGCTTCCAATACGTAACCTTCCCCCTTCATTGTCAGAACTTTCATCCGAAGAGATGGTTTCCTTGGAAACAATCTTCCTTCTCTGTTTTGAACTTAATCCTTCATCCTTGACCTTTGATGGCTGTGACTTGCGCTTTTTGGGTCTTTCATCATCACCCCGATCATGATTCTTCTTAGATCTGTGAAAATAAATTTTACTCACAGCCTAGTTACAGGGTTAAAGATCGTGTGCTGCTGAAGTAATCTGGCAAGTGGAATATATTTAAGTGTACACAACAAACAAGCAATATTTGCATTTATTTTACTGTGTGTAGACTGAATAGGATTGATGCAGGAACTTCAAGCCACATAGATTATGCACAAAATCTGTTCAGGTCCGGTATCTTGGTATCGAGAGCATTTTACTGAAATACCGTGATGAGATTTTACAGCCGCCACTTCGCTTGTCAGCACATATAATGGAAGGAAGAGTTTAAATATTAGAAACATACTCAAAATCTGAAGAAATTATAAGCTTTTCTCCCCAATTTTCATACATTTGCAGACTTTATACAGTACTATCGATTACATTAAGCAGAACTGCCATGTTTAGGTTACGACAATTTATAACCTCAATTTCGCTTGTCAGCTTATATAACAGAAGGAAAACTTAAAATATTGGGAAAAAAAAAGAAATCTGAAGAAATTATAAGCTTTTATCTCATATTTCGCGCATTTGATCACTTTTATGGTGATGTTGTGAAGAGGAAACATCCATGTTTGTTTGGGGTGTACTAAAACGTGGAATCCCGGAATCAGTATGGTTTTGCATTGGCGACCTCCCGATGTACATATTTTTCATACTGACCCTGCCCTACTTTTAAAGCATTCTTTTACCTCCGCTGGTTTGCCTTAGATTTTCCCCTCTGGCTAGGACTGCCCTTGTCATCATGTTCATACCCGAATTTTTAAGAATTCTCTTTCCATTTAATTTTTTCTTGGGCTTTTCTCTCATAGTATTTATAATGAGTATTGTTTTCTATCACAGTTGTACTTTCAATTTTCTTATCTTTTTTTACTTATTCCATAATAATAATTCAATTCATAACCTTCTTCACACTCTGACTGGCTCTTAGTATCTTACATCTTTTATTCAAATTTATTTTCTATTTCTATCTCTAGTAAGGCCTGTCTGCATCCTCCCATAATATATTTGGAACTTGGAACTGCTCTGATATACATCAATGATGACATGATATGTGATACTGCAAAACAATTTCCGGTTTAAATCTCCAACTTTTATCAGTATCAGAAAGGCACTTTCAGCATATACCATACACCTCCAATTAAAATGTTTTAGATTAACTTTCTTTATCTTGAGTGGACTTGTATTGCCATTTATTGCACTGAAAACAACAATACAGTCTGGTACGTATGATCTTTTTCATTCTTATTTTCTTACCTTTTCTGTTTCTTCCTGGGTTTCTCCCTTTTAATAGGATTGCCCTCGTCATCGTATTCGTACTCCGACTCACTCTTCTCTTTCTTGCGTCCTTTCTTCCTCCGCGGAGCATCTGTGTCTGATCCACTACCATCATCAATGATATCATCCTCTTCTCGCCTTTTCTGAAAGAGAAAGGACAAAGTTTGGGTTCAAAACTTTTTTTAACCAGGTTCGGAGTACCTTAAATATTCAATGTATAATAGTTGTTAGCAAAGATAGCTTTCCCCCTGCATAAGACTGGACACATGGAAGTGTCCTATAATTCAGTGTTGATTTTAGAAATTTTGAAGATCTGAAAAATGTGGGGGGGTTCATTCCAATTAGGTGGGAACCAGTCTTGAATAGTCATTTTATGTTATTTTGACACACTATTTGACACAAATCACTGTTAGCAATATAAATATTGCATGTTTTGTATGTGACAATTTTCTTATTCTCTTAATATATCGAAATAACTTTTCTTGTCTATTAATATGTACAAACTAGAAAAAGGTTTTTGAAAACAAAAACACAGCATCCCAAATATTGAAACCAAAAGAGTTAAAGTTTAAAGGAAGGGAAAAAGGAAAGAATGTGTTGTTAAAAATTTCCCCACACAAAAATAATCATCGCAGAAGTACATTTGTAAATTTATTGTTAAATACTAAACAGTGTAAAACATACGTTGCAAAATCATGTGTTTAATTTTTCCCAAGCTATTTATCATGAGAGCGAAAAACAGCCTTGCTAAATGCTCAGGTTCCTTTGTAAATCAGGGAAAATATGCAAAAAAAAAAGTTTAGGCCTAGTTGTTAACATGACTAAAATAGAGTTTTTAAACATTAGGTAAAAGTAAAAACTTAACTCAATCTGGACTTATTTGAAGCCCTTATTTGACTTAGCAGACTTTCCATCAACTGTGGGGGAAAAATATGTTTTTTTTCTTCTTCTTTGATCCAATTAATGAGATTTTTCTGTACAATTTCTTTAAAAACTACAAATACAATGAACATACTCTGCCTCTGGAACCCCCTGACTTGGTAGCCTTTTCCTCTGGTATGGGTTCAAAGTGCAGCAAGCTCTTGGTTTTCTCCAGATATTGAGTTCTCTGATCCTGCAGTTTCTTTTCTGCCTCTTGACGCATTCGTTCCTTCTCTGCCTGTAATTGTTACAAAATAAATACAGAGAATTAAATATGAGGACAATACAAATAGTCCACATAAAACTTCAACAAGCAGAATTCTAGAATCAATACTGTATCCCCTCTTATCTGAAAATCTTACTTATGTTGACATACTCTGCTGGTTCCTCGAAACATATGACTCCAACAGAGTTTCAACTATTATTTGAACTTACTCTCTGCACCACTAATTCGACTCACCCTCTGTCCTAACAATAAAAGAAGATAATAAAACGTTCTCTTTATCAGATCCTTGATAAACTTACGGAAGGACAGCGAGTTATTTATAAAGTCATATACAGATCTATGAAGAAGTTATACAGTGAAAGAGTATGCCATGCTGGTTATGGTTGATACCTTGATTCCCCATGCACAAACAATCGCAAGACCTGACCAACTTAAACTTGAGGGCTCTGCAGTAATGCAGTAAATGATCACTTGTGAATACTTGGAACAGAACTTTTCCTTGCAAAGGAACATTATGAATATTTTCAACTAACATCTATGATTGCCGAAATTATACTCCTGACCTTATGAGTGCAAAGACTTGTCCCTACAGCAGACTAGATTCCACTGATGACAGCGTAATCCGGGAGATCGGGAGGCAAACCTATGATAGTGCTATTGGGGTATTTAACACGGTGGAAATTCAATAAGTAATCATCTTCACATGGGACTTGTTTACTCCTTTGGCCGACCACCTTAATGAAGACAGAATTACCACAGCAAATCAAGACCCAAGTGTCTTCACTGAAGATGCAGATGATCTGATCGGTGTGACTATATGTAATAGAGTTCCCACACACCTGATCGTGCAGCTGTTTCTGCCTCAGTGCTCCTCTCTCCTCTTCCTGTTTCTTCTTTAGTTCTCGTTCCTGTTCGTCTATTTTCCTTGCCCTGGCGACGTGATACTGAGCCTGACTCAGCAAATCAGAACACTGCCTGAAATGTCACAAACCAGCTAGTGTTCATCACAACAAATTGGGAAATAGTTTACATTCTATTTATTTTAACCAGTTTGCAACAAAAGGAAATTCTGAGGTAGACGACAAAATTGAAAATTTTAATTACTTAAATGTAGCTTTTGTAAGCTACAAGCTTACCATGTGGGACTCAATGCTGTTCTCGGATGGCCGCAAGGCTTCAGGCCAACGTCTAAGAAAAATAGACATTTATAGTTGGCCGTAGCCTCCAGTTTTCGTCACGTGATAACCCTTGACCTCTCATCCTACTTTCTCATTGAAATTTTTTTTTTTTTTTTTAAACCTTACCCCTCAGCTGTAATACAGCGGGGAGGCAGGGTGGGACTCTTCTGAGTCACACATGGTAAGCTTGTAGCTTATAAAAGCTACATTTAAGTAACTAAAATTTTCAATTTTATTACGCTACAATAGCTTACCATGTGGGACTCAATGCTGAATCCAACTGCCCGGTGGCGGGATTACAGCTGAGACTGGATGATATGTCAATTTTTCTTAGATTTTGAAGTAATATATTAGAATGAATGCTAGAAATACCAGTCTGAGTCCCGTTTACAGTGCCCCAATCCCGAAGACCGGGCCTGTAAAGAGCCAAAAACCTGAATAGAATGGATGACAGTGCTAAAACTGTCAAGATGTTTTCATTGTAGGAGAGAAGTGCAGCCGCGCTCACTTTAGAGGTGTAAGGGTCCTTAGGGACCAATCACGAGTAAAAAACCAGCCCAATGGTTGGAATTCTCATAAATTTTTTTTTTTTTTTTGCCACAGAATATGAGATTAATGACAACTTGATAATAACAACTTAATACATATTTTCTTGATAAACTAAAAATAAAAAAATGACCTTACCCGTAACATCTTGAGAGGTAAACCTATACCTAGACCCTGGGATTAGACTCCTGAAGACTTGGTTGTAGCGGATGTGGCCCCCCCTTCTTTTCTTTCCGAGGATACCTGGTCTGAGGGGAAGGATCTAGGACTTGTTGTGCCGCCACCACTGGTCCCAGATACATATTGTTGTCGTTGTCTGACCAAGTAAGGTATTTTAGGTAAAAATTTGTAAATGTGTTGTGAACTTTCCAGTGACAGGCTTGCATGATTTGGTCCACCGATACCCCACCGTAAAAGGCCTTAGAGGTCGCGAAGGCCCGAATGTCATGCGTTTTAACTTGGACCAAGTCCAAGGATTGTTGGTCTGCTTGTTTATAACAAAACAGAATGGTTTGTTTCAGCCAAGAATAGAGAGTAGCGGGTCTGATGTCTGAGGTATGTCCTTTCTTAAAGGAGATGAAAAGGAGGGATCAAGACCCTCTCAGGTAAGATGTTTGAGGTCTGTGTCTTTCATAGGCTCAAAGGGCGCTTTTGTAAGCTCATTGAGAACAGATAGGTTCCATTTTGGAAGATTCCTGGAACTTTTTGGACGATCCCTGTGAAAACTGGAGAGTAACCTGTGAAGGTCTGAACTTTGTGCAATATGGTGGCACGCTGGGCCCAAAGTGTCAACAATGGCCGTCCTGTAACCATCAATGGTCGAGGGGCGCCTGTTTAGATCTTGGTACAGGTACATGAAAAAATCTGAGATATGTTTCACAGATGGAGTGGAGAAATCCACCGAATTTTCTTTGACTTGTAGATGGTCCTTGTTGATGACCTCTGAGGGGCAGCAATTCTCTCTGCCACCTCCACAGAGAAGCCTTGTTCTTGGAGCTGTCCACTCCTAGACACCAGATGCGGTATTCACTCACATTCCTATCTTAGTCTTAGTCCTAATTTTAGTAGTTTATCATTTTCACCATATGCCTGATTTTATTTCTAATACAGTAAGCACAATTTTAGCTCTTAAATCTTCATGTAGAATCAATATACTTTCAAATTAGTAACTGAATTTGATAACTGATTTAAAGTATCATCAGAAACTAGATTGGGCCAAGTCGGCGCCAACATATCCCCAGACAGGTCATCACTCACGCCACAGGTTTTGATCGGAAAATTTTTAAAACATAATTACCCATTATTATATGAACTTCAGCACATCAATCTACTCTGTTTATATCTCCCCAAGGAAGATGGTGTATCCCCAGACGCCGAATACATAACTCAAATTATATTTTCAATCTTCCTGCAATGATAACTCTAAACCTATTTTCAAAGTATTTAAATGATTGATGATTGAATGTCCATTCTAAAATAACTAGATTGGGCCAACTCGGCGCCAACTTATCCCCAGACAGGTCATCACTCACGCCACAGGTTTTGATCGGGAATTTTTAAAAACATAATTACCCATTATTATATGAACTTCAGCACATCAATCTACTCTGTTTATATCTTCCCAAGGAAGATGGTGTATCCCCAGACGCCGAATACATAACTCAAATTATATTTTCAATCTTCCTGCAATGATAACTCTAAACCTATTTTCAAAGTATTTAAATGATTGATGATTGAATGTCCATTCTAAAATAATAATCCCAAAAGAGCATATCTGTTTCTATATTTGTTGACAAATAAAATATTATTTTTAACTCAACTCGTCATACTTTTCAATCTTCCTTCAAAGTATTTAAATGATTGATGATTCAATGTCCATTCTAAAATTCATAATCCCAAAAGCGCATATCTGTTTCTATATTTGTTCACAAATAAAATATTATTTAAAAAAAAATTATTTATATTATTATTTTATTATATTATTTTTAGAATTTGCAAATTGTTTTCAGTTATTCATTTCCTCTATACCTATATATGTGGTCCATATATATGCAACCTAAATATGTGACACAATCTCAGTTCTGACTCCCCTTTGTGTTATATGTAATGAAGCCCACCACCTCCCACCCCCACCCCTTCTCCACACCTCTCTCACTATTACACAAGATCTGCAACCCCATTGAGTTCTTTGTTTCTCATCTGATATCATTAAATACCTTTGTTTATTTAGTGTCACTCAATATAGCTGGAGGTCCCAGAGGTGGGTGGGGGGAATCCGGGTGGGGGATGTGGGTTGGGACTTAGTTTAGTTTATTAGTTTATTATAGTGACATGTATTATGTTGACAAGGATTATACAAAAACTATTGAAGTAATACCCAGCCCTATATGGGCTTATAAGTCACTTTAAATAGAGAGTTAATAACAAACAGAGCAAACATATTTTGAGGTAAGATACAGTAAATAAAGACAGCAATTCAATACATAAAAATTAACAATATAATTTACTTTTTCTTTCTTGCCACAAATCAAAAATAAAATTAATAACCATATTGACATTCATATGAGTTAATACCCTTGATAATTGATCTATTAATAATTCAGATTTATCTATATTTAAAATTTTGAAATATTTCATAAGAATCAGCTCTAAAGCTGGACAAACACAAACAAAATGTATCTCATCTTCTACATCTTTTTTACACAGTTTACATGTTCTCTCAAAGAGATGGAGTGCTACAGCATAAATGGTAAACAAACAATCTATATAAAAGGGGTACTCAAATACAAAAAGAATTGAGAATTTTAAGTATGTGATTATCAACTGAAATGAGTTCATAACTGTAGGAGCTGTGTCAAAATTAACTGAGGCAAGTTGAATAAAACTGGGCTAGTTGAGGGTTAAAAATCCCCTAGTTTTACTACATACGGATATAATTTCATTAATATTGGGACTTAAAGGTCACTTAAAGTGTCCATTTTGTCTACTTGAATATGTTTAACCGGCGTTTAACCAGTTTCATTTTAAAAAGTTAAAACCTCAGCAAGCAGAGGTATAACACACAAAAATAAGTTCTTAAAAGACTAAGAGAGCCATAACATTATTAATATTCAAAATTTAAATAGACAGGCATTTCCTTTTAAAAATTCAAAGATTTCAGCTCTATAACCCACATAGTTTGACAGTTACTGGGCTTTAAAGTGGCATAATGTCCATAAATTGGGTTTCTGTGGGCATTTTACAATTGTTAAAGAGACCTTAGCAATTAAACTACAGATCTGAAACTTTTTGGGGGACATACATAACAAACAAAAATTATATATAATACAGTTTAAGACTTGTCACACTAAGCATTTCCAAATAACAGGGCAAAATACGGAAAAAATGTCCAAAAGGCACTTGGGCGAGTGTCTATGGCCCTCATACACAGGTTAAATGTCTACTAAAAACCTTAATTTTCGGCATATGTAAAAAGGACATAATAATGCATTCCCAGATGGGATTTCAGCTCCATCAATCACATAGTTTAACAGTCACAGGGCTTAAAGGTGGCAAAAAGTCCAAATATTGGGTCTCTGTGGGCCTTTTAGAGATCTCGATGTGACTTTCAAATTAAAGCTTCAGACTTAAAATTTGTTACATACTAAGATTACACATAGAATATGTATCTAATAAAGTTTGAAACTTCTCAGACTTACCATTTCCAAGTTACAGAGCAAAATATGTGAAAAATGTCTTAAAAGGGTCAGTCAGGTGGGTGTTTAAGGTCCTCATACACAGGTTAAATGTCTACTTGAAGCCTTGATTTTTGGCACATGTAAAAAGAACATAATAATGTATTCCCAGATGAGATTTCAGCTCTATCAGTCACATAGTTTAACAGTCACAGGCCTTAAAATTGGCAAAAAGTCCAAATACTGGGTCTTTATGGGGCCTTCTAGAGACCTAAATGTGGCCTTCAAATTAAAGCTTCAGACTTAAAATTTGTCACATACTAAGATTACACATAGAATATGCATCTAATACAGTTTGAAACTTCTTAGACTTACCATTTCCAAGTTACAGGGCAAAATATGTGAAAAATGTCTAAAAATGGTCACTCGGATGGGGATTTATGGTCCTCATACACAGGTTAAATGTCTTCTTAAAGCCTTAATTTTTGGCACATATATAAATAACATACTAATATCTTCCCAGATAGGATTTGAGCTCTATCAGTCACATAGTTTGACAGTCACAGGGCTTAAAAGTAGCAAAAAGTCCAAATATTGGGTCTTTGGGAGCCTTTTAGATACCTCAATTTGACCTTCAAAATTAAAGTTTCAGACTTAAAATCTGTTACATACTAAGATTACACACAGAATATATATCTAATACAGTTTGAAACTTCTCAGACTTACCATTTCCAAGTTACAGGGGAAAAGATGTGAAAAATGTCTTATAAGGGTCACTCGGGTGGGTGTTTATGGTCCTGATACACAGGTTAACTGTCTATTAAAGGCCTAAATGTTGGGGCACATATAAGAAAACACATAGATATATTCCCAGATGATATTTAACTTAGATGAGAGACATAGTTTGAAAGCTACAGTGCTTGAAAGTGGCAAAAAGTGCATAAATTGGGTCTCTGTGGGCACTTTTGAGACCTTAAGTCGACCTCTTTGGGTAAACCTACAGCCCTAAAATTTTCTACAGACAAGGATTACATATCAAAGTTATACCTAGCGCACTTTGAGACTCATCAGAATTACCACTTCCAAATTATAGGGCAAAATATGTGAAAAGTATAGCAAAAAATCCCTAAGTGGGGGTATTTATGGGCCTCAAACACAATTTTCTCCTCAACTTAAAGTCGTGATTTTCGGCACATGTACTAAGAACATATTAATGTGTTGTCAGGTAAAATTTCAGCCAGCTGAGCATCATAGTTTGTGACCTACAGGGCTCTAAGTGGCCAAAAGTCCAATTTCTGACCTTAAGGTGGCCATAAGTTCTTTTTTACTGGAAGTTTAAGGTCACCTTAAAATAGGGATCTTCCTTTGGGCACCCTTAACATGTGTACCAAGTTTGAAAAAAAATATTAATTTGTTTTTGAGTTATCGCGTCCACAAGGAAATTTCTACGGCGGCGGCGCGACGGACCTGAATCCAATATATCCCCGACTTTCGTCTGGGGATATAATAATCCCAAAAGAGCATATCTGTTTCTATATTTGTTGACAAATAAAATATTATTTTTAACTCAACTCATCATATTTTTCAATCTTCCTTCAAAGTATTTAAATGATTGATGATTCAATGTCCATTCTAAAATTCATAATCCCAAAAGCGCATATCTGTTTCTATATTTGTTCACAAATACAATATTATTTAAAAAAAAATTATTTATATTATTATTTTATTATATTATTTTTAGAATTTGCAAATTGTTTTCAGTTATTCATTTCCTCTATACCTATATATGTGGTCCATATATATGCAACCTAAATATGTGACAAAATCTCAGTTCTGACTCCCCTTTGTGTTATATGTAATGAAGCCCACCACCTCCCACCCCCACCCCTCTCCCCTTCTCCACACCTCTCTCACTATTACACAAGATCTGCAACCCCATTGAGTTCTTTGTTTCTCATCCAATATCATTAAATACCTTTGTTTATTTAGTGTCACTCAATATAGCTGGAGGTCCCAGAGGTGGGTGGGGGGAATCCGGGTGGGGGATGTGGGTTGAGCATAAATGGTAAACAAACAATCTATATAAAAGGGGTACTCAAATACAAAAAGAATTGAGAATTTTAAGTATGTGATTATCAACTGAAATGAGTTCATAACTGTAGGAGCTGTGCCAAAATTAACTGAGGCAAGTTGAATAAAACTGGGCTAGTTGAGGGTTAAAAATCCCCTAGTTTTACTACATAAGGATATAATTTCATTAATATTGGGACTTAAAGCTCACTTAAAGTGTCCATTTTGTCTACTTGAATATGTTTAACCAGTTTCATTTTAAAAAGTGAAAAACTCAGCAAGCAGAGGTATAACACACAAAAATAAGTTCTTAAAAGACTAAGATAGCCATAACATTATTAATATTCAAAATTTAAATAGACAGGCATTTCCTTTTAAAAATTCAAAGATTTCAGCTCTATAACCCACATCGTTTGACAGTTACTGGGCTTTAAAGTGGCATAATATCCATAAATTGGGTTTCTGTGGGCATTTTACAATTGTTAAAGAGACCTTAGCAATTAAACTACAGATCTGAAACTTTTTGGGGGACATACATAACAAACAAAAATGATATATAATACAGTTTAAGACTTGTCACACTAAGCATTTCCAAATAACAGGGCAAAATACGGAAAAAATGTCAAAAAAGGCACTTGGGCGAGTGTCTATGGCCCTCATATACAGGTTAAATGTCTACTAAAAACCTTGATTTTCGGCATATGTAAAAAAGGACATAATAATGCATTCCCAGATGGGATTTCAGCTCCATCAATCACATAGTTTAACAGTTACAGGGCTTAAAGGTGGTAAAAAGTCCAAATATTGGGTCATTGTGGGCCTTTTAGAGATCTCGATGTGGCTTTCAAATTAAAGCTTCAGACTTAAAATTTGTTACATACTAAGATTACACATAGAATATGTATCTAATAAAGTTTGAAACTTCTCAGACTTACCATTTCCAAGTTACAGAGAAAAATATGTGATAAATGTCTTAAAAGGGTCACTCAGGTGGGTGTTTAAGGTCCTCATACACAGGTTAAATGTCTACTTGAAGCCTTGATTTTTGGCACATGTAAAAAGAACATAATAATGTATTCCCAGATGAGATTTCAGCTCTATCAGTAACATAGTTTAACAGTCACAGGCCTTAAAATTGGCAAAAAGTCCAAATACTGGGTCTTTATGGGGCCTTCTAGAGACCTAAATGTAGCCTTCAAATTAAAGCTTCAGACTTAAAATTTGTCACATACTAAGATTACACATAGAATATGCATCTAATACAGTTTGAAACTTCTTAGACTTACCATTTCCAAGTTACAGGGAAAAATATGTGAAAAATGTCTAAAAATGGTCACTCGGGTGGGGATTTATGGTCCTCATACACAGGTTAAATGTCTTCTTAAAGCCTTAATTTTTGGCACATATAAAAATAACATACTAATATCTTCTCAGATAGGATTTGAGCTCTATCAGTCACATAGTTTGACAGTCACAGGGCTTAAAAGTAGCAAAAAGTCCAAATATTGGGTCTTTGGGAGCCTTTTAGAGACCTCAATTTGACCTTCAAAATTAAAGCTTCAGACTTAAAATCTGTTACATACTAAGATTACACACAGAATATAAATCTAATACAGTTTGAAACTTCTTAGACTTACCATTTCCAAGTTACAGGGAAAAAGATGTGAAAAATGTCTTATAAGGGTCACTCGGGTGGGTGTTTATGGTCCTGATACACAGGTTAACTGTCTATTAAAGGCCTAAATGTTGGGGCACATATAAGAAAACACATAGATATATTCCCAGATGATATTTAACTTAGATGAGAGACATACATGTAGTTTGAAAGCTACAGTGCTTGAAAGTGGCAAAAAGTGCATAAATTGGGTCTCTGTGGGCACTTTTGAGACCTTAAGTCGACCCCTTTGGGTAAACCTACAGCCCTAAAATTTTCTACAGACAAGGATTACATATCAAAGTTATACCTAGCGCAGTTTGAGACTCATCAGAATTATCACTTCCAAATTATAGGGCAAAATATGTGTAAAGTATAGCAAAAAATCCCTAAGTGGGGGTATTTATGGGCCTCAAACACAATTTTCTCCTCAACTTAAAGTCATGATTTTCGGCACATGTACTAAGAACATATTAATGTGTTGTCAGGTAAAATTTCAGCCAGCTGAGCATCATAGTTTGTGACCTACAGGGCTCTAAGTGGCCAAAAGTGCAATTTCTGACCTTAAGGTGGCCATAAGTTCTTTTTTACTGGGAGTTTAAGGTCACCTTAAAATAGGGATCTTCCTTTGGGCACCCTTAACATGTGTACCAAGTTTGAAAAAAAAATATTAATTTGTTTTTGAGTTATCGCGTCCACAAGGAAATTTCTACGGCGGCGGCGCGACGGACCTGAATCCAATATATCCCCGACTTTCGTCTGGGGATATAATTAATGATTGATAACTGTGCATAAGATAGGACTAAGACTAGGAATGTTCGTGAATACCGCCCCAGGCGTGGAGGTTGAGATGTTGTGGATTGCTGTGAAACACATTATTGTGGGACTGTTTGAGGAGAGCTGTTGACACTGGAAGTTGCAGTGGGATCTCTGTTGAGAGCTGCACTAGGTCCCAAAACCAGGGCATCCCTGGCCAGCCTGGGGCTATTACGATGATCAGGCAATGGCATTGCCTGATTTTTTGGATCACCATGTAAAGGAGAGCCGTCGGAGGGTAAGCATAAGCAGTGAGACCCGTCCAGTTTATGTTCAGAGCATCTATGTCCCAAGCCTTTGGGTCTGGGACAGGAGATATGTACAGTGGAAGTTTGTGGTTCAGTTGAGTGGCAAATAGATCTACATGAGGAGTGAACCACTTTTGACAGATCTGTTTGAACACCTACGGATGCAGTGACCATTCTGTCGACTGTACTAGGTTTGACCTGGATAGAAGGTCAGCCACCACATTCAGACACCCTGGAATATGTCTGGCTTTTAATGTTATGTGATAGTGATGGCACCATGTCATGATCTTCCACAGGAGAGTGCACATCTCTGCTGAGTGAGTTCCTCCTTGTTTGTTTATGTAGGCTACCACTGTTGAGTTGTCCGTTGCAACTAGCACTGTTTGGTTCTGGCACTGGTCCTTGAAGCTTCAAAGGGCCAGGGAGACCGCCTTCAATTCTAGAACGTTTATGTGTAGCCTTTTTTCCCGGTCTGACCACAGACCCTTTGTAGAACTTTGATCTAAGTGAGCGCCCCAACCTTCGTTTGAGGCGTCTGTAAAGAGTTGGATACTGTGGTCTTTGGGATGAAGGTCTGCACCTTTCATCATGTTTGAGGGATTTTGCCACCAGTCTAAGTGTGCTGCAATGGCTTCTGTCCAAGGAAGGAGGCTGTCCAGCGACTGAGGATATCTCCAGTGCTCCTTGAGGTGAAACTGAAAGGGCCTCATGTGAAGGCGTCCCTCCGGGACCATCTTTTCCGTTGAGGCAAGCAACCCAATTAGCAACATCAAACATCTTGCAGTCAAGACATGTCTTGACTTGAGTCTTAGGATCAAATCCTGAAGTTTGAGCCATCTCTCTTGAGTGGGTTTTACAAGGGCTGAATCTAGATGGTATTCGTAGCCCACGAACGAAAACACCTGAGTAGGTTTCAGTTCTGATTTTTCCTGATTTATTATCCAACCCAAGGACTGGGTTAGGTCTACCACTGCCTGAGTGTTCACTCGGGCTTCCTCCTGAGACTGGGACCTGATCAGCCAGTTGTCCAGGTATTGGTGAAGTCTGAGTCCTCTGGAGAGGGCCATTAGCTTCACTTCCTTTACAATCATTGTAAAGACCTGGGGGGCTGTGGCTAGTCCGAATGGGAGGGAGGTGAACTGAAACACCCGAGACCTGTAGCAAAACCTTAGGTATTTCCTTGAGTTTGGATGGATGGGGATGTGAAGGTAGGCTTCTGATAGATCTATAGACGATACCCATTCCTTTGGAATCAGGCACATCCTGATGGACTCTGGAGTTTCCATTTTGAACTTTTCTACGTGTAGAAAAGTGTTGAGTCTGCTTAGGTCTATGACTGGCCTCCACCTTTGGTGAGGCTTGGGTACTAGGAACAGGCGACTGATTTTACATTTTCCACCCTTTCTATTGCGTTCTTTGACAGAAGAGACTGGATACAAGTGGCCAGAGCTTGGTCTTTTTGACGGGCCTTGTACTCTGACAGAATCAGAGGGAATCTGACCAAATTTGGTTTTGAAAGGAATGGCAGTACATAGCCATTGGTGATAATGTTTAACACGTTGGAAGAACATTTGTTTGAAAGGAATGGCAGTACATAGCCATTGGTGATAATGTTTAAGATGTTGGAAGAACATTTGTTTGTTTGCCAGTCTCTTCTGAAAGAACGGAGGCGACCTCCTACTGGTGGACTGAGGGAGGCTTTTAAGGAGTCATTGAGGAGAGGGGTTTCCACGCCCTCGCCCCCTGTTGTGGGGTCGAAAACGACCCCTGGAGCCTCTGAAGTTCAGTTTCACCCTACCGGAGGAAAATGATTGGTTACTGCTTTGTGAGGAGTTGCCCCCATAGGGGCGTTTCCTGTAGTAGTGGGTGGACGATCAGACGAACGTTCGATTAATTGTCAGTGTCATGGTACAATCGCGTTCGGTCACTGATAACTTCTGGAAATCGATTAAATCTTACCCTTCTTTATGTGTCTCAATATCCACGTATTTTTTATATTTTAGGCAGTTTCCTAAACTTTCTTTTAATAAATCAAGAGATTTGTCACAAATTTTGTGTTTGTTTATAACTACCGCCATATTTACTGGAAGTGAGTGCTTTTGGTGGGTACTAAATGTCGGAAACACCGTTATTCTTACCGGATTGACATATACTTCATCCCGGAATGTGCTTCGAGATATATTGGCCAACAGTGGAGTAAAAAAGTCGATTATGGGTCGATCATCGGTTGAAAAAATGGACGAATAATCGACCATCAAAATTGAGGAGATTCCACTCACTATCCTGTAGGAGCCTCTTTTCTTGTTGTGGGGGCCACAAAAGGGCTTATAGGGTCCGAAACCCTGAGAATCTTTAGAGGTGCCTTTTTTGAGGAGGAAGTCTTCCACCTTCCTTCACAAGTTGAGACTTGAACAAGGAGGTGCCCGAAAAGGACGAGTTCCTGAGTTCTTGGCGTCTCGTTTCCCCTAAATGTTGTTGCAAAAGGGTAATTTCGGCTTCGTGTCTAAGCAAGCCAGTGTTACCCATAGAATATAGTTCCCTCTGGAGTATATGGGCTAGGGATTTGCTGAGGCATGTGAGAGCCCTGTGTTGGATAAGAACAGTCTTATTCCAAAAATCTAAGTACTCACAGGCTTTTTTTTTTTTTTTTTTTTTGATAATTTTATTTATCCTTTTTTTAACAATTACAATCAGTAAGTAATAGTAGTATAAATTACAACTTCAATAAGTCAACTGTTGCATCTCTTTTGGAAAAAAGGAAAAATAAAATATTTTTTAACTTTTTAACACAAAAATAACAAACACAACAAGACATAAGACATGAATCAACCCTTGTTGCTCCAGAAGAATGCTATAAGCGCTATAAACTATCATACAATCTTTTATATATTTTGTTAAATTTTTTAATATTCTTTTCTTTACTGTACACTTTTTCTAGAATTTGCAATTTGGATTTGATTATTTTCAAAAAATCATTTATGTAGACTGAATTATGTAAATTTTTGTTTTTATTTATATACCATTTTCCCCAGATAATTACTGTATTAATACAATGTGACAATGAAGAATTTTCTAAATTTAAACCTAACAATATGTCACATATTGAGAGCTTTAGTTCTGTGTCATATATGTCTTTCAGTTTCATTTCTAAATTATCCCAGAAAGCCTGACTTACTTCACAATAGTAGAAGTGGTGTTCTATTGTATCAATAAGGGTACAATAGTGGCATTTTGGACTATCAATTATATTCCATTTAAATAAATTATCTCCACAATTTACAATTCGATGAAGGATTTTATACTGAAAACTCTGAAAATAAGGTTCTCTTAAAATTTTATATGGTAGTTCAAAAGAGACAGACCACTCTTGCTTTTCCAAGAAATCTAAGTACTCACAGGCTTGTTCATATCCACGCTTTGCTGCTTTTTCAGGATTGGCACCTTTCTGAGTCTGAGTCTTAACCTTCTTGAAGGTTCACTTAATGCTATGTTGACACTTTTCAAGAGAAGCATTGCAAGAAGATGAAGTCTTGGCAAAGGCAGCAGTAAAGTTGAGCGTGGAGATATTTTGTCTAGCTTGGTGTTCCAATTCCTTAAGAATTGGTAGGGGGACCTTGCCCATAGGAGCCCCAGGGGGTTTAGGAGTAATACAGATCTTTGCAAAACCTGTATTCAACTCCTGAAACTTTTCCTCATAACAGGGCTGTCCCACCTTGTACCACTTTGTAGTGGTAGGAGGAGGTTTGATATATTTACCCTCAGGTAAATTAGTGGCCTGAAAATCATGTTCAAATTTATCAAAGGCATCTTTGATAACTGAGCTGAGTGGTGGCATAGAGGAAGGACCTCTAGGTCTGAGCTCTTGACGGCCTTTCTCATCATCCAGACCCATGGCTGAAGTTTTTTGAAGACCTAGGCATGGACTCCCTGGGGTCAGGGAGGGAAAGAATGTGCCTGAAGGTGTCCACCTCTTCAGCATACTGGGAGGGAATGTCAGACAGAGCTACTTCCCTATAATAAGGGAGGTCAGGATCATGTAGAGGTTGGTCTTGATCAGAGACAGCCCCTGAGGGCTGAGCCCCAGAGGGCTTAGAAGACCTGTGTCTGGCTACAGAGGACTGATCCTCCTCTGAGGAAGATGACACGTATCTGGACCTCACCTTATGCTGACTCTTGTCAGCATGTTTTTTGGATTTAGAAAATGCAATCCGAGGTTGAACGGACTCATCATTGTATTGATCTGAGGCAGACCTGGGTTCAACCTCATGCCTACTGTGAGAGTGAGAGTGTTTTTAGGTCTAACCGAAGCCTTCTTGGAAGGCTCCTCAGTTGGACTAGAAGGCTGATCCGATGCCAAATGATGATCAGCACAGAGGTGAGGTGGAAGTGCAGGGTTGTAGTTCACTTCCATTTGTTCAACATTTGAGTTGGCCCGAGGTTGTCTCGGAGGGGGTAGGTCCAGATTTACAGCAGTTTGAGAGGTTCCAGGCTTAGAAGCTGAGGTCTGATCCGCCTCCACTTGCTTTTTAGAAGTTAATTCGTCTCACAGAGACTGGAAAGCTTCTAACATTGAAGCCTGAAAGGAACCCATTTGCTGCTGTAAATGGATGTTAAGTGAGTTACACAGGGATTTTTCTAGATTTGTTTCAATTTTCTGCTGTAAGGCAGTACCTGGGGTGGGTGGGACAGTTTTGGCTGGAGTTTTGAGAGACAATGAACTGAAGGACAGGGGTTGGGGACATGGGGGTGAGGTAAATAAGTTGTCTGCAGCACTCTCAAGGTCTGCATTAGAACCAGTAAAAGAATCCCTGTCGCCCTCACCCAAAAGATCAAGTTCATCATCTAGAAGTACTAGAAACACCCGTCTTTTGTTTCTTCATATAGCGTTTCCTGTGTTGAATTTTATTCATTTATTCATCTGTGAAAGATGCACAGATATCACAGGGCGCCTCAAAAGAGACACAGGGGTCATCACCCTTGCCAGATTCCCTACAGGTAGGGCAATAATTGTGTAAATCAAAAGAGAAACAAAAACTAGAGGATCGCTTGCAAAAAAAAAAGATAAAAAATATAAAGGATATAAAGGTGAGTGCTAAAGTATTAAGAAAATGCTCTGCTTTTAGCCTTATACTGTTGCGGCAACCAAAGTCTGCGTAGTCTGCTCTATCTAGCACGGTTTTCGAGATATAAGCATTTTTGTGTTTTTCAAAATTTTGTGTTTTGCAATTTTTGGGAAAAATTCGAAAATTCAAAATGGCTGCCATTTTGGGCGAGACAAAAATATTTTGAAAATTGCGATGGCCACTCTGCAAACATACCCTGCGGGTCAAAAATTTCGTCGAAATCGCTCTATCTAGCACGGTTTTTGAGATATAAGCATTTTTGTGTTTTGCAATTTCTGCGAAAAATTCGAAAATTCAAATGGCTGCCATTTTGGGCGAGAGAATTTTTTTTTGAATATTGCGATGGCCACTCCGCAGAGATACCATGTGGGTCAAAAATTTCGTCGAAAGTTTTCGAGATATAAGCATTTTTGTGTTTTGCCATTTCTACGAAAAATTAGAAAATTCAAAATGGTCGCCAGTTTTGGAGATACAAAAATTTTTTGAAAATTGGGATGGCTACTCTACAGAGATACCCTGTGGATCAAAAATTTAGTCGAAATCGCTCTATCTCGCACGGTTTTCGAGATATAAGCATTTTTGTGTTTTCCTTATTTGGAAAATTCGTAATGATTAATTAATCATTAATTACTCGGCCATTTCATAACCAATCAATGCCAAAATCTAATGATTTCCAGATTTTAATAGAATGAATGTATTTGCCAAGTTTCAGATGTATTGATAAAATCCCTTTCAAGTTATCATCCGGACAAGCTTACTCATTGAAAAAAAGACATTTTTGGTCATGTGACCTCTCTGATTGGTCAAAATGTCACTGCAGCATATTCAAAAAAATTCCCCAAGGCTACTGCATGCACCTGCCAAATTTGAAAAGAATCCGCCCAACGGTTACAGAGTTATAAGGAAAACGAAACGCGGAGCCGGTGGAGCCTGATTTTCTCCTATACACAAAAAAGCATCCTTAATGACGGCATTTTCTAGCTCTCGGTTTGTCTTTATTTGTTTGGTGGGTGGACATTTTAAACGAAATGAAAGACGTAGATGTAAAAAGCGTGAACTGAGGAAAACTCAAAACACGTGAAAATAAGAAGGCTATACTTATCCTGTCAAAATGGAAATTTTACAAAATAATCTATGATATATAATAAATGAAATGACTAAAAATAAACATCCAAGAATACGTATGTGCTGAGAAAGAGATGAAAATGTCTGTAAACGACAAATGCTACATATCCACGCGGCCAACGAGAAAGTAGGACGAGAGGTCAAAGGTTATCACGTGACGACAATTGGAGGCTACGGCCAACTATTAATGTCTACACAGATACATAGTGGCTCGGATGACCACTTAAAATGTCGGTCCTCTGTCATTGGGTCCTATCCCCAGTGGCAGGCTAAAGAACTCAAAGAAATTGTTAAATGGTCATCCCTCAGCCTCTGTCTTTCAGTTAGGGAAATGTCAGTAACTTGTGAGTTTGGCTGTACTTCTGCAGTCGCATGGCTCATTTTGTGTTTTGTACACGGATATGTGCTGGGTATATAAAAAAAAAAATATTTATCATATCTTAACAAATTTTATTCTACAAGTAAATAACTACCATGAAGCAGTCTTAAACTATGTATACCTGGCCTCGGTGGCAGCAGAGTTCAAATCAAACTTCATCCTGTCTCCATGGTGACTGAGATAGGTAAAGTAGCGAATGGCGAGTTCAAGGTCACGCACAGCATCCAGAACTGTCTTCAGATTGCTTTTCTCATCTGAAAAAAAAAAACAGAGTGAGGATTTAAACGAAGGCTAAAATATTGTATTACTAAATCCACAAGTATTAATTTAAAGTTACTGTACGATTTTACCATTGCTCTATCTTCTAGCAAGTATTGTTCTTCTATTTTATTCCAATTCTAATTGTACTTTTATAGCACTTAATTTTAATCTTAAAAAGACATACTTTAAGGGAGTGTCATACAGAAAAACAGAGAAGCAGAGTAAGCTTTTGCAAAGAGATAAGTTTATTCTCTTGTAATCATTCACCATTACTCTACTCATCCACAAATGCTATTTTTAGTGCTCAACTCAACAATATTGTATACCATTTTTCTCTGCAAGGTGACAGAAATAAACCCAAATTGATCAGACATTTTTCAGAACTACCAACGTACAAATGTTAATGAGCACTCTTAATACTGTTTTCACAATAACCCATTTCTTCACTTTTTACAGAGTGCAGTCTTATTTCTCACCCTTCAGTATGTGAGTGGCCAGTTTTTGCTGCACCAATGCAATGTTGTAGAGTAGCAGGGTGTCACTGGGTTGGACATGCCTGGCTTTGAGCAGTGTCTGCTTACATTCACGGAGTTTACCACACTTGTAGTAAGCTCTCGCAAGGTACATCAACACATCCATATTGTGGTACTTGAAAAACTTCTTCAAAGCATTTTCATACTGTCAAGAAATATGAAACAAACGGAGTAATTTTTTTTTTATCATTGTACTCATTTTTGCAGAAGTTTAACGATATTGTTGTACAAAAGATGAACATCACTTCACATTACTTTTTTACCAATCCTATTGTCAACATTAGTTTGCATTATTTAACTACTTCAATAATTCTAAGAACAGTTTTACAGTTCTTAATCTCAATCAAAAGACAAACTCTAAGGCTAAGGCCAAAATTTCAAAGACTGGCAATTATATCTAACAGTTTAGATTCTTATCTTCCAAAACAAGTATGGATGTGACTGGGTTAACTGGGCAGCTTAAATGGTATCAGTTTGTTGAGAAATTGAGTACAATAAGAAATCTAAACTTTGCCACATATCTGAAATTTACCACATGGGGAAATACTAATAAAACTAGATTGGGCCAACTCGGCGCCAACATATCCCCAGACAGGTCATCACTCACGCCACAGGTTTTGATCGGGAATTTTTTAAAACATAATTACCCATTATTATATGAACTTCAGCACATCAATCTACTCTGTTTATATCTTCCAAGGAAGATGGTGTATCCCCAGACGCCGAATACATAACTCAAATTATATTTTCAATCTTCCTGCAATGATAACTCTAAACCTATTTTCAAAGTATTTAAATGATTGATGATTGAATGTCCATTCTAAAATAATAATCCCAAAAGAGCATATCTGTTTCTATATTTGTTGACAAATAAAATATTATTTTTAACTCAACTCATCATACTTTTCAATCTTCCTTCAAAGTATTTAAATGATTGATGATTCAATGTCCATTCTAAAATTCATAATCCCAAAAGCGCATATTTGTTTCTATATTTGTTCACAAATAAAATATTATTTAAAAAAAAATTATTTATATTATTATTTTATTATATTATTTTTAGAATTTGCAAATTGTTTTCAGTTATTCATTTCCTCTATACCTATATATGTGGTCCATATATATGCAACCTAAATATGTGACACAATCTCAGTTCTGACTCCCCTTTGTGTTATATGTAATGAAGCCCACCACCTCCCACCCCCACCCCTCTCCCCTTCTCCACACCTCTCTCACTATTACACAAGATCTGCAACCCCATTGAGTTCTTTGTTTCTCATCTGATATCATTAAATACCTTTGTTTATTTAGTGTCACTCAATATAGCTGGAGGTCCCAGAGGTGGGTGGGGGGAATCCGGGTGGGGGATGCATAAATGGTAAACAAACAATCTATATAAAAGGGGTACTCAAATACAAAAAGAATTGAGAATTTTAAGTATGTGATTATCAACTGAAATGAGTTCATAACTGTAGGAGCTGTGTCAAAATTAACTGAGGCAAGTTGAATAAAACTGGGCTAGTTGAGGGTTAAAAATCCCCTACTTTTACTACATAAGGATATAATTTCATTAATATTGGGACTTAAAGCTCACTTAAAGTGTCCATTTTGTCTACTTGAATATGTTTAACCAGTTTCATTTTAAAAAGTTAAAAACTCAGCAAGCAGAGGTATAACACACAAAAATAAGTTCTTAAAAGACTAAGATAGCCATAACATTATTAATATTCAAAATTTAAATAGACAGGCATTTCCTTTTAAAAATTCAAAGATTTCAGCTCTATAACCCACATAGTTTGACAGTTACTGGGCTTTAAAGTGGCATAATGTCCATAAATTGGGTTTCTGTGGGCATTTTACAATTGTTAAAGAGACCTTAGCAATTAAACAACAGATCTGAAACTTTTTGGGGGACATACATAACAAACAAAAATTATATATAATACAGTTTAAGACTTGTCACACTAAGCATTTCCAAATAACAGGGCAAAATACGGAAAAAATGTCAAAAAAGGCACTTGGGCGAGTGTCTATGGCCCTCATACACAGGTTAAATGTCTACTAAAAACCTTGATTTTCGGCATATGTAAAAAGGACATAATAATGCATTCCCAGATGGGATTTCAGCTCCATCAATCACATAGTTTAACAGTCACAGGGCTTAAAGGTGGTTAAAAAGTCCAAATATTGGGTCTCTGTGGGCCTTTTAGAGATCTCGATGTGGCTTTCAAATTAAAGCTTCAGACTTAAAATTTGTTACATACTAAGATTACACATAGAATATGTATCTAATAAAGTTTGACACTTCTCAGACTTACCATTTCCAAGTTACAGAGCAAAATATGTGAAAAATGTCTTAAAAGGGTCACTCAGGTGGGTGTTTAAGGTCCTCATACACAGGTTAAATGTCTACTTGAAGCCTTGATTTTTGGCACATGTAAAAAGAACATAATAATGTATTCCCAGATGAGATTTCAGCTCTATCAGTCACATAGTTTAACAGTCACAGGCCTTAAAATTGGCAAAAAGTCCAAATACTGGGTCTTTATGGGGCCTTCTAGAGACCTAAATGTGGCCTTCAAATTAAAGCCTCAGACTTAAATTTTGTCACATACTAAGATTACACATAGAATATGCATCTAATACAGTTTGAAACTTCTTAGACTTACCATTTCCATGTTACAGGGCAAAATATGTGAAAAATGTCTAAAAATGGTCACTCGGGTGGGGATTTATGGTCCTCATACACAGGTTAAATGTCTTCTTAAAGCCTTAATTTTTGGCACATATATAAATAACATACTAATATCTTCCCAGATAGGATTTGAGCTCTATCAGTCACATAGTTTGACAGTCACAGGGCTTAAAAGTAGCAAAAAGTCCAAATATTGGGTCTTTGGGAGCCTTTTAGAGACCTCAATTTGACCTTCAAAATTAAAGCTTCAGACTTAAAATCTGTTACATACTAAGATTACACACAGAATATATATCTAATACAGTTTGAAACTTCTCAGACTTACCATTTCCAAGTTACAGGGAAAAAGATGTGAAAAATGTCTTATAAGGGTCACTCGGGTGGGTGTTTATGGTCCTGATACACAGGTTAACTGTCTATTAAAGGCCTAAATGTTGGGGCACATATAAGAAAACACATAGATATATTCCCAGATGATATTTAACTTAGATGAGAGACATAGTTTGAAAGCTACAGTGCTTGAAAGTGGCAAAAAGTGCATAAATTGGGTCTCTGTGGGCACTTTTGAGACCTTAAGTCGACCCCTTTGGGTAAACCTACAGCCCTAAAATTTTCTACAGTCAAGGATTACATATCAAAGTTATACCTAGCGCAGTTTGAGACTCATCAGAATTACCACTTCCAAATTATAGGGCAAAATATGTGAAAAGTATAGCAAAAAATCCCCAAGTGGGGGTATTTATGGGCCTCAAACACAATTTTCTCCTCAACTTAAAGTCGTGATTTTCGGCACATGTACTAAGAACATATTAATGTGTTGTCAGGTAAAATTTCAGCCAGCTGAGCATCATAGTTTGTGACCTACAGGGCTCTAAGTGGCCAAAAGTCCAATTTCTGACCTTAAGGTGGCCATAAGTTCTTTTTTACTGGGAGTTTAAGGTCACCTTAAAATAGGGATCTTCCTTTGGGCACCCTTAACATGTGTACCAAGTTTGAAAAAAAAATATTAATTTGTTTTTGAGTTATCGCGTCCACAAGGAAATTTCTACGGCGGCGGCGGCGGCGGCGGCGGCGGCGGCGCGACGGACCTGAATCCAATATATCCCCGACTTTCGTCTGGGGATATAATAAATGAATTGAGGTGAGATTTCTTGAATGTATGTTAAATTAAGGCTTTTTGAAGTGAAAAAGGCCAAGTTTAAGACAAAACATGTTTTCTTTATAACTTAGGTTTTAAAGGTGGTGAATTTTACATTCCTTACTCCAACAAGTAGCAAACCAGGTACTTGTAAAACTACTAACACATGTCCATACATAGTATCCGTTTAACCTGATATTCAGTCAGATCTTTCATTTGAATTTTCACTTTGTACAAAACTGTTCCCTAGTTTTACAGTTATTTGAACTTAGATTTTATTTTTTGAGTCCCCTTAAAAAGGGGGGGACAGTAAGCCTTATAAAAGTCGAATTAGAACTTACAATAAGTTTCTTGATATTCACTGCCATATTTACTTCACTGGTAATTTAAATTGATTCACACCAAAATGTGGGTACCCAGTCAGTTTGTTGCTCACACAGAGGTTAACAAACTGATCAGTAGTCCATCAGTAGTCCAACTGATCACTGCAATTCCCTACTTTTTGGTGTGAATAAATATAACCTGGCTAAACTCCAAAAGATTCAAAATGCCCTTTGTAAAATTCATTTCAGACTTGATAACACAAGTCATGTTACTCCCTATCTGCAAAAACTACACTGGCTCCCCATTTTATACTGTATCCTGTTCAAATATAATCTTATTACATTCGAAGCTATTAAATTCTCCCAACACACATACTCATCATCCTTAATCTAAACCAAGAGCCTTACTCGTGGAAATTGGCTTTCTATTTCTTCAGTTCGTCCCAAGGCCATTGGTAGGTGAGGTTTTGCAATGGCTTCTCCCACTGAATGGAACAGACTCCCACAATCGATCAGACCACAGAACAGAATAATAGCGTTTCAAAGCCAGTTAAAGAGCTACTTGTTTAGACTTGCATACCCTCCACCATAATATATCTCCCCTTGCAGGCGCTAAATTTGGATTTTCACCCAGCATGTCCCTTCACTTTCCCTTTTCTTGCTTCAAGTGCATTAGAGAATGTTGCGTCAATTTTGCGCTATATATATGTTCTTATTCTATTCTATTCTCTACTGACCATGGATACAGTATTTATTACCTAATCAAGGTTCACTAAAGGTGTTATTTGAAGCTGTGATGCCAGAAGGTCCAATTGGATTTTGTAGCCATGCATACTCTTATAATTTAAATTCTGAATGATTATTATAGCCAGAATGCCTGTGGACATAACTATGAATACTTTTAATAAAGTTTGAACAAAATCTGTACTCTTTACTCACTTGATAACCTTTCAAATTTCATCAAGAGGATGTCACATTCTTAAAGCTTAAAATCCCCTTGAATCATTGAAATACAAGGATTGGTAGTTAAGTTGACCCTATTTTAAACTGTCAAATTCTGCCATGACATTTATTTTAAGATACAAAAATTTCAAGGTGAACTGACCATCTGTACAGCTGCTACATATTGCTTCTGCTCTACATAGATGTGAGCAATATTCAGCCACACGTCACAGTAGTCAGCAGTAGCCTCTCTCACTTGTGCAAACACATCTCGTGCCTCTGTGATATAATTCTTGTGGGCCAGTACACAACCTGAGTAACAAATGACAACATGGTCAAGCCACATTGAATTCTATTACACCTCCACCAGGAGGTTATGTTTTGGGGTGCATTCATTTCCTTGTCTACAGTAACTCTGAACATAATGAACATATCTTTCTGAAATTCTTTATGTGTGTACAGCCTGATCAAAGGAAGAGGTGATTACATTTTGGAAAAGATCCAATTCATATCTTGGGGCCGGTTTCACAAAGCCTCCTTTAGTATAGGGAGGTAATTTTTTTCCTTTGTTAACGCCACCTTGAATTTCAGTTTCACAAAGCATACTTTAACTTTCCTTACAAAAGGCCTTCCCAGAAACTTGAGGGAGCAAATGTCCTTTAAAAATATTAAACATTCTATAGAGGTAATTTCCTTTAATTTACGGTAGGTCCTTAGCCTCCTTGAAACTGAAGGTAGTTTTCAATGTCTCCTTTAAGAAAGGAGGCTTTGTGAACTGGCCTTTTTTACAGGAGGGAGAAATTCAAGGAAATCCTTACATTTTAAGGTGACCTCTATCTTAAGGAGGCTTTGTGAAACCGGCCCCAGGTTACTAAAATAATCATAAATTTTCAGGATACCAAAAAAAATCTCAAATTTTTAGAAATGACTAGCTGGATGAGGTCTGTGTTCTATTAATGTTAGTATATACCCAATGCAATATCCCTTCGACACAGGTCTCAAAGCGCTATTTGATCCATCCTGACTGTATACAAGTACAGCCCAAGCCCTTTAGTGAATCACAGTCTCCTACCTGAAAGACAAGAGTCTCAGTGATGACCATTTATCAATATCCCTAGGGTTCATTAAGTGGACAAATCTGCCTTTACCTAGGATTGAGCCCAAGTCCTCTGTGTTGTGAGGGGAGCAAGTTACCAAAAATCCTGAAGTACTCTAGAATGACCCTACTTTGTACATTTCTTACTGTACAATTACTATTTTTGGAGTGTCTGTTAACCTACCAATGCCATTTGCTGCCCAAATGTTCCTTGCATCATTTCTCAGGACTGCTTTGTACATCATCAAGGCTCGGTCCTGGTGACGCTTTTCCTGTAATAACAAATTCTCAAACTTCAATGTCTGAGTTCTTGTAATCTTTTAATCTGGATGAATTTTAAATAAAGCTGTAAACTTACAACTCCTGTCAGTGTTTGCTTATTTATATTAGTAATACCACTTATCAGTTTATTATCTGATTTGAGTATTGATGTGAAGATATATAGTTCACACCCTTGATAATTGCAGTATAGTTTCAAGTGGGAGCTATAGAATTCCAATTTTCTCCTTTTTTGATGAAATATCATTTGTCCCAATACCCGTGTTCCATTTTCGTGATTGATTATACAACTTAGCAGAGTATAAACTCAGGTGGCTGCAACAATCGACCTTGTGATAAAGGAAAACCAGCAATCCACAGGATATGTTCCCAGTGAAAACATCAATTTCAAGGGAAAGTTGATTTTGTCATGTAAAGATTGGCAAAGACAGGTGATAGCACTATTTAACATACACTGACATATAAGCTAGAATACCCAAACCAGGACACATTCTTCATATTTGCAAATGTATACCATAAAGTAAACATAACTGTAGCACCTTAACAACTTGGGATAATAGGCAGTCCCTAATGTCTCATGTAAAAGAGTCAAAATCCACCTGAATATTACAGCGGTGGAACCTCTTAAACCTTGTCACATCTATGAAACTTATTTGGTTACTACTTGAAGCAGGAAACAAATATTGATATTTCAACATCGATTGATAAAGCCTCCTGGATTCAATATCAATACCAAAAGTGTTCATTTCAATACCATTTTGAATTCCTCATGATACAATATTTTTTTTAAAAGTTACATTTTATAAACTACTTTATACTTTGATCATGGGCTTTACACCTAGTCACCTTATCCTTGTCTTTCATGGGTTGATGCAGAGTCTGTAGCCAGACATTTCCCAGTGCTATCATAGAGTATGGATCATCCTTGGTGTTGGGTCTCTGTAGAATTCTCTCAAACTTCTTCTGACCTGGACCCCATTCCTGCTTGGTTAAATGCAGGTTCCCAATCAGAGACCAGGCGTCTGGGTGATCCTGTGCGAAGAATTTTGATGATACTGTGCATAAGTTGTGACAAGGTACCCAGTAGAGACACGATTATTAGAATTGCAGGTCTACTTCATTTTTTAAAACCGATAATTGGTTTCTAAAAAAATTGATGTAGTAAGAAATCTAAAATTCGCCACATACCGTAAATGACCTATTTAGCGCACAGTGCGCAAAGGAAAGACTATTTTTATTCAATATTTAGTGGAAAAAAGTTCCCCTTTTAGCACACCCATCATGAAACACTTTCCAGGATGAAGTATAGGTCAATCCGGTAAGAATAACGGTGTTACGACATTTAGAATCTACTAAAAATAACCACTTCCTGTAAATATGGCAGTAGATAAAAACTCGAAAGTCATGACAAAAATGTGGATTTTGTGCACCGTCACCAAAGATATTGCTGGGAAAAAGAGGTAGGGTGCGGTTACAAGGGCGGATGCGCTAAATAGGTCATTTACAGTATCTGAAATTCGCCACATGTGAAAATACTAATAAAACTAGACTAAGGACGCATCTGTGACCAGATGCTGGATGTATCCACCGACAAAGGCCAAGTAACATAGTTTAGAAGATAAACAGCATTTTTCGTTAATAAGCAAGCTGAAAGCACTTTTAAGTTTGGCTACCCTTATTTGACCCTGTAGCAGGGGCCCAAGGTGAAGTCTGACCACATCAAAAGATTCGCAGCCCATGATTTCCTATAAGTCGTTTTCACATTGCAAACCTCTAGGACCAATAATAAGCAGGAGGGGCCCAAGGTGAAATCTGACCACATGAAAAGATTTGCAGCCCATGACTTCCTCTAAGTTGTTTTCATATTAATGAGTTATTTGAGAAATACTGGCTATCTGCAATAATTCTAGAGATAACTCGAATTTACTCCTTTTCAGTAGGTGAGTAATTACCTATGGCTCTGGAACTTCACCATGTGAAAGCTCTCCCAAAAGTAGATGAATGAGTTATTTGATAAGAATTGGATATCTGCAATACTTTTAGAGATAATTAGCATTTACTCATTTTGAGTAGGTGAATAATTAGCTACAGGTCTAAAACTTGACCAAGTGAAAGGTCTCCCAAAAGTAGGTGAAGGAGTTATTTGACAAAAATTGGCTATCTGCAATACTTTTAGAGATAATTTGCATTTACTCATTTTGAGTAGGTGAGTAATTAGCTACGGGTCTGAAACTTCACCAAGTGAAAGCTCTCCCAAAAGTAGGTGAAGGAGTTATTTGACAAAAATTGGCTATCTGCAATACTTTTAGAGATAATTTGCATTTACTCATTTTGAGTAGGTGAGTAATTACCTACAGGTCTGAAACTTCACCATGTGAAAGCTCTCCCAAAAGTAGATGAATGAGTTATTTGATAAGAATTGGATATCTGCAATACTTTTAGAGATAATTAGCATTTACTCATTTTGAGTAGGTGAATATTTAGTTACAGGTCTGAAACTTCACCAAGTGAAAGGTCTCCCAAAAGTAGGTGAAGGAGTTATTTGACAAAAATTGGCTATCTGCAATACTTTTAGAGATAATTTGCATTTACTCATTTTCAGTAGGTGAGTAATTACCTACGGGTCTGAAACTTGACCAAGTGAAAGCTCTCCCAAAAGTAGGTGAATGAGTTATTTGAAAGAAATTGGCTATCTGCAATACTTTTAGAGATAATTCGCATTTACTCATTTTGAGTAGGTGAGTAATTACCTACAGGTCTGGAACTTCAGCATGTGAAAGCTCTCCCAAAAGTAGGTGAATGAGTTATTTAAGAAAAATTTGCTATCTGCAATACTTTTAGAGAAAATGCAGAATTACTCATTTTTAGTAGGCAAGTAATTTAGCCAGAGGCCTAATTTAGACATAAAGCCTACCAATAGAATACTGTGGTGCACCCTCTAATATACCTTGCAAACTTGAGAAGGCTAGCTATAATACTTTTTTTCGTTAGAGCGGTAATGGTGAAATCTCTCTACACACTGCGGCTATCCAGTGGATACAATGATTTACTCAACAGTGAGAACCTGAAAGTAGATATTGGTAAGCTATGCCATGACATAGAGGTCTGCAATTTCACTCTGTTATAGCTGACCAAAAATTATGTGAATAACATATTTAAACAAAATACTGTAAATGTAATAGTTTTCACGTTATAACTGATTTACTCAACAGTGATAACCTCAAAGTAGCTATTACTCAGCTATGCAATGAGCTACATGGCTGAATTTTTTCTATGTTATAGCTGACCCAAAATTAGGTGAACAACATATTTAAGCAAAATACTGTAAATGCAATAGTTTTCAAGTTACAACTGATTTACTCAATAGTGAGAACCTGAAATAGCTATTGCTCAGCTATGCCATGAGCTATAAGTCTGTAATTTCACGATGTTATAGCTGACCCAAAAGTAGGCGAACAACATATTTTAACAAAATGCTCCAAATGCAATATTTTTCAAGTTACAAGTCATTTACTCAACAGTCAGTACCTGAAAATAGCTATTGATCAGTTGTGCCATGAGCTACAGGTCTGTAATTTCACTATGTTATAGCTGACCCAAAAGTAGCTGAAAAACATATTTACACAAATTTCTGTAAATGCAATAGTTTTCCAATTACAACTGATTTACTCAACAGTGATAACCTCAAAGTAGCTATTACTCAGCTATGCAATGAGCTACATGTCTGAATTTTTTCTATGTTATAGCTGACCCAAAATTAGGTGAACAACATATTTAAGCAAAATACTGTAAATGCAATAGTTTTCAAGTTACAACTGATTTACTCAATAGTGAGAACCTGAAAATTGTAAATTTTAATTACTTAAATGTAGCTTTTATAAGCTACAAGCTTACCATGTGGGACTTAATGCTGTTCTCGGGTTGCCACACCCGGGGCCAACGTCTTAGAAAAAAAGACAGTTCTTGTTAGCCACCGGATACACTGCTAGTTGTCGTCACGTGATAACCTCTGACCTCTCGCCCTACTTTCTCGTTGAAATTTTCTAAAACCTACCCCTCAGCTGTAAACAGCGGGTAGCTTATAAAAGCTACATTTAAGTAATTAAAATTTACAATTTTATTACGCTACAATAGCTTACCATGTGGGACTTAATGCTGAATTCAACCGCCCGGTGGCGGGATTACAGCTGAGACTGGAAGGTATGTCATTTTTTCTAAGATTTTGAATTAATATGTATAGAATAGTGCCAGAAATACCAGTCTGAGTCCCATTTACAGTGCCCCGATCCCGAAGACCGGGCCTGTAATGAGCCAAAAACCTAAATAAAATGAGAGACAGTGCTGAAACTGTCTAGATGTTTGATTGTAGGACGGAAGTGCAGCAGTGCTCACTTCGAGGTCTAAGGGTCCCTGAGGGCCCTTCACTAGTGACTGACCAACCCATGGTTGGACATCTCATAAATTTTTTACAACCTGAATATGAGATTAATGACAACTAAATAAGTCCTTAATAGAAGTTACTTGATAACTGAAAAACAAAAATGACCTTACCCGTAACATCTTGAAGGTAAAGGAATACCTAGTTCCTGGGAGAGACTCCTGAAGACTTGGTTGTAGCGGATGTGCCCCCCCCCCCTTTTTTCTTTCCGAGGACAACTGGTCTGAGGGGAAGGATCTAGGACTTGTTGTGCCGCCACTACGGGTCCCAGATACATATTGTTGTCGGTGTCCGACCAAGTAAGGTCTTTTAGGAAAAAATTTGTAAATGTGTTGTGAGCTTTCCAGTGACAGGCTTGCATGATTGGTCCACCGATACCCCACCGTAAAAGGCCTTAGAGGCCGCGAAGGCCCGGATGTCATGCGCTTTGACTTGGACCAAGTCCAAGGCTTGTTGATCTGCTTGTTTGTAACAAAGTAGGATGGTTTGTTTCAACCATGAAGAGAGAGTAGGGGTCTGATGTCTGAGGTATGTCCTTTCGTAAAGGAGATGAAAAGGAGAGAACGAGACCCTCTCAGGTCTTTGTTCGGTCCAAATAAAACCTCAGGGCCCGCACGGGACACAGGGTCCTGTCTTCCTTAAATTGTCTATCTACAATGGTAGTCAAAGCAGGAATAGTCACCGGAGATACACTTTGAGAACCTTCTCTTGCTAGTTGGTTTTTGGCTATGAAATCAGAAGAGGGGAACAAGGCAACCTTTTCCCATTGGCCTAGATTAGATACTTGTTTGCGACCCAGGCATGGATTTCGCTGCGGCGATTGCCGGAGGCCAAAGCTAGCAAGAAAGCAGTTTTAGAGTAAGATGTTTGAGGTCTGTGTCTTTCATGGGCTCAAATGGTGCTTTAGTGAGCTCGTTAAGGACAACAGAAAGGTTCCACTTGGGTAAATTTCTGGAACTCTTAGGACGATCCCTGTGAAAACTGGAGAGTAACCTATGAAGGTCTGCATTGTGTGCAATGTGTTGGGCCGTAGGGCCCAAAGTGTCAACGATTGCAGTCCTGTAACCATCAATGGTCGAGGGGCGCCTGTTTAAGTCTTGGTACAGGTACATGAAAAAATCTGAGATTTGTTTCACAGATGGAGTGGAGAAAACCACCGAATTTTCTCTGCACCATTTTTCAAATAGGGCCCACTTTGACCTGTAGATGGTCCTTGTTGATGACCGCTGAGGGGCAGCAATTCTCTCTGCCACCTCCACAGAGAAGCCTTGTTCTTGGAGTTGTCCACTCCTAGACACCAGGCGTGGAGGTTCAGCTGTTGTGGATTGTTGTGGAACACATAGTTGTGGGACTGTTTGAGTAGGGTCGTTGACACTGGGAGTTGTAGTGGGATCTCTGTTGAGAGCTGCACTAGGTCCCAAAACCAGGGCATCCCTGGCCAGCCTGGGGCTATTACGATGATCAGACAATAACATTGCCTGATCTTTTGGATTACCTTGTGAAGGAGCCGTAGGAGGGTACGCCTAGGCCGTGAGGTTGGTCTAGTTTATGTTTAGAGCATCTATGTCCCAGGCCCTTGGGTCTGGGATAGGAGACACGTACAGTGGGAGCTTGTGGTTCAGGTGAGTGGTAAATAAGTCTACATGAGGTGTGAACCACTTCTGGCAGATCTGTTTGAACACCTGGGGGTGAAGAGACCATTCTGTTGACTGCACTTGGTTGGACCTGGACAGTAGGTCGGCCATCACATTCAGGCACCCTAGAACGTGCCTGGCTTTCAATGTTATGAGGCAGTGATGGCCCCAGGTCGTGATCTTCCACAGGAGAGCGCACATCTCTACTGAGTGTGTTCCTCCTTGTTGTTGATGTAGGCTACCACTGTTGAGTTGTACATCGCAACTAACACTGTTTGATTCTGGCACTGGTCCTTGAAGTCTCGAAGGGCCAGGGAGACCGCCTTCAATTCTAGGACATATATGTGTAGCCTTTTTTCCCGATCTGACCACAGACCCTTTGTGGAATTTTTGGTCTAAGTGAGCGCCCCAACCTTCGTGTGAGGCGTCGGTAAAGAGTTGGATACTGTGGTGTTTGGGATGAAGGTCTGCACCTTTCATCACGTTTGAGGGATTTTGCCACCAATCTAGGTGGGCTGCAATGGCTTCTGTCCAAGGAAGGAGGTTGTCCAGCGACTGAGGATATCTCCAGTGCTCCTTGAGATGAAAATGAAAGGGCCTCCTGTGAAGGCGTCCCTCCGGGACCATTTCTCCGTTGAGACTAGCAACCCAATTAGAGACATCAAACATCTTGCAGTCAAAACACGTTTTGACTCGAGTAGTAGGATCAAATCCTGAAGTTTGAGCCATCTCTCTTGAGTGGGTTTTACAAGGGCTGAATCTAGGTGGTATTCGTAGCCCATGAACGAAAAACACCTGAGTAGGTTTCAGTTCTGATTTTTCCTGATTTATTATCCACCCCAAGGACTGAGTTAGGTCTACCACTGCCTATGTGTTCACTTGGGCTTCCTCCTGAGACTGGGACCTGATCAGCCAGTCGTCCAGGTATTGGTGAATTCTGAGTCCTCTTGAGAGGGCCATTAGTTTCACTTCCTTTACGATCATTGTAAAGACCTGGGGGGCTGTGACTAGTCCAAATGGGAGGGAGGTGAATTGGAACACCTGTGACTTGTAGCAAAACCTTAGGTATTTCCTTGAGTTTGGATGGATGGGGATGTGTAGGTAAGTGTCCGATAGATCTATCGACGATACCCACTCCCCTGGAATCAGGGAGGTCCTGATGAACTCTGGAGTTTCCATTTTGAACTTTTCTACGTGTAGAAAAGTGTTGAGCCTGTTTAGGTCTATGACTGGCCTCCACCTTAGGTGAGGCTTGGTACTAGGAACAGGCGACTGTAAAACCCGAGAGATTTTACATTTTCCACCCTTTCTATTGCGTTCTTTGACATAAGAGACTGGATACAGAGGCCAGGACTTGGTCTTTGAAGGGCCTTGTATTCTGACCGGGTCAGGAGTCTGACTGGACTTGGATTAAAAAGAATGACAGGATTTGTTTGCCAGTCTAATCTGAAAGAACGGAGAACTCCTACTGGTGGACTGAGTGAGGCTGGAGGAGTCATTGGGGGGAAGGGTTTTTATGCCCTCGTCCCCTGGAGTGGGTCAAAAGACCTTGGAGCCTCGGCTACTCGATTTCCCCCTACCTGGGGAAAACGATGGATACTGCTAGGGATGGAATGACCCCCATTGGGGTGGTTCCTGTAGGAGCCTCTAGATGTGGGGAATTGGAAAGGGTTGATTAACAGGGCCTAAACCCTAAGTGTTATTACAGGTGCCTTGATGAGGGACTCCTGTCCCTCCTAAAGTAGTTGTGAATGGGGAACTTTAAGATCTAAAGATCCAGTATCTCACCTGAATTCACCATACCCCTTCTGACTACTTATATGCACCATGGAATTGAGTTTGACCTGTCTGGTAGTAGCCTTGCTACTGTCTTAACATATATATATATATATAACCAGGTTGTATTCAGAAAAAAACCTAGTGAAGAGCAGCTTGAAGCTCAACTCTTGCTGACCAGAAGGGGAGGAGGGGCTTACCCAAGGAGGCCCCTAAGGAGATACAAATTTGAAAACTTGTTCCATTTTAAGGGAAATTAAACTGCCCAAGTTCCTGTTGGCCTAGTAAATCATTCAGAGTCCAGACTGTGGAGGATCTAGGCATAATTCCCTGGGGGCAGGGAGGTTCAAAAAACTGCCTAAGTTTCAATGTCCTCAAAAATTGGTTAGGGTGAAGTCAGGCAACCTACTTCCCTAAAATATAGAGCCAGGACTGAATGAAGGACCTTGTTTAGAAGGCCTCTTGGGCTTGAGGACTTGGACTTTTTGAACTTGGACCCAAGCCTCCAATAGGTGATATCTACTGCCAGGCTGGTGAACTATTACTCCAAGTGTGTGTTAGAATTGTTCAGAGTTCTGATCTGGAACCATCATCCGAACATCAGATTTAAGATCTGATCATCTGAGGATTAGATCTAGATACAATCATCCGAGCATCGGATTTTAGATTAGATCATCCGAGCATTGGAACTTAGTGTGACATCCGACCATCCGAGCATAGGATGGAGAAGCAGACATCCGAGCCTCGGATCTGATATCTGAGCATCGGGTCTAGATGCAATGAAAATCCGAGTATCAAATCATACTTGGAATACTGCATCCGATTCTCGGATGCATTAAAATCTCGGATGAACTAAGATCTTATCTGAATTTAAGCAGGGATCTGATCCACCCTGGAGAAAGAAGTTGGATATTATAATTTCTATGTAAGCTTTCCTTAAGGTAAGCTTCGATGTAAGCTTTGTCTTTCCTTCTTGAAGGAACCACACAACTAGATTTACGTAAGTAAATCTACTGTGACACAAGGTCACCTGCCCCACCCGCCTCACTGCAGGTAGGGTTAGTTGTGAGATAAGGAAAGCAGGAATTACACAGAATTTTATTAAATAACATAGAATCTAAAAAGCAAGTACAATATTTCTTATATTATGAAATTGGATGAATTAAAATAATAATGCCAAACTAAGGTTACCTTAGTTTGAAGAAACACGTAATGTCTAGACGATTTGATGAAGGATTCTATTCCTGTATATTTAAGTATTAACATTATAAATGGTAATAATACAGGAAAGAAGGGATAAAATATTATATTTCATTTTATTTATTTATTTTATTGATAAACGTACTGTAAGAAACCCGCGTCTCTCAGCACATGCGGTCTAGACGTGACGTCATCACAGGGGTTTCCCCGAGGATTCCCCCAGTTGGAATCGTGCTTTATATCATATTTTAACCCTTAAAATGGACCAATAGAGTAGAAGAACGGGGATAAACCCTTGCAAAATTTATTTTATTTGATTTCAACAGGCATATATTCCTGTATATAAGCTACTTACACGAGACGTGCAAATTGGAAGCAATGCTGTCTCGATAAAAAAACGGAAGTGGTTTCGATTATTTTACTCGACAAGGACTCGTTTGTGTTACATTTATACACTTTTAAACCCTAAAAATGGTCAAATAATGAAGCAGATAGGGGTTAAATATTTTATTTTATTTTATTCTACTGACAGGCATATATATATATATCCTGTATTAGAAACCACATAAACGAGTCGCCATTGCTTTACAACGTGAACCCGGAAGTGGACTTCCGTTGTAAAATATAGTAAAGATACTTATCTCAACTATGAAAAGACATCGAATTGTGATTCTATGTAATAAAATAAAGAAACTGATGTAGTTTCCAGATCCAACGACAAGTATATCCTTGTAAAAAAGAAATAATATTCCTTGTAAAATAAAGCATTGTAAATTCGCGTGGCCAACGAGAAAGTAGGGCGAGAGGTCAGAGGTTATCACGTGACGACAACTAGCAGTGTATCCGGTGGCTAACAAGAACTGTCTTTTTTTCTAAGACGTTGGCCCCGGGTGTGGCAACCCGAGAACAGCATTAAGTCCCACATGGTAAGCTATTGTAGCGTAATAAAATAGCTATTACTCAGCTATGCAATGAGCCACAGGTCTGGAACTTCACTATGTTATAGCTGACTCCGAAATAGGTGAATAACATATTGAAACAAAATACTCTAAATGTAATACTTTTGAAGTTATAAGTAATTTACTCAACAGTGATAACCTAAAAGTAGCTATTACTCAGCTATGCCATGAGCTACAGGTCTGAAATTTTACTATGTTATAGCTGACCCAAAAGTAGCTGAATAACATATTCATACGAAATTCTCTAAATGCAATAGTTTTCAAGTTACAAGTGATTTTACTCATGATGGAAGTTACTGAAAAGCCCAAAAGTAGCTATTACTCACTTAGCTATTGAGACAGACACCCAAGTTACTCACCATGTTGTAGCTATGAAAAAAGTAGCTGAATAACATATTTTAACAAAATGCTCTAAATACAACACTTTTCAAGTTATAAGTGATTTAGTGCATGATTTCATGACTTTTAATGCTTTTTAGACATTTTTGTCTACCACAGGCCTAATTTAGACATAAAGCCTACCAAAAAGATAGGGTGGCGAGTCCTCTAGCATACCAAGCCACCTGCCAAATATGAAAGAAATCTGGAAAGAAATGTGGACTGTAGGTCGCTAACAAGCAATATTCCACATTTTAGACATTTTTGTCTACCACAGGCCCAATTTAGACATAAAGCCTACCAAAAAGATAGGGTGGCGAGTCCTCTACCATATCAAGCCACCTGCCAAATATGAAAGAAATCCGGAAAGAAATGTGGACTGTAGGTCGCTAACAAGAAATCTCTGCGGACGCGGATGAGGGCGCGGACGACAACAATGATGAATCCATAGTATCCCCTCTTCGCGTCGGGGATACAATAAATGAATTGTGGTGAGATTTGTTGAATGTATAGTAAATTAAGGCTTTTTGAACTGAAAAAATACCAATTTTGAGACAAAAACATCATTTTCTTCATAAAATTAACTAAGGTTTTACAGGAGGCGAATTTTAGATTTCTTACTCTAACTGGTTACTAACCGGATTTAAAAATGTATCAAAAATCTCATTTAGAAAATTACAAATGAAAATTATGGCTTCATCAATTATGATGAATCTATCTTGTAATTTTTGCTTATAAAAGATAAGAAAGTTAAAATAATACAACATTCCATCAGATAGCTAGCCTTTTATTATATTTAATATTATGTTATTGAAAGTGTGAAGCAACTTACACAATATTTTATACATAACACCAAATATAAATTAGAGGATCGCTCGCAAAAAAAAAGATAATGTTTTTGCATAGCAAAAGCGTCCCGAAAAGGATATAAAGGTGAGTGCTAAAGTATTAAGAAAATGCTTCGTTTGTAGCCTTATACTGTTGTGGCAACCAAAGTCAGCGCAGTCTGCTCTATCTAGCACGGTTTTCAAGATATAAGCATTTTTGTGTTTTGCAAAAAATAAACAAGAGGAGAGTGCCCGTGAACGGGCACTGTGTCAGCTGACTGAATGTTTTTGATTTGTGATGGTGATAATGAGAGGAAAGCATAATTATCAGGGAAAGGGCTGTACAGAAATACAGTAAATGGCAACTGAACAGCATGTTCGAAAGATATTCCGAAGCTGACAGAAGAAAAGGACAAAAAAGTTGTGCCCTGCAAATGGTATTATGAAATAAAGTAACAAGGTAATTGTTTAAGTGTAAAAAGTAGGTTAAAAATATTTAAAGAAATACTATAAATGCAATATCCTCGTTCGACCATGAAGAAGGGATCCAAAGGTCAAATCTGACCATACCAAAAGATTCCCAGCCAAAGAATTTAGGATGGTTTACCATCACAAACCTGTCGGACCAATAATAAGTGAGTCATAGGCACTTTTTAAGTTTGGCTATCCTTGTTTGACCTTGACGGAGGGGTCTAAGGTCAAATCCGACCACACAAAAAAATTCCCAGCCCATGATTTCCTGTAGCTTGTTTACCATCCCAAACTTGTAGGACCAATAATAAGTGAGTTATAAGCAATTGTAAGTTTGGCTATCCTCAATTGACCTTGAAGGAGGGGTCCCAGGTCAAATCTGACCACACCAAAAGAATCCCAGCCCATGATTTCCTATATGTTGGTTTACCATCCCAAACCTCCAAGACCAATAATATGCGAGTTATAAGCACTTTAAGTTTGGCTATCTTCGTTTGACCTGGAAGGAGGGGTCTAAGGTGAAATCCGACCACACCAAAAGATTCCCAGCCCATGATTTTCTATAGGTTGGTTTTCCATTCCAAACCTCTAGGACCAATAATAAGCGAGTTATAAGCACTTTTAAGTTTGGCTATCCTCATTTGACCTTGAAGGAGGGGTCCAAGGTGAAGTCCGACCACACCAAAGAATTCCCAGCTCATGATTTTCTATAGGTTGGTTTTCATTCCAAACCTCTAGGACCAATAATAAGCGAGTTATAAGCACTTTTATGTTTGGCTATCCTCATTTGACCTTGAAGGAGGGTTCCAAGGTCAAATCGGACCATATTAACAGATTCCCAGCCCATGATTTCCTACAGGTTGGGTACAATGATTTACTCAACAGTGAGAACCTGAAAGAAGCTTTGCTCAGCTATGCCATGACATAGAGGTCTGCAATTTCACTATGTTATAGCTGACCAAAACGTCTGTGAATAACATATTTAACAAAATACTCTAAATGTAATAGTTTTCAAGTTACAACTGATTTACTCAACAGTGAGAACCTCAAAGGAACTATTACTCAGCTATGCAATGAGCTACATGTCTGAATTTTTGCTCTGTTATAGCTGACCTAAAAGTAGGTGAACAACATATTTAAGCAAAATACTGTAAATGCAATAGTTTTCAAGTTACAACTGATTTACTCAATAGTGAGAACCTGAAAATAGCTATTGCTACGCTATGCCATGAGCTATAGGTCTGTAATTTCACTATGTTATAGCTAACCCAAAAGTAGGTGAACAATATATTTTAACAAAATACTCCAAATGCAATATTTTTCAAGTTATAGCCGATTTACTCAACAGTCAGTGCCCGAGAATAGCTATTGCTCAGTTGTGCCATGAGCTACAGGTCTGTAATTTCACTATGTTATAGCTGACCCAAAAGTAGCTGAATAACATATTTGCACAAATTTCTGTAAAGGCAATAGTTTTCCAATTACAACTGATTTACTCAACAGTGAGAACTTCAAAGTAGCTATTACTCAGCTATCCAATGAGCCACAGGTCTGGAACTTCACTATGTTATAGCTGACCCCAAAATAGGTGAATAACATATTGCAACAAAATACTCTAAATGCAATAGTTTGCAAGTTATAAGTGATTTACTCAATAGTGATGACCTAAAAGTAGCTATTACTCAGCTATGCCATGAGCTACAGGTCTGAAATTTTACTATGTTATAGCTGACCCAAAAGTAGCTGAATAACATATTTATACTAAATTCTCTAAATGCAATAGTTTTCAAATTATAAGTGATTTACTCAACACTGAGAACTTCAAAGTAGCTATTACTCAGCTATGCAATGAGTCACAGGTCTGGAACTTCACTATGTTATAGCTGACCCCAAAATAGGTGAATAACATATTGAAACAAAATACTCTAAATGCAATAATTTCCAAGTTATAAGCAATTTACTCAACAGTGATAACCTCAAAGTAGCTATTACTCAGCTATGCCATGAGCTACAGGTCTGAAATTTTACTATGTTATAGCTGACCCAAAAGTAGGTGAACAACATATTTAAGCAAAATACTGTACATGCAATAGTTTTCAAGTTACAACTGATTTACTCAATAGTGATGACCTAAAAGTAGCTATTACTCAGCTATGCCATGAGCTACAGGTCTGAAATTTTACTATGTTATAGCTGACCCAAAAGTAGCTGAATAACATATTTATACTAAATTCTCTAAATGCAATAGTTTTGCAATTACAACTGATTTACTCAATAGTGAGAACATCAAAGTAGTTATTACTCAGCTATGCAATGAGCTACAGGTCTGAAATTTCACTATGTTATAGCTGACTCAAAAGTAGGTGAACAACATATTTAAGCAAAATACTGTACATGCAATAGTTTTCAAGTTACAACTGATTTACTCAATAGTGATGACCTAAAAGTAGCTATTACTCAGCTATGCCATGAGCTACAGGTCTGAAATTTTACTATGTTATAGCTGACCCAAAAGTAGCTGAATAACATATTTATACTAAATTCTCTAAATGTAATAGTTTTGCAATTACAACTGATTTACTCAATAGTGAGAACCTCAAAGTAGTTATTACTCAGCTATGCAATGAGCTACAGGTCTGAAATTTCACTATGTTATAGCTGACCCAAAAGTAGGTGAATAACATATTCAAGCAAAATACTGTAAATGCAATAGTTTTGAAGTTACAACTGATTTACTCAATAGTGATGACCTAAAAGTAGCTATTACTCAGCTATGCCATGAGCTACAGGTCTGAAATTTTACTATGTTATAGCTGACCAAAAAGTAGCTGAATAACATATTTATACGAAATTCTCTAAATGCAATAGTTTTCCAATTACAACTGATTTACTCAATAGTGAGAACTTTAAAGTAGCTATTACTCAGCTATGCAATGAGCCACAGATCTGAAACTTCACTATGTTATAGCTGATCCCAAAATAGGTGAATAATATATTGCAACAAAATACTCTAAATGCAATAGTTTCCAAGTTATAAGCGATTTACTCAACAGTGATAACCTAAAAGTAGCTATTACTCAGCTATGCCATGAGCTACAGGTCTGAAATTTTACTATGTTATAGCTGACCCAAAAGTAGCTGAATAACATATTTATATGAAATTCTCTAAATGCAATAGTTTTGAAGTTATAAGCGATTTACTCAATAGTGATAACCTAAAAGTAGCTATTACTCAGCTATGCCATGAGCTACAGGTCTAAAATTTTACTATGTTATAGCTGACCCAAAAGTAGCTGAATAACATATTTATACGAAATTCTGTAAATGCAATAGTTTTTCAGTTACAAGTGATTCTACTCATGATGGAAGTTACTGAAAAGCCCAAAAGTAGCTATTACTCACTTAGCTATTGAGACAGGCACCCAACTTACTCACCATATTGTAGCTATGAAAAAAGTAGCTGAATAACATATTTTAACAAAATGCTCTAAATGCAACACTTTTCAAGTTATAAATGATTTTGTGCATGATTTCATGAATTTTAATGCATTAAAAATTATTAAAAAAATTTATTAAAAAAAAAGTAAGACAGATCCAGGTCTCATACTCACACAAGAGAATCTACCTGTGGCCTAGTACATATATGCAAGATATGATAGAAATCCCTGCAATAGTCACTGAGAAAATTGTGATTAAGTGTTGAAATTTTCACACTTTTGGTGGGGGTACCCCCCTTGTAATGTCTCTAGCAAACAGACGAACAGACAGATTTGCATGCCTTGAACAATTTTTCATCCTCGATAGATAAGGTATCTTTTAAAAAAAACAGCACGTCTCTAGGCCTTGTAGTTTTGGAGGAGAAGTTGTTCACGCGTACGCGTACGCGTACGCGTACGCCCACGCCGCAGAGTGACGACATAATGTCAGCTGACTGACAAGTCAGCTGACATAAAAAATTAAAAATGTCCGCTATATTTGGCGAGACAAAAATATTTTGAAAATTGGCATGGCTACTCTGCAGAGATACCCAGCAGGTTCAAAATTTTGTTGAGTTCGCTCCATATAGCACGGTTTTCGAGATATAAGCATTTTTGTGTTTTGCAAAAACTTTGAAAATTCAAAATGGCCACCATTTTTGGGGAGACAAAAATTTTTGTCAAGACCACTGCCGTGGTGTGTATCTCCCGCCGAGCATTAAAGCAGAAGAAATAGCTTTTCCGAGATATTCACAATTTTTCATTTTCGTGTGTGAAAGGTCTTCCAAAAGTAGGTGAATGAGTTATTTGAGAAAAATTGGCTATCTGCAATACTATTAAGAGATAATTCACATTTACTCATTTTGAGTAGGTGAATAATTATCTATGGGTCTGAAACTTCACCAAGTGAAAGCTCTCCCAAAAGTAGGTGAATGAGTTATTTGAGAAAAATTGGCTATCTGCAATACTTTTAGAGATAATTCGCATTTACTCATTTTCAGTAGGTGAGTAATTAGCTATGGGTCTGAAACTTCACCATGTGAAAGCTCTCCCACAAGTAGATGAATGAGTATTTGATAAAAATTGGGTATCCGCAATACTTTTACAGATAATTAGCATTTACTCATTTTGAGTAGGTGAATAAATAGCTATGGGTCTGAAACTTCACAGAGTGAAAGCTCTCCCAAAAGTAGGTGAATGAGTTATTTGAGAAAAATTGGCTATCTGCAATACTTTTAGAGATAATTCACATTTACTCATTTTGAGTAGGTGATTAGCTATGGGTCTGAAACTTCACCAAGTGAAAGCTCTGCCAAAAGTAGGTGAATGAGTTATTTGAGAAAAATTGGCTATCTGCAATACTTTTAGAGATAATTCGCATTTACTCATTTTGAGTAGGTGAGTAATTAGCTATGGGTCTGAAACTTCACCAAGTGAAAGCTCTCCCAAAAGTAGGTGAATGAGTTATTTGAGAAAAATTGGCTATCTGCAATACTTTTAGAGATAATTCGCATTTACTCATTTTGAGTAGACGAGTAATTAGCTATGGGTCTGAAACTTCACCAAGTGAAAGCTCTCCCGAAAGTAGGTGAATGATTAATTTGAGAAAAATTGGCTATCTGCAATACTTTTAGAGATAATTCGCATTTACTCATTTTGAGTAGGTGAGTAATTAGCTATGGGTCTGAAACTTCACCAAGTGAAAGCTCTCCCAAAAGTAGGTGAATGAGTTATTTGAGAAAAATTGGCTATCTGCAATACTTTTACAGATAATTCGCATTTACTCATTTTGAGTAGGTGAGTAATTAGCTATGGGTCTGAAACTTCACCAAGTGAAAGCTCTCCCAAAAGTAGGTGAATGATTAATTTGAGAAAAATTGGCTATCTGCAATACTTTTAGAGATAATTCCCATTTACTCATTTTGAGTAGGTGAGTAATTAGCTATGGGTCTGAAACTTCACAGAGTGAAAGCTCTCCCAAAAGTAGGTGAATGAGTTATTTGAGAAAAATTGGCTATCTGCAATACTTTTAGAGATAATTCGCATTTACTCATTTTGAGTAGGTGAGTAATTGGCTATGGGTCTGAAACTTCACCATGTGAAAGCTCTTCCAAAAGTAGGTGAATGAGTTATTTGAGAAAAATTGGCCATCTGCAATACTTTTAGAGGTAATTCACATTTACTCTTTTTTAGTAGGTGAGCAATTAGCTATGGGTCTGAAACTTCACCAAGTGAAAGCTCTTTGGGATAGCTGCTCTGCAGAGATACCCTGAAGATAAAAAATTTCGTCGAAATCGCTCTATGTAGCACGGTTTTCGAAATATTAGCATTTTTGTGTTTTGCAATTTTTGCGCAAAAATTCGAAAATTCAAAATGGCCGCCATTTTTTGGCAAGACAAATTTTTTTTGAAAATTGGCATGGCTACTCTGCAGAGATACCCTGTGGGTCAAAAATTTCGTCAAAATCGCTCTATCTAGCACGGTTTTCGAGATATAAGCATTTTTGTGTTTTGCAATTTTGCGAAAAATTCGAAAATTCAAAATGGCCGCCATTTTTTGCGAGAAATTTTTTGTTTGAAATTGGCATGGCTACTGCAGAGATACCCTGCGGGTCAAAAATTTCGTCGAAATCGCTCTATCTAGCAGGGTTTTTGAGATATAAGCATTTTTATGTTTTGCAATTTTTGCGAAAAATTCGAAAATTCAAAATGGCCGCCATTTTTGGCGAGACAAAATTTTTTTGAAAATTGGCATGGCTACTCTGCAGATATACCCTGTGGGTCAAAAATTTCGTCGAAATCGCTCTATCTAGCAGGGTTTTCGAGATATAAGCATTTTTATGTTTTGCAATTTTTGCGAAAAATTCGAAAATTCAAAATGGCCGCCATTTTTGGCGAGACAAAAATTTTTTGAAAATTGGGATAACTACTCCGCAGAGATATCCTGCGGGTCAAAAATTTCGTCGAAATCTCTCTATCTAGCACGGTTTTCGAGATATAAGCATTTTTGTGTTTTGCAATTTTTGCAAAAATTTCGAAAATTCAAAATGGCCGCCATTTTTGGCGAGACAAAAATTTTTTGCAAATTGGGAGAAGTACTCCGCAGAGATATCCTGCGCGTCAAAAATTTTGTCGAAATTGCTCTATCTAGCACAGTTTTTGAGATATAAGCATTTTTGTGTTTTGCAATTTTTGCGAAAATTTCGAAAATTCAAAATGGCCGCCATTTTTGGCGAGACAAAAATTTTTTGAAAATTGGGAGAAGTACTCGAAAATTCAAAATGGCCGCCATTTTGGGCGAGACAAAATTTTTTTGAAAATTGGGAAAACTACTCCGCAGAGATACCCTGCGGGTCAAAAATTTCGTCGAAATCGCTCTATCTAGCACGGTTTTCGAGATATAAGCATTTTTGTGTTTTCCTTATTTGGAAAATTCGTAATGATTAATTAATCATTAATTACTCGGCCATTTCTTGACCAATCAATGCCAAAATCTAATGATTTCCAGATTTTAATAGAATGAATGTATTTGCCAAGTTTCAGGTGAATTGATAAAATTCCTTTCAAGTTATCATCCGGACAAGCTTCCCCATCGAAAAAAGACATTTTTGGTCATGTGACCTCTCTGATTGGTTGAAATGTCACTGCAGCATATTCAAAAAAATTCCCCAAGGCTACTGCCTAAACCTGCCAAATTTGAAAAGAATCCGCCTAACGGTTACAGAGTTATAAGGAAAACAAAATGCGGAGCCGGCGGAGCCTGAAGCTCTCCCATACACAAACAAGCATCCCTTGCGGGACGCTTAACTAAACAATAATCAGATAAACCAGTTTTTCATTTACAACAATAGGGGTCATATATCAATACTATCTATCAATACAGCTACTTTCACTTCAATGTTGATACTAAGTTTCAAGACTGTTTCCAAACAACTCGCCATGCAGAATTTTTAAAATATTATTGTAATTTATAACGTCTTTGGGCCTAAATCATCAACATGTATGATTAGCATGATTTGTTGAGATATTTTGCAAAATTTTGTAACTTCTAATGCAGTCTTCTTCTTGTTGCTAATGATTTATGCATGTATTCTACATACTTGATTAATCTGAAGGGCCTCCTTGAACCAGTCAGAAGCCTCGTAGATCTGCCCACTGTCCCTAGCCATACATCCCAGCCTCAAGTAACCTGTAATCATCAGGTATAACAAAATATGTTCCATATATAAATGTGTGGCCATACTCAGATTAAGGTTCCCAGAAAATGGCCCGCTAATCTTTGGCTTAAATCAGTATTCACAAAGTTAATCTCATATTATTCGGATTTATTCATTTTGATGAGTGAATCATATTTAAGCCAAAAACTGACCCAAGATTCAGTTCATTTTTCCTGTGAATACCAGCCTCAGTCATAGCCAGATTTAGGTATTAACTGAAGCTAATTTTTCATTAAACATTCACTGATCTCTATTGTGAATACGGCCCTGATGCTTCAATATTCTTAGTGATTTTTCTTCTTTTACTGGTGTAACTGTCAAAACACCCAAGCAAATACAACAAATTCTGATTTGTATTGTATTGTGTATTTATACTCAGCGCAATATCTCCATATACTACAGGACCCAAAGCACTATTTAACCAATCAGACTGCACAGGTACAGCCCCAACTTGCAAGTAACTGACATTCCCCTAACTGGAAGATGAGGCTCAAGGATGACCATTTATCAACGTCCTCGAGGTTCTTTAGCCTGCCACTGGGATAGGACCCAATGACAGAGGACCGCCATGTTAAGTGGTCATCTGAGCCACTTTGTATCTGCCTGTACCTGTGTTTGAACCCACGTCCTCCAAGCTCCTAGACAAGTGTGTTACCCGCTAGGCCACAGTGGCAGATTTTGGTACTCACAGCCAATGGAGTTAAGACACTACCTCCATATTTGCCACAAAACAAAAAAATTGTAACAAATTTTATTGTAATTTAACTTTTTACAAGTTAAATACTTACCTTATCCTCACAAGTGCTTGTTTGGTTTTGTGGAGCAAAAACGTATCGACCGACAAGAATTTTTTAAGGAATATTCTTGTCACAAGAGGTGACCCCTTTGTCTGCGCATGTCCGCGCTTGCGCAGTAGTCGTTGTCGACAGACGATTGTCGAGAGCTCTTCATTGTATTTTTGGTCCCCAGAAAACAAATTATGCGGGGAGGTAGGGTGGGTTTATCCTTGTGAGGATAAGGTAAGTATTTAACTTGTAAAAAGTTAAATTACAATAAAATTTGTTACATTTTATTGCGTAAAATAGCCTTACCTTATCCTCACAAGTGCTTGAATACAACCATAACAGGTGGAGGGTATTTGTTTTGGCCACACTGTTAGATGATTGTCAGACAAGGGGTCACCAAATAAAGCACTTGATAAGAGGATAAGATAAGCTTCCATACGCCACATCTTAGGTTATATATATTACTTCTTCATCACAGATAAGTAATTTCTTAACCTCAACAAGAGATCCATGATGTGGTCATCATTGTTGCTGCTGTTGCTGTTGTAGACAATTTTACAACAAATCATATAGCAGTATTAACCATCACCCGGTATTGGCCGGAGATGTCTGCATGACTCCCGAAACAAGATGTTATCATCTGACAATGAGAATATCTCCAAGCAGGCAAACTGAACTGCATAAACTGCAGATATGGGGCCATATGTAAGTCAAGAAAGACATATATCAGTGACACAACACTTGTATAACTGGAGAGAACATAAATATGTGAGTCATATCAATAACATGTAAAAATACACAAAAATTGACTACATGCTGAGGTGAATCCACAAGGCCCAATTTGTTCATGGACTGGTCATGGGATTGCCAAGCTACTTCTTCGAGTAGAATGTAGTAAAGAATTGTGGGTCTTCCAATAACAAGAGTTCCATATTTGCTCAGGTAAGATCCCACTCTTGAAAACTAAAGAGGCAGCCATGTATCTAATATGTGCCTCAATGTATAGATTCTGAGAATCAGAATTAAAGGACTGGCAATCTAATCATGCATCCAGATTGATCCAGGAAGAGATAGCAGAACTCAAGATATCTCCATCCAGCCTTTCTTAAAAGATATGAACAAGAGATGCTTCACCTCCTTGAAGTACTTGTACTGTCTTGATAGTAACTAAGTACTGTAAGAGGGCAGAGTGTCACAACATCAGTCCAACGTCAGCTCAAGAAAGGTTTGTGAGCTGGAATGACCACTGGTTTGAGCCATGTGGGGCATTGTAAGCCAACTGATTCTTGCTAAAAGGCAGGCGAAGTAGACTTTCCCTTATCTCCAAGCAGTAGTCCTGTCCAAGAAGGATGTAAGTGCCGTAGGAGGACAACGAAGCCTGTGTCCAGGCAAGTTGAGTTCAGGAATGATCTAGAGCTGAAGTGACCACTGGCGGCAATCTAGACCAACTGAGGCTAATAGGTCCTAGCTGAAAAGGTAGGTAGGAGGGAGAACTGTAAACTCCTTCCTATGAGGCTTGTGTCTGAAGGAGCCAAAGTCCCAGAATACACTTCCAATGGCATTGCAACAGTCTTGCAAGTCAAACTTTTTTAGACTGAACTCCTTTTAAAGGTTAATAAGGAGCCTTTTGTGAAAACCAACAGAAGCAAAGGCAAATCCCTTGATGCTGCACCTCTGTTAGCAGTGGGCTTCTCTCTATAACACTTGCAATAGGCCTATAAAGATGCAGGCTTTGGTTCAATTCCTGCACAAAAAATGTAAATGATCAGCTATGGCTGCTACAAAGCCAACAATAGTGACAGGTTTCAGATTTTTGCAAGTAAATGGCTCAAAAAATCTGGTATATTTGAGACCGTAGGCTCTGAGGTGGCCACCTTATTCTGTGGGTACCAGAGCTCAAAATGGCCCATCATGACTCCTACATTCCAAGATGAGGGTCCTTGAGATGCCCTAAATCTCTCTATCCCTTGCCCAGAGAATGATATAAGAGATTCTGAGTGGTGTTAAGGTGCCAAGCATGAAGGTGCCAATGCAACAGATTTAGATGGTATTTCTGACTGAATGGCTGTTTTTGAGACCAGTGAAGTAGCTGTAATGGAGGTTTGGTTGAATGACTCACCAGACCCCAAAGCCAATGCAACATGGGCCACCAAGGGGCCACTACAATCATTTTGCACCTGGTGTTCACTTGTTCAATGACTTTTTGGAATAAGTGGTATAGGACAAAAGGCCTAGCAGTCCAGAACCTCCAACAAGATGTTTAATTCATCTATGTTCAGAGCATTTGCATCCGGGACTGGCACCATAGAATGGAAGTTTGTGACTCATATTGGTGGCAAACATCTCTACCATTGGTATTTGACAAACTGTGTAAATCAAATAGAATATTAAAGATGAAGACTCTCCTGTCTGTATTATTTCGTTCTTTGTGGAGAGGCTGTCATGACATCTAGGCAACCCTGAATATATCTGGCTCATATGAGAATATTTCAAGGATTGCAGTAGGCCAAGATGCAGCATACCTGCATAAAACACCTATTGCTGATTTGTGCCAAACTTGCACGTTGTCTAGAACCATAAAGGGAGTAAGAACCATTCTGTACATATTACTTTTGTCCCTTCTGTAGGGATCATTGAGTATGACATTTAAGTAACCCCAGAATATTTCTGTCTCTTAAGAGTATATTTCAAGGATTGTAGTAGGCCAGGATGCGCCAAACCTTTATCCCTTCTGGAGATATGTTGAGTATGACCTTTAAGCAACCAAGAATATGTCTGTTATGAGTATATTTCAAGGATTGCAGTAGGCCAAGCTGCGCCAAACTAGGAGGTATACGCTCCCCCCCCCCCTGTTTGTTCAGATAACCGAACACAGTGGTGTTGTCTGATGCTATCAGAATTCTTTTGTGTGGAATTTGTCTTGAAGGCTTTTAAGGGCTGAACACACTGCCTTCAGCTGTATGACCTTGAAATGTAATATATACATTTTAACTGTCCAAAAGCCACTGACTGTTCTGCTTTTAGATGGGATCATCAACCCTGGTTTAATGCATCTACGAAAATAAGGGAATTGTGCCCGTGTATAGAAAGGGCATCCAAGTTTTTGGCACTTCCACCACTGAATATGCTTTTTCAGAAGGATTTGAAACAGGAATTCTCACAACTAGTGAGTGGAGATATGGCCAGTTGTAGTAGATACCAGTGAAAGGCACACCTACATAACTGACCCATTGGTATAGTCTTTTCCAAAGATGCTCGTACCCCTACCTGGGATATAAGCAACCTTGGGGTTGATTGTGATGAGATCTCCATGTCTTGAATAGATTCTCAGGTATTTAATTATTTTGAGGTAGACAGAATTTTCCTGGTACCAAATGTGGTAGCCTAGGAAATATATCATGAAGCCCAGCTGATGAATAATTGGATGAGTGCTTTGGTTTGAACCCAACACTGGTGTCTTTTACGTACACTAAACAACCAGTGATCTAGGTATATGGTGAAAGAAATTTCCTGGTACCAAAAAGCAATGGTAACCTAGGAAATCGATATCACGACGCCCAGTTGATGAATAATTGGATGAGTTCTTTGGTTTGAACCCAATACTGGGGTCTTTTATGTACACTAAACAACCAGTGGTCTAGGTATATGGTGAACTCCTATTCTGTGAGACTGAAGAATGAGATTTGCCTCTTTACTACTCGCATGATACTGTAGAGGTGTCGCTAACCCGAATTTTATAATGCTTTGAACTGATAGGTTTGCCAGTGTACATTAAACTGAAGTAGATGTTGAAAATCTTGGTGAGTCGGTGCATAGAAGAACGCATCTTTTGTAACCGAATTTCTAATAATTTGTGTCTCTAGTGTAAATGAAGGGACAAGCAGGTCTTTAATGACACGGTAAAGGAACCCCACTCGTGGACACCAACCGTTCAAGTCGTAGGTAGAATCACTTCAGGCCACTGGGAACTATCATAAGTCGTCATTAGCCAAGTTTCTTTACGAAGAATAAACTGCCATGGAAACCTGGAGTTTTGCAATTCTTGAGTGGATAAATCGCTTTCTTTTGTAGCATTTAATTGCCAGAAGTGAGCGATATTTACTGCAGCCATGTTTTCCTGTCTGACGTCATCGCTTTGCATTGTGGGTACTACAGGCATTGGTGAATTCGATTGGGGAATAATTTGACAATCTCAATTCACGATTCGCACAACTCTGGGATGGCAATAAAATCTCTCATACCAGTAATACTGAAGATAACACTAGTTCTGTGAAGCCACTTCAAACACACACGTGAGGGTTGTAGGTACTGAGTTCAACACAGTATCTCGTCTAGCCAGCTCCAGAATAAATAGCGGTTATAGAATAGTTGTGACACTCTATAAAGACTTCTCACACCAACTAAACTGTATGTGTAGGCTGACAAGAATTCACAGAAGAATTAACTCAAATAAAGCCCAGCAGTATCACGTCTATTGGGGACATATAGCCTTAGGAAGTGAAAATTTCCTTGTCTAGTAGATTTATGCAACTCTTTAACAGGACTGAAAGGACAAGCAGAACACATACTGCCACCATAGGTAATTGTGTTGGATCTTCATCCAAATTTACAGCAAAATAATAACTGCCAGGATCAGTGGATGCACTTCTGTAGTGGTTCTTATGGAGGGAGACCTATTACTGTAACAGAGTGGCGCTCCACTCCCAGTAAAGAATCTACGACCTCCGTTGTAAAGATAACTAAATTCTTTCTTCTTTGTTTCCCACTGGAAACTTCACAGCAAACTCTTCTTGCAACCCTTTCCTCGACAAGCAGGTAGTTCCAGTCGAATAGAAGGTGAGTGCAGCCGTATAACGTCTTCCGCTGAAGACTTCACAGCAAGATTTCTTGTATAAAACATCTTTATTCTGACCTTTTTCAGGACAAGGGAGGTAGAATTAGTGGTAGTACCAGTCCAGTAATGGACAACTACAGCTAGGTGCACGCTTGCACGCTTCAAAACTTCATAGATCTTCGTCTGTAAATGGACGATAATAAAAGAAAATACGTGTTGCTCCCATATCGACCAAAAATATAATGAAGAGCTCTCGACAATCGTCTGTCGACAACGACTACTGCGCAAGTGCGGACATGCGCAGACAAAGGGGTCACCTCTTGTGACAAGAATATTCCTTAAAAAATTCTTGTCGGTCGATACGTTTTTGCTCCACAAAACCAAACAAGCACTTGTGAGGATAAGGTAAGGCTATTTTACGCAATAAAAACCATCTTTTCAGATATTATTATTTATAATTCTATAAATCACAATCAATAAAATAGCTCTGTTAATACTCACAGTCTATGTAGTTGGGATGCTCTCTCAGTATGTTTTTGTACAGTTTCTCTGCTTTGTCATACTCATGCAAAGCTTCGTGTAGGCGAGCTAAATTGTAGGTGGTTGTCACAGAGATGGCGCTGTAGTAAGTCTCATCATGTTCGGATTCTCTGCGGGCCCGCTCCAATGATTGTTCGTAGTAATTCTACAGAAACATGGTTCAGGAAAATACATAAAATTGGTATACTGGGGGCATATTCACACAAGTTCTTGGCTAAGTCTTAAGTTTAACTTTTGTATACAAATATAGCAAACTTAAGCCTGATATTTGGCCAAGAACTTTGGTGAAAGTTACCCAGGGCTAAATCTGTTTCCTCAACATTCAATTTTTATTTTTTCGTAGTTCTGTAAAGAATACACCAGTAGCTCAGTAAAGTACTGCTGGCCTTATGTGATTCAAATCCCCAAAAGAATAGGTAGGTAGGGTAGTAAAGAATCTAGTAATAAGCTATCTAATCTAACCTAATGTTATGCAGGTGCAATACCTTCCCCATAGAAGGGGGGGGGGGGGGGGGGGGGGGGGACTCAGTGTGCTAAAGTAGCAAGAGCATGGGATTTAGCTTCAGTTTGTTTGATGCCACAAAATATTGAATGTGATTTTAGCATCTTGTTGAGAGTAAAAATTATTTAGCTTATATTTTAAATGTCTAAAACCTTCTATTATCACTCACCCTTGACTCCTCCAGGTTCCCCATTCTGAAGTGCAGTGCCGCCACATTGTTGAGTATCTCTGGAGGGACATCAGCCTCTACTTTCTCTGTGAGGATTTTTGTAGCTGTATGGTAAGCTGACAAAGCTCCAGTAATATCAGTGCGTTCCAAAATCTGAGCGAGTTCAATCCACGCTTCAACATCATCGGGAAACTGCTCTGTTACCTTCTTCAGGTGACTCTAATAATTTGTGACAAATAGTACATGAAACACTCGAGTAAAACAATTTATTACCTCTGTCAAGGAGGTATTACTTTCATGAGTGTTTATTGTCTGTTTGCTAGTAGGATTTTACAGATACTACTGGTTGAAACTTTAAAGTGGAACCTCTTTTATCTGACCACACTGGTGAGGTAAGGTTTTGGTTAAATGGAAGTAGGGACGTCACGACTCCAAATATTTCATGTCAGCTAATCGCTTAGCACTACTCATGTCGACACCGAATAACCGGCGAATTTATAAAACTACCAAAAATCTTAAGTTTCATATTGTAAAAAAGATTGAAAACGATAAATATGTGAAATAAAATGAAAGTATATGTATATAATCGGTAAAGTTTACTAAATTTGCTGTTTTCCTGCAACTTCTGCTTCATTTATTTCAGACAGGTAGTGGGTGATATAAGAGGTATATGGTACTTCCAGTTTTACGTGAATGCATATACAATACAGAAAACGTGGCTGTTTTTGGATTTTAGCTTATTTTATGCGACAAGATGGACATATTTCGTGGATTCAGACCTTCTGCTATATTTTACACTACATTGAGCGATTATTCCGACTTTAAAATATGAACCGGTAAATTGCACTATTCTAACCGTTGTCGATTAGTCATGACAGCCCTAAATGGAAGGTTCATAAAACAGAAGAGGTATGTGAGTATATATAGTCGTATGATTAGACTTGATACAGTGGAAATGAATTCATAACAATGAATGTGATAAGTAAACACCGCATCAATTTCAGTAATTAAAAAAATATATGAACAGTTTCCTTAAGTTACAGGACATCCGGACCTGTAAATCTCAAAAGGTTACAAGTCTTGGACACAGGAGCTGGTGTAAATTTAATACACTGTCTGTAATGCCTCACCTTTGCTTGATTTAATTTGTCTGGATCATTGGAATTAGAGTAGAGTGAACCCAGTATCTTCATTGTCTCATAGTTTCCAGATTGTACCTTCAACACTTTCTCAAAACACTGGGAAGCCTGAAATGTTAAGCAAAAAATCAGGTTTTATATCAGTTTGGTGGATAAGTCAAACATTAAATTTCCTGCAAAATATTGGTTGTGAAAATTTCTTAACCACTGATTTTCAACCATGTACTATAATGTGACTTCCATGGGCTTTTGTGGCCCAATCAGAACATTTGATAATTCATATGAAGACTGGTACCTGAAATAGTGAAGAAAATTAGTGCAAAAATTCCCAGAATTCCCAGTCAGAAATAGAAGTAGACCAGTTTACTGATAGTAGCATGGTTCTGCTTTCTCAATGTCTTTCATGTGCTTTTTACCATCTCAAAATAGTATTATGAGAGGTAAAAGTGGAATATATATCAAGATTTGGAAAATCTTAAGATTACAAAAAGTTGGTTACAAGAATGCAGCTTTTATAAACTCTGTATATGAAATCAAGTTCCCAACAAGCAATTGGCTGTGACAGAAACAATGGCCTAATTGGGGATGGTTTACAGTGGTTGCAGGTCCACACAAGCAACCATTTTGGCAGTTGTGGATCACAATCAGTACTGGCAAATGTACAAGCAATAAAATATACATAGCCTTTGTAAATTGTATACAAAACGTGAAACTTGCCACAGTGTGAGAAATCCCCTGTGAGGAAATCCCCTTTTATTTCCATGATTTGTGGAAAATTCTTTACATACTTGATTTGGTGGCTACTTCAGGCCTCTGATGTCTCCTAATGTAAAATTGGCACAAATTTGGATTATTTCAACTCTTAAAAGGTGCCACCTAATTTCAAATACTATATAAAATTTCTCAGTCCATACTCTATATAAAACATTACAAAAGAATTAGATAGTACAATTACAATGTTTTGTTGGTATTTTTAGAAATGGCACTATAAGGGATGACGGTCATTTGAAATACCAAGATTTTACTCACATTTTCATTGTCCCCTCTGTAGATGTACATCTGACCCAATCCAAAGAATGGCAGGACAAAGTTTGTGGAGCTGAATTGTGTGGCTTGATAGTAGTATTGAAATGCCTGGTCAAAGTCTCCCTGAATACAAAGGGGACATGGTTACTGGGAATAAACACATACATGAAAAGTATAAAAAACAATGAATTTATAAATTTGTAGTATTGATTTTGTATTAAAAATTCAATATAAAACTAGAAACATCATTTCTTGCTGAAAATTCCTCACATTATAACTAAGCTGATGCTTCATTTACCAATGTGCTGTATTTTATTGGAAATCATATTTAACAGTCATCATAAATGTCATAAAGCTTTATTTATAACAGAGCTTAAACACAGCAAAATGTAATCAGAACTCTATTAATTTTCTACCAAAAACATTTTGAATATTTAAATATTCATAGTGATAATCTAAAGAGATTTATATACTTTGGGTTATGTCAATTACGGACAGATTAAGTTAACAACAACACATTGTTTCAAAATGCTATCACATAATTCCACTTTTGCCATTAGACTGGACTTTTATCAAACAGCTAATTTTTCAATTACCTGCACATGGAAAGCTCTGGCTAGTAGGAAGCAACTTTCCGCCCTCATTGCTTCATGTTCTGTGTTGTGAAAAGCATGTAAAGCTAAGTGCTGTACCTTCTGATAATCCTAGTAAATTGCAACAAAAAATAAGAACATAAAAAAGTAGTGATGACCCCAGTAATTTCACAAAAAGAGGGGCAATTTCCAATCACCACACAAAAAATGTGTGGGGCATGTTTAAACTGCATTTTCACAGCATTAAAGTTTGAAAAATGCTCCACAGTTATCTTGTAGCAACAGACATCAATGAAATCAGCATATCTACTCAAACTATATTGATGAGACAGTAGAGCTTGCATCACACGTGTATCAAGACCATTACATCGTAACCGGCATCATTTTAAATTATCCAACCTCAAAGCCACTCTCCCAACTCAACTGACACCTGATATTTTGAACCTGCTATTATTTAAATTGTTACTCCCACAAGAGGGTTGGATAATAGAGGTTCTTCTGTCTAAAAAAAACAAGAAGTGGTTAATGTATAGATCATTTCACTCCACCTTTTTATAGAAGAAGTGACTGGCCAGGTGGTTCAGCACCATGGGGTTCGTAGAATCGATGGTGTAAGCTTTTGACAGGAGCTGGACTCCGTTCTTGATGGATGTAGGTTCTTTCTGGTTCAGTTCTAAGATGGCAAGTCCTACCAAGGCCCCAACACACTGGTGGTCCAGGCTAAGAGCACGCTCAAAAGCTACTCTGTTATGAAGAAAAGTGAAAGGTTACAGTACAGAATCAGGTGTTCTTTGTCAATAAAATGACTTGCTGACACAACTCGCTGACAGTTTTGCAAATATAGATACCAAACATGTATACATTAATTTGTTTGTAGATTCATTTATATTCACGTATGCATATAAAGTATGTAAAATGGAAATCTGGGGGTTTCCTAACAATATTTTATAAATAAAAAAGTTGCTTTAAGTACAAGTATTTTATATGAAAATGTCCATATAGTTGAACATCAACAACTTCACGTTTGTGCACTTGTACCATTCCTTAATATTCATGTATGCGTAGACACTATGAATTTACGGAAACCTGTGGGCTTTCTTAAAAGTAATACTGTCAGCTAGTTGTGTCTTTGAGTTGAGATCCGCGAGCTATTTTTGGTCAGCCAGGTGCTCATATTCCATAGTTACCATTTGTCATCCCCTACACCTGCTAAGGCCACAGGAAATTAAACCGTGGGCTGGATTCAAACCCATAAACCCAAGAAAACCCTTTTGTGGCCAGTTGAAAAGAAAATTTTAATCAAGTCTGCTACAACGTATATGATAACTTTAGATGTGAAAATGAAATCTACAGGCCAACTATAAAGAACTTACGACCAGTCTTTTACTCATGCATTCTTAACTTATTACTTGACAGTGGCTACTAGCCAGATGCCAAGAGTGACCAGACGTGTAAGTAAAAATACTGGCTGTATGGATCATAAGTTGGTCCACAAAATACAAACGACTCAACTAGTGCTGGGACGAGTTGACGGAAACTCGAGTTACAACTCGATGGGCGATAATTGGGGGTCACATCGATCGGCGCAAGTGAAACTCGAGTTTTTTGTAAACGTACATATTTTAACCATCTAAGGCTGATACTTCACCATAACAATAGAAATATCTGAAATTTTCAGAAATATATTGTATTTTTACTTTATTCTGACTTAAATCAATGAAGATTTAACTTAAATTATATCGCGAAAGCCCATTTCCAGTTTAAAGTTTTGCCTCATGTACGGTTATGTAAAATATTTTCGCTAACAAACGAAATACTCTATCCCGAAAATTACTCGAGTTTGACTCGAGTTCAACTCGCTTCTAACAAGCGATGCTCGATCTGTCATTTAAGCTGGCGATCCCACCACTAGACTCAACCTCTCGACCTTGCTACATTGTTGGCAAGGTCACCATTTACAGAAAGTGCAAACATCCAAGAAATGATAATAATTGGCCACAATTTATACCCAAGAACTTTCAAAATTGTTGGCAACCCATCTCGCAGACAAAGAAACTGGTCATAAAGGGTATATGACAGGCCATCTTACCACACCACAGCATTTTCCCCTCTTCAACCAAACTTTTGAAGTGGCAAACTACAAGGCCATTCTATGGGTCACATACTGAGTTGTAAAAAATGTCTTTTATCCTGTATCTGAGCTTGGTCAGCATGTGTATATCCACTCTCAAAAATTTTTTATAAGCAAGTCATACAATTAGTCATCAGTAAACGTTGCCAATGGGTCTTCATTTTTATGCCACTCCCTCAACTTCCTCCATTTATCCAAAAATTGTGACCACATTACATTGGTTATATTTGATCTAAAGTTCAAGTTCATTTTATTTTTTGCCTTGTAAAAAGCCTTGTAAGTCTAATATTATGAATGAAGCAAATTTAGCTTTGCAATGACTTTGCTCAAAGACTAACAAGATGAAAACAAGTTGGTATTTATTATATTGTAAAACTTTTGTAACCCTTGACAATGTATTAATAAAACATTGAACGACACTTTGACAATATACACTTAATACAACTAGTTATAAAAGCATGTGACAAGTTGTTTAGTAATAAAGACAAAAGCAACCAAAAATCAGATTTATCAGCTTTCAAATAACAGCCTATACTTGACTTAAAATCTGCTAGCACAAAGCACCAAAGACATTAACCTCTTCACAAACTTCCAAATGGATTTTTTGGGTTGATGCACCATAGACTTCGCTAGTACAAAGAAATAAAGCTCTATAAACATTGGAATTCATTAGTTAAGTTTTTATTTGTTAAGCTGTTAACCATTTTAAAAGATTTAAATCACATACTCCCCCATAACTAGAGATGACCGATTAGATTAAAGTACCTGGCTTTTTCCAGCTTACTAAGCTTCACAAAGCAGTGTCCCATGCCAAGCCTGACAGCTGCTGGACAGTTGGGGTTCGTCCTCAGTGCCTTCTTGTAGTAAGCCAGAGCCCCCCGGTAATCTTTCTTGTTGAAAGCTATGCAGGCCTTACCCAGCAGGGAGGGCATGTTGTTGGGTGCCTGAATGATAAAGTGATTAAAACAGCATCAGAGATTCCCGTACCCCACAGCCTAGGGATATAGTTTTCAACACCATGAGATATAGAAGTAGTGAAACAGTACACAGATTGGGATACTTTCAGAGCAGTGTCCAAATAATGTTTAAGTAGAGAAAATAACATCTAAGAGACAGAAACTGCATTTGCATGTAAAGATTAAGTATTAAAACAAGACAATTTAGTAAATAAAAAATTATGAAGCTGTAAAATTTATTAACTGGAGAATAGCTGTCAATGGAAATATCACAATTATGTAAAAGTACATATAATAATCAGCTGCAGCAATCCATATCCTTACGGTTGCCGAGATATGCCCGGACAATATATAATAGGTCAAGGTCAAATCAGGGCAGGGTTCAAAATTAGCGCCGATCCGCCAGTCTGCAACTGACAGAAACACTTTCGGGTTGATAAGTTTAAGACCCTGCCAGTCTATATGTCCTAGAAGCTGTAAGAGGGTTATACATGCACATTTCGCACAGTTGAATTATGATTTGCTTGTTTTCGATATTGTTCAACCATACCAAAGTGTCTGAAGAATTAAGACTTCTCCCATTTTGCTATTCATTTGTATGAGCAAATATGCCCATACATACAGATGCAGCAATACATGCTTTTATGTGGAGTTTGGGCAAAACCTGTGGCTTACTTGATGCAATACCATCTCTTACAATGGGAAGCTGCAAAAGTAAAAAGCTTGATGAATTCTAATAGGACTTTAACAGTGCTGAATCTACATCAAAAGACACCCAAAGGTGCAACAACCAATATTCAAGTAAAAAGACATAAGAGAGACAAGACCACTGCCGCGGTGTGTATCTCCAGCCGAGCATTAAAGAGGAAGAGATACCATTTCCAAGATATTCACAATTTTCCAGTTTCCGCAAAAATCCAAGATGGCCACCAAAAGTGGCAAAAATTGAAATTTTTCTCCTAGGCATAGGATACTCCTGTACTACCCTGCAGGTCAAAAATTCGCTTGAAATTGCTGTCTCTTACCATTTCCAAGATATTTTCAATGTTTTATTTTCCACTAAAATCCAAGATGGCTGCCAAAAGTGGCAAAAATTGAATTTTTTCCCCTTTGCTTAGGATACTCTTATACTACCCTGTGGGTCAAAAATGAATCTCTCGAAATCGTTCTATCTCTTACCGTTTCCGAGATATTCACAATTTTTCACATTCCACTAAAATCCAAGATGGCCGCCAAAAGTGGCCAAAAATTAAAATTTTTCCCCTTTGCATAGGATACTCTTATAGTACCCAGTGGGTCAAAAAAATCGCTCAAAATTGCTCTATCTCTTACTGTTTCTGAGATATTCACAATTTTTCACATTCCACTAAAATCCAAGATGGCCGCCAAAAGTGGCGAAATTAAAATTTTTCCCCTTTGCATAGGATACTTTTATACTACCCAGTGGGTCAAAAAAGTTGCTCAAAATCGATTTTTCCACTAAAATCCAAGACGACCATGTTGTAGGTGGGGGAAAAGTACCTGAACAAGTTATCTGAAGAAAATACTGTACATGCAATAGTTTGACAGTTATAAGCCATGTAATTATATTGGGTAAATGTGCTATTACTCACTCAAAAGTAGGCCAAAGTTCACAAAAAAACCCAAAAAATATTGAAGGGCATAAAAATTCATTTGGACTAGAAATTTACCAAAAATATGTAACTGTAGAAATTTTAGAGGAAACTGTGTGACCAATGCACGCACACACGGACGTACTCACACACATGGTCACCGGGCGGGAGATAATGAAATAGTATCAGATATCCCCGTAGAGAGATAAATAGCATCAGATATGCAAGATCAAATGTCAAATCCACGTCACACCATGACATTGTACACCTATAACCCCCGACCAATGTCCCTACCAAATATCAACTTCCTACACCTTATGGTTTCTGAAATATAGCCCAGACAAGGCATTATAGGTCAAGGTCACTACTGCAAAGTCAAAGGTCACACGTTTTACATCTACACACCCTAGCCAATGTCCCTACCCAGTATCGTCTTCCTACACCTTACGGTTTCCGAGATATAGCCCGGACAAGATTTTATAGGTTAAGGTCACTACGGCAAGGTCAAAGGTCAAATCAAGGTCAGACCATGACGTTGCACACCTACAACCCCTAACTAATGTCCCTACCATGTATCAACTTCCAACACCTTACGCTTGCCGAGATATAGCCCGGACAAGATTTTCAAACTCAAGGTCACTGCGGCAAGGTCAAATCAAGGTCACGCCATGATGTTGCACCCCACTAATCAATGTCCCTAGCAAGTATCAACTTTCTACACCTTATGGTTTCTGAGATGCAGCCCGGAAAAACTTTTTTCCGCCGCCCACCCATCAGGACACCATGGGTGAAAACATTACCCCAACAGCCCTTAAGGGCTGTAGGGTAAAAACAGCATGTCTATGGGCATTGTAGTTTTGGAGCAGAAGTCATTCACATGGACGTGTACACCCTTGCCACAGAGTGATGACATAATGTTAGCCGACTGACAAGTCAGCTGACATAAAAAATCACTGATCACAAAAGTTACAATTGGGAACATACTTATCTGAAGTCATCATCATTTTGTTAATCTGACCTTTTTAGAATAAGGTTCCAAAAATATACATATGTTACGCCACTTATACTTAAGGTTATGGTGGCAAAAAGGATAGATTACCTGTCCCAAAACAAAATTAAATTGTTGATCAGCTTGATCCATTTTGTCTCCTTCCAGCAAACAAAAGTACGCTCTTCCAAGTAGATGGTTCTGCAAAAAAAGACATCTTGCATGATACAAAGAAAACTGGGAATTGGAAATTATTCATCTGCCAATCTGCATTTACAAAAAAAAAAAAAAAAGAAAAAGAAAAAAAGAAGACTAGTAGCAGTCAAAAAAGGCATTTACAAATTTACAATATTACGATATTTTGTAATTTGATAACATTGGCCAAATTAGTCATAAGCTGTTGGATACATTTATAGATTTTTGGAACATTTGCAATACAATATTAACAAGACTCAATGAGTTTGATTGGCTGAAACCAGACCACATGGTTTTTATAAATATTTTTAAACAGGGCAACTAACCTTAGGATGGACAATAACAGTTCAGTATGAATCAACCCTGGAACAAATCCATGATATGGATCAAATATCTTGTATTCTGTATTTACTTGTTACAATACTTCATATCATGGCATTGTGACATGCTCTTTATTCTATATTTTCACGCCATTTCTATACATCAATGGGACAGTGTGACTGGCTAGCCTCAACTGGAGGACTATTACTGAAAACAGAGCAGCAGCCAGTGGTCTATGTATACGTAGAACTGCAAAATTCCTGCAAATATCTGTAAATAAATTGGACAAAATCTGACACTCAGTTTAATATCGATATCAAACCATATTTTTGCCTGTCGTATCGATCGATATTGAAATATCGGGTCATAGATGTTTTCCGGGAGAGATCTACCAAACTCTTTCGCAAGTTTAGTTGTTTCCCGAAACATAAACAAATATGGCATTTCCGCTTTAGCGGTAAGTGAAAGTTGACAAAAATAAGATGAAAACCTTTATATTCTTCAAATATTGTCCTTCATTTGAATGAAAAACACCATGGTTGTACCTGTTAATTAGTATGTTTCGACATTGATAATGGACCCTACATTATCGATATCAGCATATTTAGCATGGATCGATAAATATTTTAATATCGATAAACAATACCAGCACTATTGTACACTTAAGTTCTACCTTTTTAAAATAGCTTTTCTATATTTTTACCAATATATTATATATTTTTGAAAATTCTTTTTCGTCAAGTGACATATATGCTTTTCCGATACTTCTAGCTGTACCAAATTAATGACATCCAGACCAGACTGACCCAGACACAGGTTAGCCATTGCAAGAGGGAGAGGCTGACATATTTTTCCCAGAATTTCTCTATACTAAACCTATGCATCTCATCTCTTACCTGGTCATACATAATGATCTTATCTGCGGTGGTGTACAGCAGGGTTGCCTGAGTGAAAAGCTCTCTCTTCTGGTCTTTGTTTTTCTCTTTGTGGGCCTATTCACAAAAGACAATTTGAAGAACTCTAGAGTAAGAAATCTAAAATTCGCCAGGAATCTAAAATTCGCCACCTCTAAAACCTTAGTTAATTTTATGAAGAAAATTATGTTTTTGTCTAAAAATTGGTATTTTTCAGTTCAAAAAGCCTTAATTTACTATGCAGTCAACAAATCTCACCACAATTCATTTATTTTATTAGTATTTCCACCTGTGGCGAATTTCAGATATGTGGCGAATTTTAGATTTCTTACTCTAACATATTTGCAAGGCTCCATTTATTTAGGTTTGTCTATCTGACCAGACAGATTATGTGTGAAGTATGGGATCAACTGAGTCATAATCTGCAGGTAAAATGGAGTCTGGCCCAGTAAAAGAGCCGATTTCAACTTGGTAAATGTTAAAATTTCATCAGTTTTATTCTTCAAAAGTAAATAGGCAGAACATCTTTAAAAGATGCAAACAATTTTATAAACATAGATGGTGTATCTAACTTAACTATGGATGTGAGATTATTTTTTTTTTTTAATTTTCAATTGTGTAAGGCACTTATTTTCACAAATTGAATTCTTAGGTGCAAAGACAAAGGCACTATTATATTCCACAATCATAACCAGAAGGAGGTTGTATTCCATAGGTCCTCACAGATCACAAAAGAGCAATAGGAAATACATTTGGTTAAAAAGGTGAAAAAGAGATGAGTCAATGCCAGGGTTTGCAAAAAAAAAAAAAGGGTCAATATCAGTATTGACCAGGCTGATGGTAAAAACCATTTAAAATCAACTTTTACTGGTCAGGAGTGGCCAATAGTGGTCAATTAAAAAAGAATGAAATATATTCTGATGAGATTATATTCTTGATAACTTGTCCCCTTTTAGAGATGAAGCTTGTTGATATACATATTTTCTGTTTGAATTTACACAATTCTAGTCATAACAGAGATTGGATTTACAGGATTTGGTCATGTTTGAACCTTATCTGGTTAATACTGATCAGTTGAAAAAACTGACATAAGAATATATTATATAGTTTGCCTATTTTAAATTAATGATTGTTCTAATATGCCAGTATCTGTTTCAATTTCCAAAGTTCTACTGTTTAAAGAGACTGGATTTATAGATTTTGTTTGTATTTAAACCTCATCTGGTCAATGCTGGTTAATAAGTTCAGTTTCTGGGATTTAGACTTTTTCTGACTGTTTTTAAGAAAAAATTAAAAACTATTGGTCAACTGACCAGTATTGGCGACTTTTAGAGTTTTGACCAGGGTAGTTTCAACCGGTTAAAACCAACTTTTCAACTGACCGGCAAAAACCTGGTCAATACAGCTCTAAAACATTAGGGAAGGCCATTCCACAAGAATTATGAATAAAAGTTCACTAAGGAGTGTACTGTTTGTATTCTCAGGTATTAAATTGTACAAAAATACAATATCTAGCTGATTGTTCTATTTTGCAAAATGTCTGAGCCTGAGGTATCAAATAAAAGTCTGCTACAAATTTGATCATGACATACCTGCTGCACATAGTGTGCAGCTAACGTGTCCAATGCTTTCATCTGGTCTTTCTCAAAGTTTGCATAATTGAGATTTGCATCTGTTCTGGAAGCTTCCAGAATCTTCACAAAGTCTTCTACATGTTCTTGTTTATAATATTCCAGCTGTTTAAAATAATGTGCATGAATATTAGGAGTTAAAATTAATGCAAAAAGAGTAATTTATTCAAAGAAATATAACTGTGTGAATTAAATAATATCTAGTCCAGTAAAGAGAGGAAGAATAAAGTTAATATAAATGAAATCAATCTGACAATACATAAATGTGTCTTTTTCTGCACAGTTTATTATTTAAAATTACCTGTAATTATAAACACTGCTGTAAAGCTGTAAAGTAACTAAGCAGGCCTTGTAACATTTAATTATTACTGCTGCCCAAGGCATGAAACAATGCAAGAATATTTCTATTCCCATATCTATGCTCATACTGCATCACGTAAAACATATTTTATAAAGTACCTTGGCCACAAGTACACTTCCCATTATCTGATTAAGGATTGAAATCAATACCTTCCACTCTGAAGTCCAACACAATCATCAGTAGGACAATAGAATTTACTGATATCATTGAACTCAATGAAAAATAAAGACCAAACAAAAAAACAAATGGAAAACCTGTGATAAAATAATGGCAATTTTTAATCTACTCACAGCCAAAGTGACCCAAATGTGGAGAGGAGCATGTTCTTGCCGCAAAATGCTGAGAACTTCATCTCCTTCAGGTAGCTGGTCTAAATCGAGCTCAATCACCTGGATAAAAGAAAAACATAGAATTGAAACTTGAAAAGTTATTGTACATAAATGTAATTGTTTTTCTCAGGGTTGCGAAAACCCCAGGTTTAAACCCCAGGTTTTATCAATTTTTCCCAGTTCAGTGGAAAAAAAACTTGGGTTTATAATGGAAAATAATGTTATATTGGACTTTATAGGATGATAAAAAAATCAGATACTTAGTAGTTCTGAACTTCAGAACGGCTCGGTACGCATTTGCTCCCCTCCCCGTTCTGACGCTTCGTATTAAAAGTATTGGTGAAAATGAGAAACCCTGTCTAAATCTTATTTTAACCTCTCGAGGATATGCATTAAGGGGCTGTTGAATCGTCAATTTTGCAATATAAATCCACTTACATGTGAAACATAAAATGAGTATTTATTTCTATTTAAACGACTATCACGATATATCGCTCACGTCAGTGCCAGAAATTATGTCGGCCCAAATATAATGAGAAATATTAAATATTACCTTACCAAACTTAAGGAAGTACTGTAAAATAAGTGTATCCAAGTTTGTAGATGTGTCTATACACAAAACAATGCAAATTAGGTCTTATTTCAACAATTTTTTTATCGAGTGGACTCACTTGTCAGCCATTTTAACAAGTTGATTATTTTAACTGGTAAAATAAATTTCTAATAAAATCCTACCTGAAGATAACCACAGAATTCGGTAAAGAAACATGAAAAATGCTCGGAAAGGTCTTGACTGACAAAAAACAAAATCATGGTATTTTTTAATGCATTATACTGTATATTATTTTGTGAAAGTGTATATCATAGGAAAATTTCCAGAATGGCATAAACATAAAAAATATATCACGAATGAAGCTGACAATATTATATGAGTATTGTTAATCTTCATGATTTACCGTATTTTTCCAAAATATGGCCTGGGCATTAATTATTTTCAAATGGCATCAGACCAGGCGTTAAATTGAACCAGGCGTTCTTTTGAAATACAAAAAACAGTGTAATAAATTGTAAACAGTGTGCTTGGTACCAGGCGTTAATTTGAACCAGGCGTTTATTTGAACCTGGGCGTTATTTTTGGAAATTTACGGTATATATTTTTTCTGTATATGTCTGATGAGGGATGTTTTACTTTTATTATACACCAATTTTGAATGAATTATGGGTTAAATAAGGTGAACATTTAATGAGAGAACGTGAAAAAAGGCTGTCAAAAAGCATGGGCAGCAGTGAATATAAAAACTTCAATCTTTAACTTGCAATTTCTCAGTCATTTCTGCATGGATTTTTATAACAAACATGAACACATTCATTATTATTATTATTATTATTTTTTGGATATGGTACTTGACTCATAAAAATTTGTGAAGGATTGGAATAAAATTTGCAACTCGCAAAATGATGGTTACAGTTGTTAACATTTGCTCAGATGCAGCTGTCTCCATTTGGAACCAATATGTGTATATTATTTCAGTCAACTGTACCACAATTTTCTAGCATTTTTTATTGGTATGTAATATCTCGTAACAAATGTAAGTCTCATGCTACCAGTGTAACTAGAGGATCGCTCGCAAAAAAAAAAGATAATGTTTTTGCATAGCAAAAACAAAGCGTCCCGAAAAGGATATAAAGGTGAGTGCTAAAGTATTAAGAAAATGCTTCGTTTCTAGCCTTATACTGTTGTGGCAACCAAAGTAAGCGCAGTCTGCTCTATCTAGCACGGTTTTCAAGATATAAGCATTTTTGTGTTTTGCAAAAAATAAAAAAATTAAAAATGTCCGCTATATTTGGCGAGACAAAAATATTTTGAAAATTGGCATGGCTACTCTGCAGAGATACCCAGCAGGTCTAAAATTTTGTTGAGTTCACTCCATATAGCACGGTTCTCGAGATATAAGCATTTTTGTGTTTTGCAAAAACTTTGAAAATTCAAAATGGCCACCATTTTTGGGGAGACAAAAATTTTTGTCAAAACCACTGCCGCGGTGTGTATCTCCCGCCGAGCATTAAAGCAAAAGAAATAGCTTTTCCGAGATATTCACAATTTTTCATTTTCGTGTGTGAAAGCTCTGCCAAAAGTAGGTGAATGATTAATTTGAGAAAAATTGGCTATCTGCAATACTTTTAGAGATAATTCACATTTACTCATTTTGAGGTGAATAATTAGCTATGGGTCTGAAACTTCACCAAGTGAAAGCTCTCCCAAAAGTAGGTGAATGAGTTATTTGAGAAAAATTGGGTATCTGCAATACTTTTAGAGATAATTCGCATTTACTCATTTTGAGTAGGTGAGTAATTAGCTATGGGTCTGAAACTTCACCAAGTGAAAGCTCTCACAAAAGTAGGTGAATGAGTTATTTGAGAAAAATTGGCTATCTGCAATACTTTTAGAGATAATTCGCATTTACTCATTTTGAGTAGGTGAGTAATTAGCTATGGGTCTGAAACTTCACCAAGTGAAAGCTCTCCCAAAAGTAGGTGAATGATTAATTTGACAAAAATTGGCTATCTGCAATACTTTTAGAGATAATTCGCATTTACTCATTTTGAGTAGGTGAGTAATTAGCTATGGGTCTGAAACTTCACCAAGTGAAAGGTCTCCCAAAAGTAGGTGAATGAGTTATTTGAGAAAAATTGGCTATCTGCAATACTTTTAGAGATAATTCGCATTTACTCATTTTCAGTGGGTGAGTAATTAGCTATGGGTCTGAAACTTCACCAAGTGAAAGCTCTGCCAAAAGTAGGTGAATGAGTTATTTGAGAAAAATTGGCTATCTGCAATACTTTTAGAGATAATTCGCATTTACTCATTTTGAGTAGGTGAGTAATTAGCTATGGGTCTGAAACTTCACCAAGTGAAAGCTCTCCCAAAAGTAGGTGAATGAGTTATTTGAGAAAAATTGGCTATCTGCAATACTTTTAGAGATAATTCGCATTTACTCATTTTGAGTAGGTGAGTAATTAGCTATGGGTCTGAAACTTCACCAAGTGAAAGCTCTCACAAAAGTAGGTGAATGAGTTATTTGAGAAAAATTGGCTATCTGCAATACTTTTAGAGATAATTCGCATTTACTCATTTTGAGTAGGTGAGTAATTAGCTATGGGTCTGAAACTTCACCAAGTGAAAGCTCTCCCAAAAGTAGGTGAATGAGTTATTTGAGAAAAATTGGCTATCTGTAATACTTTTAGAGATAATTCGCATTTACTCATTTTCAGTAGGTGAGTAATTAGCTATGGGTCTGAAACTTCACCAAGTGAAAGCTCTCCCAAAAGTAGGTGAATGAGTTATTTGAGAAAAATTGGCTATCTGCAATACTTTTAGAGATAATTCGCATTTACTCATTTTCAGTAGGTGAGTAATTAGCTATGGGTCTGAAACTTCACCAAGTGAAAGCTCTCCCAAAAGTAGGTGAATGATTAATTTGAGAAAAATTGGCTATCTGCAATACTTTTAGAGATAATTCGCATTTACTCATTTTGAGTAGGTGAGTAATTAGCTATGGGTCTGAAACTTCACAGAGTGAAAGCTCTCCCAAAAGTAGGTGAATGAGTTATTTGAGAAAAATTGGCTATCTGCAATACTTTTAGAGATAATTCACATTTACTCATTTTCAGTAGGTGAGTAATTAGCTATGGGTCTGAAACTTCACCAAGTGAAAGCTCTGCCAAAAGTAGGTGAATGAGTTATTTGAGAAAAATTGGCTATCTGCAATACTTTTAGAGATAATTCGTATTTACTCATTTTCAGTAGGTGAGTAATTAGCTATGGGTCTGAAACTTCACCAAGTGAAAGCTCTCACAAAAGTAGGTGAATGAGTTATTTGAGAAAAATTGGCTATCTGCAATACTTTTAGAGATAATTCGCATTTACTCATTTTGAGTAGGTGAGTAATTAGCTATGGGTCTGAAACTTCACCAAGTGAAAGCTCTCCCAAAAGTAGGTGAATGATTAATTTGACAAAAATTGGCTATCTGCAATACTTTTAGAGATAATTCGCATTTACTCATTTTGAGTAGGTGAGTAATTAGCTATGGGTCTGAAACTTCACCAAGTGAAAGCTCTCCCAAAAGTAGGTGAATGAGTTATTTGAGAAAAATTGGCTATCTGCAATACTTTTAGAGATAATTCGCATTTACTCATTTTCAGTAGGTGAGTAATTAGCTATGGGTCTGAAACTTCACCAAGTGAAAGCTCTGCCAAAAGTAGGTGAATGAGTTATTTGAGAAAAATTGGCTATCTGCAATACTTTTAGAGATAATTCGCATTTACTCATTTTGAGTAGGTGAGTAATTAGCTATGGGTCTGAAACTTCACCAAGTGAAAGCTCTCCCAAAAGTAGGTGAATGAGTTATTTGAGAAAAATTGGCTATCTGCAATACTTTTAGAGATAATTCGCATTTACTCATTTTGAGTAGGTGAGTAATTAGCTATGGGTCTGAAACTTCACCAAGTGAAAGCTCTCCCAAAAGTAGGTGAATGAGTTATTTGAGAAAAATTGGCTATCTGTAATACTTTTAGAGATAATTCGCATTTACTCATTTTCAGTAGGTGAGTAATTAGCTATGGGTCTGAAACTTCACCAAGTGAAAGCTCTCCCAAAAGTAGGTGAATGAGTTATTTGAGAAAAATTGGCTATCTGCAATACTTTTAGAGATAATTCGCACTTACTCATTTTCAGTAGGTGAGTAATTAGCTATGGGTCTGAAACTTCACCAAGTGAAAGCTCTCCCAAAAGTAGGTGAATGATTAATTTGAGAAAAATTGGCTATCTGCAATACTTTTAGAGATAATTCGCATTTACTCATTTTGAGTAGGTGAGTAATTAGCTATGGGTCTGAAACTTCACAGAGTGAAAGCTCTCCCAAAAGTAGGTGAATGAGTTATTTGAGAAAAATTGGCTATCTGCAATACTTTTAGAGATAATTCGCATTCACTCATTTTCAGTAGGTGAGTAATTAGCTATGGGTCTGAAACTTCACCAAGTGAAAGCTCTGCCAAAAGTAGGTGAATGAGTTATTTGAGAAAAATTGGCTATCTGCAATACTTTTAGAGATAATTCGCATTTACTCATTTTCAGTAGGTGAGTAATTAGCTATGGGTCTGAAACTTCACAGAGTGAAAGCTCTCCCAAAAGTAGGTGAATGAGTTATTGGAGAAAAATTGGCTATCTGCAATACTTTTAGAGATAATTCGCATTTACTCATTTTCAGTAGGTGAGTAATTAGCTATGGGTCTGAAACTTCACCAAGTGAAAGCTCTCCCAAAAGTAGGTGAATGATTAATTTGACAAAAATTGGCTATCTGCAATACTTTTAGAGATAATTCGCATTTACTCATTTTCAGTAGGTGAGTAATTAGCTATGGGTCTGAAACTTCACCAAGTGAAAGCTCTGCTAAAAGTAGGTGAATGAGTTATTTGAGAAAAATTGGCTATCTGCAATACTTTTAGAGATAATTCGCATTTACTCATTTTGAGTAGGTGAGTAATTAGCTATGGGTCTGAAACTTCACAGAGTGAAAGCTCTCCCAAAAGTAGGTGAATGAGTTATTTGAGAAAAATTGGCTATCTGCAATACTTTTAGAGATAATTCGCATTTACTCATTTTCAGTAGGTGAGTAATTAGCTATGGGTCTGAAACTTCACCAAGTGAAAGCTCTCCCAAAAGTAGGTGAATGATTAATTTGAGAAAAATTGGCTATCTGCAATACTTTTAGAGATAATTCGCATTTACTCATTTTGAGTAGGTGAGTAATTAGCTATGGGTCTGAAACTTCACCAAGTGAAAGCTCTCCCAAAAGTAGGTGAATGAGTTATTTGAGAAAAATTGGCTATCTGCAATACTTTTAGAGATAATTCGCATTTACTCAATCGCTCTATCTAGCACGGTTTTCGAGATATAAGCATTTTTGTGTTTTGCAATTTTGCGAAAAATTCGAAAATTCAAAATGGCCGCCATTTTTGGCGAAACAAAATTTTTTTGAAAATTGGCATGGCTACTCTGCAGAGATACCCTGTGGGTCAAAAATTTCGTCGAAATCGCTCTATCTAGCACGGTTTTCGAGATATAAGCATTTTTATGTTTTGCAATTTTTGCGAAAAATTCGAAAATTCAAAATGGCCGCCATTTTTGGCCAGACAAAATTTTTTTCAAAATTGGCATGGCTACTCTGTAGAGATACCCTTTGGGTCAAAAATTTCGTCGAAATCGCTCTATCTAGCACGGTTTTCGAGATATAAGCATTTTTGTGTTTTGCAATTTTTGCGAAAAATTCGAAAATTCAAAATGGCCGCCATTTTTGGCGAGATAAAATTTTTTTCAAAATTGGGATAACTACTCTGCAGAGATACCCTTTGGGTCAAAAATTTCGTCGAAATCGTTCTATCTAGCACGGTTTTCGAGATATAAGCATTTTTGTGTTTTGCAATTTTTGCGAATATTTCGAAAATTCAAAATGGCCGCCATTTTTGGCGAGACAAAAATTTTTTGAAAATTGGGAAAACTACTCCGCAGAGATATCCTGCGGGTCAAAAAATTTTGTCGAAATTGCTCTATCTAGCACGGTTTTTGAGATATAAGCATTTTTGTGTTTTGCAATTTTTGCGAAAATTTCGAAAATTCAAAATGGCCGCCATTTTGGGCGAGACAAAAATTTTTTGAAAATTGGGAAAACTACTCCGCAGAGATACCCTGCGGGTCAAAAATTTCGCCGAAATCGCTCTATCTAGCACGGTTTTCGAGATATAAACATTTTTGTGTTTTCCTTATTTGGAAAATTTGTAATGATTAATTAATCATTAATTACTCGGCCATTTCTTGACCAATCAATGCCAAAATCTAATGATTTCCAGATTTTAATAGAATGAATGTATTTGCCAAGTTTCAGGTGAATTGATAAAATTCCTTTCAAGTTATCATCCGGACAAGCTTCCCCACCGAAAAAAGACATTTTTGGTCATGTGACCTCTCTGATTGGTTGAAATGTCACTGCAGCATATTCAAAAAAATTCCCCAAGGCTACTGCCTAAACCTGCCAAATTTGAAAAGAATCCGCCTAACGGTTACAGAGTTATAAGGAAAACAAAATGCGGAGCCGGCGGAGCCTGAAGCTCTCCCATACACAAACAAGCGTCCCTTGCGGGACGCTTAATAATTATACCACTGCACTATGATGCATCTTGATCTAATTTATTATAGATACATATTTATAAAATAATATCCAGGGAACTATGCCTCTCATAATTGATCCCCCACCCATACTCTGTATGCATCTCTTAACACCCACTCACGCTATATAGTGGGACTTCTTGATCCCACCACTCCAAAAAGTCCACAATGATCTGCTAACATCACTGTATTGTAGACCCCATGGAAAGAACTCTCTCAATCCTCACACTAATACCTGAGAGAAGTTGATCACTCAACCCCTGCTCCACTCACTTCACATTCCCACATTGCAAAAAGTTAATTGTATGCAAAGTGCATGATGTTAGTTTCTGAAGACCATGAAAATGCAATAAAGATTTCGTATATTGTATATTAGATTTAATATATTTCAGATAAAGTGTTTGTGATACACCATGGTATTATTTACTCACTTAACCTAACACAATCGAAATACCTATGGATTGTGATATGGCCAATACACTGATTTCAATTGTTTTCCTGCCACACCCAACTCAAGTAATTGCTAGTGATATGAGCTGTGTAGTGTCTTATAATGTTTTCCTCAAACTTACAACCCAGTATACTTCAAGTGATATGACCTATACAATGTTTTGCATTGTTTTCCTGTGACACCAACCCAACCTACCAATAAAGATATGATCTATACACAATGTTTCTTACTGCTTTTAGGTATTTCTAGTATAAGCTATGGCAATAATTTATCTAGCTGTCTGTAAGAACAAACCAAAAATTAAGTACCAAGATATATGTTCTGGACATCTTTCTTTTATACAAAACACTTTATTAAAGTCTTTATTTACAATACACTTGCTCTTTTCTATGATTTATAATGATTGTAGAACATAAAATGCCCTGCACAATACAAATAATATAAAATAGCAAGTCATTCCCACAAGATACTAAGTCGTTCCCACAAGTTAGCAAGTTGTTACCACACGATACGAAGTCATTCCTACAAGTTGGCAAGTTGTTACCACAAGATAGCAAGTCATTACCACAAGATATAAAGTCATTCCCATGAGGTCTACTAAGTTATGATTTGATGCCAATGTACAGCCAACTACTTTGTCTATGATACCTAACTTATATAGAGGTTATCCATCTATTGGCATACCATTTCAAGTTGACCTTCAGAGGTCGCAAGTTTCCTATTACTTTACATGTCCAACTTTTATACCAATATGATTATCGTTTTAGCAATTTTAATGGTCATTCTTAGTGACCTACCTAGTGACCTTCAGAGGTCACCTACTTATTATTACAGGTATAATACATTACTGTCTTTTACAGGTGCCTGTTTTATTGCACTTTTCTTCATCTTTCTAAGATATTTTAGTATGTTACATTGGATTGAGTGCTTTTTGGCACAGCATACCTTGCAGGATCTCCGTTGGATTCTCCTATAAGCTTTACCTGAACGCAGCAAAACTCATGTTTGGTGTGCTGCAAATTGCATAGTCTCATCATTTATAATATTTTACTTCACTACAACTATTGAATGTAATTTCCTTGTAAAAATTCGTTTTGCAACATTTAATTTCTAGCTTTTTAAATATTTTTATAATTTATCAATGCCCTATGATTATGTTTAAATGGAAAGCACCACGAACTACAATAGCTTCCTTTTAAAAGGAGTAAATAATTAAAATCGATTTTAAAAAGAGGTCAAGGCCTGCTGCTTACTGGCAGCAAGCAGCAATTATGTGGCCACCCAGTTTATATCAAATTACTTAATTTGATATCCATAAAAATGACTTAATTGCACAGTTTTCAAGATACAAGCATTTTTGTGTTTTGCAATTTTTGCGAAAAATTCGAAAATTCAAAATGGCCACCATTTTTGGCGAGACAAATTTTTTTGAAAATTGGGTTTACTACTCTGCAGAGATACCATATGAGTCAAAAATTTCGACAAAATTGCTCTATCTCATACGGTTTTCAAGATACAAGCATTTTTGTGTTTTGCAATTTTTGCAAAAAATTCGAAAATTCAAAATGGCCGCCATTTTTGGCATTTGGCAAGACAAACATTTTTTGACATTTTGGTAATCTACTCTTCAGACATACCCTATATGAAAAATGTCGTCGAAATCGCTCTATCTCGCACGGTTTTCTAGATACAGGCATTTTTGTGTTTTGCAATTTTTGTGAAAAATTCAAAATGGCCACCATTTTTGGCGAGACAAAATTTTTGAAAATTGGGTTTACTACTCTGCAGAGATACCCTATGCGGCAAAAATTTCGTCGAAATTGCTCTACCTGGCACGATTTTCAAGAAAAAATTCAAAAATTCTAAATGGCCGCCATTTTTGGGGAGACAAACATTTTTTGAAAATTGTGATTACTATTCTGCATAGAGCTACTCTGCAGAGATAGCCTATGAGTCAAAAATTTCATCGAAATTGCTCTATCTCACACGGTTTTCAAGATACAGGCGTTTTTGTGTTTTGCAATTTTTGTTTTGCAATTTTTGCCAAAAGTGGCGGGAAAACGGTTTTCGGGAAAAGTTGCCAGTAGACTCTGGACATACCCTGTGGGTCAAATATTTCGTCGAAATCGCTCTATATCGCTCCGTTTCCGAGATAAACGCGTTTTTGCATTTTACACAGAAATTCAAGATGGGCACCAAAAGTGGCGGGAAAATGATTTTTAGGAAAAGTCGCCAGTAGAGTCTAACTATACACTGTAGGTCAAAAATTTCGTCGAAATCGCTCTATATCGCTCCGTTTCCGAGATAAACACGTTTTTGCATTTTACACAGAAATTCAAGATGGGCGCCAAAAGTGGGGGCAGGAAAACGACTTTTGGGAAAAGTCGCCAGTAGAGTCTAACTATACCCTGTAGGTCAAAAATTTCGTCAAAATCACTCTATCTCACCCCGTTTCCGAGATAAATGCATTTTACACAGAAATTCAAGATGGCCGCCAAAAGTGGCAGGAAAACGATTTCTGCGAAAAGTTGCCAGTATATTCTGCAGATACCCTGTGGGTAAAAAATCGAAATCGCTCTATCTCAATCCATTTCTGAGATAAACACGTTTTTGATTTTTCAGCGTTAAGAAAAATCGTGGCGTTTAGTTGAATCATTAATAAGTCGGCCATTTTGTACTCGATCACTTTCAAAAGTTAATGATTTCCAGACATCTAGGCAATGAACCTACTTGCAAAATTTCATGTGAATTTGCATTATTTTGCATTTTTCATTTCATAAAAATCACTTCCTGGTTCAGTTCTATGTAAGTTGTTTATCCACATAAATTTTCCATGAACGGGATTCCAATAAGGCTACGGATAAATATTGAAAAATTAGATTAGTCCTGTTTTGTAGATAGATAAAATATTTGAAATAAAAGAAAAGTTATCAAGAGGAACTGACACACTAAAGACAGAAGCAATTCAATTTATATTCCGGCTGTTATTTATCGCCTATAATTTCGACAGAAGGAAGAACCTGTACTTTTTCCTGTACGGTGGTGTGGATTGCAGTGTAAACAAAGGTAAAACATTTCCAATGATACTTTTAATAGGGAGAGTCAGAACAGAGAGGGCGGCAGTCCAAATATCAAAAAAAAAGCCCTCGCAGTAAAGAATTTTAGAACCAGAAGCTTACTGGTGGTGGACCAGTTCCTGCCCGGGTACTAATTCACGCCCACCCCTAAATTTATCAAAAACAATCACAGTTAAACAATAAATTACAAATGTATATGATCAATTTGATGATTATCTATAACGTGGTAAACATCTTCTCTAGGAAAAATCATAAATCTTCAAGAAAATTGAGGGGGGGCGTGAATTGGTACCCGGGCGTGAACTGGTCCACCCCCACTAGCAACTTTACAACAAAACATAAGTTCAATTATTTATAAAAGTTAAGAAAGCATGTATTCCCAGATGAGTTATAAAAGCCACAACTTATACTGTACTGCCCTGCATAAGTTGGCCCCGGCTCATCTACAGGCTCCAGAAAGACAAATAGGTTATTGTACACCCATGAAAACTGTGGCATATAATAAGTTTAACAATAATACATGGTTTCAGAGTGTAGTAGGCCACTCATGTTAAAGCCCTGTGAAGCTGTGGTGAGGGCGGCCAACTTATGACTGCGGCCAACTTATGCAGGGAAAGCAGTACTGAGGTTTGTGCCATGATATGACGCCAAGCAGTAAATACCATATTATCGCTCACAAATTATGACCCGCAAACAGAAGCAACAAAGTATAACTTATACATACATAAAGGTTACATCTCTAGGTACAGATATACTCACCTCATCGGTATCCCGAAGAGGAATTTCTATACTCATCTTGAAAAGATGTTCAAGATGCTTCCTCGTACCCACGTTTCGATTCGAAGTTTGCTTTCGGTCGAAACTAAACTCATAAAAGGTAGATAAAAGGGATTATGCCCGACGAAGTTTCAAATAAGACCTCTACTTTGGCCCCATATTTTACATATGTTTGAGAAACATTTCTTATTGACTTCACGAGATTGCTTCAAAATATTCCATTGAAAGAGAAGCTGATATTTTTTAATATATAAATACATATTTTTTATTTACAAGCAGTCAGTTAAGCATTAGATTAAGCTTATTCTTAAATTTAAAAAATATACTAGTAAAGAAACCGAAGCACACTTTATTAGTTTGACATTGAACATATTGATATCTCTCAATTTAGGGTTCAAAGTCTAATATCATGTGGCATGGATCATTTTGTGAAGCGTATAGGAGCAACTTGCTTTTGCATCAATAACGACATTTAAAACTGATCGAGGCACTGCAGGTCATAAAAAGTATAACATTTGAAGCATCCCTGTTTTATTGTGATAAATTAACCCTGTACCTTCATAGAAAAATATGCACATACATAAAATTATGACAAAGAACAGTCAGAACCAGGCACGTTAGCTTGGTGAAATGTCACAAATGAAACTATACAATGCACCATAATGTTACAATAAGGGTACAGAGCAAAATTATTTTTAAGTACACTGTACCAGTGGTGAAAATATTTAGAAGACAAAGTTGGAGTTTTAAGTCCCTTTTAACAACCAGGGTCATATTGAGACAGGTCCTCAACTTGGTCACTTGTGGGATTCAAACCCCACAGAGGTTTGTATCCTTAAAACCAACAACTCTAAGCTAAACCATCTCAGGAAAAGCCTTAATTTAATCTCAAATGTTATCATAAACTGGGCTCGAACCACAAAGTTAATTGACAACTGGAAAATATTAAATGCCAGGGGTGTCAACCTCTAAAGGCTATGATGAATTCTATAACATTCAGTCAAGGAATTCTGGTAACAGAAGGTATATTGGTGACAGAAATAACTTCTATGCTATAGTTAAATTAGACATCATATCCAAAATACATATACTGATTTCCACATTTTATCTTCATTTCAATAGCATGGTATCAGTCTTCATGCACAACATATACCTGGGGCCAGATTCACGAACAATAGTTAAATAAGGTGACCTTAGATCTAAATAAGTAAGGGAACGTTTTTCACTTGACTAAGTTTTTCTTAGAATTGGTATTCATGAAACAATGTTTAGAAAGGGCACCTTAGATTTTAAGTAAGGTAAAACTCTCCTGACTTTTTAGGTATGGTTGTATCAGTGAATCTGATTGGCCAAGAACTATGGAAAATTTGGTGTTTACATTTTGCTGTTTATGGTAATAACCCTCTGCAAAGGATATTGGATGTAAAAGCTTTATGTGAGATTTTTGACAGTAATTCATGTTAAATTAGTGTCATTTTTCAAAATGGCAAATCATTCACCTCTTTTCCTTCATACACACAAAAAAAATCAATGGGCAATTGTTTCCTGTTAGGACATTCACAAAATTACTATGTAAGTTGAAATTTTCACAAGGTATTATAATTTTAGCTATTTGAGCTGAGGTGCTTGGAGAATGGAAATTAATTCCTGGTGAAAATTTAAGTCTATATTTATATCTCAAGTAGAATCTAGCCATGGTGAGAACTAATTTCAGTGAATTTTGTCAAAAATGAAGAAATTGTGAAATTTTCTTCTAACTAAAATTTTGACTTATACTATAACCACTTCGATAAAAAACCTCCCCATCCAAAACAACACTATTATTGCACACCATTCACAAATTAAATCGTGTGATGTCAACATCCTGTCCTCCTATAAGGTAACTTCCAACCTTACTTAACATCTTAGTACGGGTTCTAAGGTTACCTTAGAGTTAGGAAATAATTTGAAATATAAGTAATACTTAAAATCTAAGTTAGGAATGGTCTTAGTATTCTTCAAGAATCTGGCCCCTGTACATCATTTCAATGTTGCTAAAAACTTATCAAGAAAAACAACATTGACTCAACAACATTCTGCTTTCTTGAACCAATTGTATGTACACTTTTTGAGTCTTTTTTAATATTATGGTAACTTTTACGTGTCTTCTGTCACACTCCATAGGTGATTTTATAATATGTCTGCTCTGTTTGGTTTCTACATTCTGAACCCTTTAAATCTCCCATTTGTTGACTGTGATTATCATGACCTCTATAGTGAGGGCCCATTGGTTGATAAGATTTCTGTTATTGTTTACAATCACTGGTTTCCAATTTTACATTACCCTCTATTGTGTGAAACACTGAAAATCATTAATGTGTCAAAATGGTACCTAAAACAAGTTTCCTAACTGACAAATTCAAATGCCATTTTCTTGTTGAATGAGAGTCAAAGGTTTATAACTTATTGGAAAGATTAACTGAAACCTTATGACAAGCAAATTAGTGCACTTAAAATTAATATCATAAGAATGTAACCAATAACAGGTGCCTGAAATGACAAATTAATTGGACTATCAGGGTTATTTTCTTGTCATAAGTTTGTCAGTTAATTTGTCCAAGAAGAAAATGACAACTTTAAATTTATCAATTAGGAAGTTTGTCATTTTAGGCACCAGTTTGATAAATTATTGACAATTGATATTTGTCAGACATTTTCAGTGAAGAGAGTCCTGTATCTTCTACGTTACAGTTGATGAACCAGTTCAGTTCCATTATGTATTCACTTGAATACACAAATACTGTTCTGCACCAAATGTCACAAAAGTGAATTTTACACCTTTGCTTCCAAGCAACCAGAGAATATCAATTACTTTGAACTAACAACTTACCAAAGCATTTCTACCAGTTGCCATAGTTACATGATTTCTAAGAAGCTGACTCAGGACACCAGCCATTCTTGACACTAGATATCCAAATTCTTGAAGTGTACTTTTGATCCTTAAGGTCCTGAACAGAAGTGAACATTTTAGGACTGTGCCGAAATGACCTAACAAGTAGCTAAGACTGTGCCACTCAATCAAACTGGGAACACTGTATGGTCGACTAATTGATGGTTCACCTTGAAGATCTTTACTATGCAACCAGTATGGAAGTTCCTCAAAGATAAACATCTAACCTTTCCAGCAAGATTGCAGAAAGTGTTCATAACTGCATGATATTTGCTCTTCTAAGGTCAAGCTGGATTTTTTGGACACAAACTTTGTAAGATGCTTTCACATTACATGCTGCTTTAAGTGAGTGGACTGGACATTACACCCACATATGAAACAAAACTTCTTTTTGGCACACTTGGTGGATGAAAATGCAAGTGATTGTGATAAGTTACCTGGCTGGTTGACCATCTGCCCATCAGTACTTTGATTTACCCGAGAATGAAATGATACATCACTCCTTGTTCTGGCTGCTCTTTCTTTCAAGTACTTTGAATTCCAAAATATCCCAGTGTAAATTTGAGGCTATTCCTTTCCATAAGTCTTCATGTAATTTTTGTTTGATGAAGCATGCATCGTTACTATTGGAGATTAGTTGATGTCACCCATCTCTTGTTGTGTGAGAAACTGAATGGCTAGTAAGTGACAGAAAACCAGGATCATGAAATAGACTCTGACTGGTGTCATTCAATTCAAAATAAAAGGTGTCGGGACATATAAAGATGATGCTTGCACTAAAGAGAAACCTGCACTGTCTACATTCTGTGGTGACAAATGATGCGACCCTAAAATGTGTTGGTGATATGCTTTCATAACTGGTGAGCTTGACAAAAAAGGCTGTGCAGAAAAATATCCATGCATACATAAGAATGTCAACTCCAAATGTGAAATCACTGGTATTTTATATACTTTTCAGAGGGCTCTTCTCCACAAGAGGCTTTTCTCCACAAGCTACAACCACTTCAAAATGACCTTTTTTTCTGGCTGTTATTTTCACTTCTTAATGCATCAAGTTCTTTCAGTTTACTTCACACATCCTCACACATCCTAGGTTTTTGCTAGTTTCAGTGAGTACACTTACCATATAGTCATTATCTCTACACACAGATTCCAATTCACCCTTGAAATGAGAGTTGATTTGGTCAAGATGCTTAACTTTCCTCTCCATAGACTTAGCCCTGGATTTCAGTTGTTCAATTTCTTCACTAAACTTTAACTGCTCTATAAACCTTCCCCTCTCCAATCTTTTGTTTGCATCTGTACACTTCTTTAGCTGCACTTTACATTCATTACATTCTTATGCTATTTCACTGTTGATTTTCATATTATCTTTTCACCCTATCTTTCTCTTGTTGTATGTCTTTTTCAAAAGTCTTTCTCTGACTTTCTAATCTTCCATCTACTGAAGCTTTCAGGGTACTATTTTCTACTGGAATTTCTACTCATGCTTAGGCCTGTTAATTTGAAATGCAGCAAAATTCAAGTAACCTGAACTTGTTCTTCAAGCAGCTTTGCAACTCGTTCCAATTCACAAAACTTTACCTGAAGTTGTTTTGCATGATCCCTTGTACTAAATGTTCTCTGTACACTATTTCAAGAGAATAAGCCAGTCTTACAGCAGACAATTGATCTAGCCACTCCTGTTCCATCTCTGCTGCAGCATATCCCTTGCATAAAAGTTTCATTGCTAACTTAAACACTTTTGGATTCTCTGTACAAAAGTGATCATAGACAACACTTTCAACAAGAGATTTTAATTTTTGTATGTCACACATATTGCAAAATATGGTGAGTATATTTATTCTCTTATCACAAATTTTATATGCAAGAGAAGAACCTGCAAACTTGGAATAAATTATGTTCAGAAAACTTTTTATTCTGTCAGTGTTCAAGTTAAAAAAACTTCCACATCTTTGTCCAACTTGATGCTGAACTGAACAAAGCTTATTTGGACAAACTGCAAAAAACTAATTATTTTAACTATTTAAATACTAACTACTGAACACTGACTGTTGTTATGTACTGAGTGTGAATACATGTTTCAGTAAAAAGGAAGAATTACCATTCAATATAAAAATTTCTAATAACTATTGTGACAAAGTCTAAGTTACTCAAATACTGTTTAAACCCTATAGATGAATGGCTGAATTACAACAAATGTGTAAGACGGGACAAAATTTACCATTGGGTCTAGCTTGATTACCAAACAATAAGTTAGCTTTCTTTAAATTTCCTAAAGGAATGTCTATGAAATAACCAGATCACTACTTAACAAATGTATGGAATGTTTTCTGGTCACACAACTAAATTTTACAGCTGACAATATTGAAACAATTTGGTTCCAGTATTTATTCCATCTGGGACCACAACATTTATTAGTCAATCAAACAAATGTCAATCAAGCAAATACCACAAGCTTAGAAAGTAGGAATATATCACCTTCAGGGTATTTCTATTCTGAAGTATACAACAGAAGCACTTTTGTCATTTCAGAACTGCCCAAAGTACATTTGATTTGTTTCTGTCCATCAATTAAGGTAACATTAAACTGAATATCTAAGTTTCAATTTATTTTATATTTGAATGAACCTGTGCAACTATTTTGTGTCACTAGACTCAATACTCATATTTACAGTCGACTTTATTTGTTTTAGGTTAAAGGACTATTACACCTTCTGCCTATATGCTCAACATAATTTAACACAACATAACTGTTAACATGTTTAGATCTCCAAATCATTCAGCATAAAACTATAAAAACACTTGGTATGTACAAATATAGTCTTTTCAAAACACGCCAATATTCAAAGTTCAGTCAGTGCACATCTATCACAAACACTGAATCATTCACCAGATGTGTGTTGTTCCACTTGAGTGAACATCACACAGCTAATTCATGGACATAGAGGCAAAGAAACTGTTCAAATTGTATTAAATATCACCTCAAATGTGATCTTCTATCCTCCTTGATACCTGTGAAGTTGTAAGTGACCCTACTTCTAAACGACAAACTTTACAGCATAAGGGGTGCACAGCTGCAAAAATATTAGAAGAAAACTTTTCTGCTTCCATGCAAAATGTATGTCTGTTGAACCCAAAAACAGTCTCCTAGAACCTGGATCACTAGAGAAAAACTCCCCTTTTCCAAAGAAACTGCCTCTTTTATACCAAATTTGACCACCCAAAAACTGGAAACCGATTCCTGAGGTAAAGGATTACATTACATATACTTATTTCACTTCAAAATACAAATAGCTACTTATGGATCTGTGTTCTGACACTGATGGACATGAGGTCAATTTTGTAACCATGCATGCAGCTGTGTGTATACTTACAGAAACATTACACAAAGTTAAAACACTATCACAAGTCATGATACGTAGTGGCACTAACATTGTTCAAAAGACAACACAAAAGAATTTATTTTAATTATGGTCAACCAATAAATTTGTAAAAATAATTATAATATTTGATAAAATTTTCAAATTAATCATCATGTTCAGAAAGATTTAAAACTTGTTTGGTTTTAAATTTAAGTAAGTCCAATTAATATGTCCAATTAATATGTATATGAAAAGTCTTATTGGTTGTGCCAGATGTACACTTAATTTATGTTGTAATGCATGGAATGGACCCAATATTATATAAGCTCTATGCCTTTGAGAAAGGTATAACCAGTGGGCATTTTGTAGTCTTATACAAGACCTTTTATTCATTAAAACCTTACCTTTGTATCTAATCCAGGGGTACATTGTAAATGTTTGCCTATGACCATGTATACCGTCACTGATTACATCCTCGGTCATGTGACTTTTTTCTATGCCATTCATTTTATTTGATCAAATTTCAACTTGGTAAATACATTAACAAGTATAATTGACAAATATAACATAGATATCAGTTTTGTAACATTGGTCAAGCACTCAATATACACATGCATTGCTTTTAAAGCTTTTAGTTTTAGTTTTTAACTTAGTATTTAATTTAGTACAGTCTCTCTATAGTACAGTTTCTCCCATTTTAAAAAAAAATATATGTTCCTTATCCATGTCTTTATAAGCTAAATGCCCCTCTTCAAAAATAGTAATTTTTTGTTTCAATTGTTGAACATTTGGCATTACATTTGTATAAGCACAAATGACAATGTATTTCTTTGTTACCATAATAATAACATTAATTGGAGCGGAAAAATTGGATGTTAACAAATAACCAAGAATTATATCATTGGTATAGCCTATGTTTATTGCTGTCTTTAACTACTTTTCTAAATCCCTCCATAACTTCACCACATGATTGCAGTTAACAAACAGGTGCATTATAGTCTCTGAACATGAATTACAAAGTCAACAAAGATCCGAGCCTGTGATTTTCATGTTAAACATCATTCTTTGAGTACCCAGGATACGGCGTAGAGTTTTATACTGGAGCCACACTAGATCATTATTATAAACCAATTTAAAGCAAAGTTCCATTTATCCTTATATTTAGATTCAAAAGTCTGAAAATATATTTCATTATAGATATGCCTGCAACCTTTATCAGCCATGAGAATAGGTTTTAAGTGAAATGGTATGAAGGGTGTAATCAGAGAATTGGTTTTTACCGATGTATACTTTTTAATAAAGGTCAATACATCTAGTTTTAATTGATAATAATCAAGAAAGTTTATATGTAAAATTCCATATGATAATTCTAGGTCTTCTTTGCTTAAAAATTTACCTTCTTGCAAAAGATTTCCAATGACAATCAAACCTTTTTTGTACATATACGGCTTGAACATGTTATTGTGACTCACATTTTCATTGTACCACAGAGGTACAGAGAGAACATCTTGATCACTAACCACATTAATTTCATTTAGATTTTGATAATTTAGTTAAAACCTTTCTTTCCAAAGTGCATTTTTGTTTTTTTTACTCAATATTTTCATCCAATTAGGACCATAATCTAGAGCTAGAATGAGTGATTTTAAATATTTTTGACCAATCTGAATTTTGTTCCATAATTAATCTTCTTAGCCAAGTAATTTTCAGTGCTGTCACAAACTTGTAAATATTAGGCATATTAAACCCTCCATTCAAATGGCTTTGGGTTAATAGCCTAAACCGGTGGTGACCCGGTTCAGAACCGGCTAAAAACCGGTTTGCACCAGGGGTGCCCCCTAAATCCCAAAAAGTACCTTAGGGACCCATGGACCAGGATTTTTCATAGCCTCTGATGAGACTGATATATTCTTCATACAGTTGAAATACAATTTGCTTACAGTAAATTATATCAGGCAAATAATCATTTTATTTACCACAGTTTGCCCATAAGCAGGAAGCAGATTTTTTTAGTTTTCACTATGAGTGCTCCTTCCACAACTGCTAGTCAAACTGAATTCTGTAATGCCATGTCTCATGTCAGCATAGCCTCAGAACCTGCAAGTGGTTATGACACTCCCATCCCAAACAACAGGATATCAGAAGAGACATTAAGAACCCCCAATGAAGTGAAACTGAAGCTTGGACAATACTCTTCAAAAAGGGACAACCCCAACAAGAGAAAACATGTAGACTCGCCAGACTTAGAAGAACCCTCAAATAAAGAAAAATATGTTGACGTCAGGGACCAATAGACCTTTCCACGGTGTCAATCAAAATACCGCAAATTGGCAAATATCCTGTTTACTATAATAGCAACAACCAATCATTTCCTCTGATTTTCATCGGCACCATTTTGAATTACAAAAACGTGGCCATTTTTAGGGATATATCTGTAAATATTATTGCTTTCTGATAATGGAACAAAATAAAAGCAAAGTGTAATTTGATAAAAAAATTGTGAAGAATTGCCTGGAAGTGAGCGTGGCCTATGGAACGGTCCATACCCTTCCCAGGCTAAACCTATAGACCGTTGCATAGGCCACGCCCACTTCCTGGTTTACGGTATTTTAGTTGTCTCCATGTCAGGCCTTGTCTGACAAACAAATGGCGAAAATGGCAGGAACTCAAACGTAAACATGGAGTATTTCAAGATATATGAGAAATAACACGTATTATAAATGATTGTATTGAGCATAGAATAAGAAATTATATAATACAGCTTTCCCACTTGAGGCTGTGCCGGGAATCGAACCCCGGCCTCAGAGGTGGCAGACGAGAGTGTTACCACTCTGCCACCGTGGCCCCCTATTTAAGTAAAAAAAATACTCTTACTTAATACACTTATCCCATACCAACATCACTAATGTTATTTTTGCAAATGTTAATAAAATAACATTTGTTTGTAAGCTACCTAGTTTCTGTCACAGGAATCTTGATAACACCAGGTTATGAAACCGGCAAACCACCAGTTTAAAGAACCAGCAAACCACTGCTTTACACCAGCAAACCCCTGGTTCAACTACAGGTACAACCCCTACAACCAAAACCTACCTTAAGGCACCAACACCCATAAAAAGGCCACTATTACTAGTCGATCATACGCTTATTAAACATGTCCAGCATTGAAGATAAACAACTATTAGATACCCTCAAACAAGAGGCTAAACTATCACAACCTGGTATATTGCCGAAAAATACCAAGTTTTAAAGTTACATTGGACATACTGTCATAAACATCTCAGATACAGATTTAGATGAAGAACAGGTTAAGGCTCTAGAAAAAGGCCTCATGCACCTTCTGTCCCAGTCCTGGACTCCCTGATAAATCCCATGATGGCTAGATTTTAAGAAATTCCACCAAAGATTGGAATTGATGGAATTCTTCAGTAGGGACAAAGAAGATGAAACTTCCACCCAAACCAACCAAAGCATTATTGATTTCATGAACAACAATGCTAATGAAACTGTCAATGATGACAAAACAGAGGAAGAACTTAATAAGGAAATACAACAAAAGTTCCGACCTAAATCCAACTGGAATCCAAACCCACCAAACAGAACATTAGATTTGTTTCAAAGGTCAGTAAAACAAGAAATCCTTAAAAGTAAGGTTAAAAAGAGACACTTCAATAATCTAACCAAGGAAGAAAAGAAAGGGCTGAAAAGGCTCCAATAAAACCCCCATATCACCATCAAAAAGGCAGATAAGGGATGAGCAGTAGTAGCAATAAATACTACAGACCATACCTGAGGGAAGGCTATAGGCAACTATCAGACAAGCAATTTTACCAAAAAATACAGAATGACACCACCAATGACATCTCGGTAAGAATAGCTGAACAACTCACCACAATGAGGTCACTAAACCTAATCACAGAGAAAAATTTTGAGTACTTAAATATCAAACAACCAAAATAAGCAAAATTCTACTTACTGCCAAAAATTCACGAAAAGAATATCCCAGGCAGGCCAGTATGTAGCTCTATTGACCACCCTACTTCTAACATTAGTAAATTTGTGGATGAACACATCAAGAAATACGTCCCGAAAACTAAATCTTATGTAAGGGACACACAGCACTTTATTAGCAGACTCAAGCAATTAGGTAAAATCTCTGAAGGTGCTTTCCTGGTCACACTAGATGTCAGCTCTCTATATACAAACATTCCCAACAGAGAAGGGATCTTGGCAGTAGCTGATCATTGAGCGCAGACCCTGAAAAACAAAAAAACAGGTCCACATTTATTAAAACTATTATTAGTTGTTTTATACTCTATGAGCTTTAGTTTCAACGGTGACCATTACCTGCAAATAGGTGGTACAGCTATGGGTACAGGAGTAGCACCAAACTACGCCAACCTATTTATGGATCGCTTTGAAACTAAAGCCTTAGAGAATTGGTCACTTAAACCACTGCTATGGTTGAGATTCATTGATGACTTCTTCATGATATGGACACATGGGGAGTATAATCTAAAAGAATTCATTACCTACCTCAATAGCCTCCATCCCACCATCAAATTTACACATGACATTAGCAACTCCAGTATCAACTTCCTGGATACCACTGTGAAATTAGATGAAAACAGAAAACTGTACACAATCCTGTATGAGAAACCAACTGATACTCACCTATACTTACATTATACTTCTTCCCACCATGCCCCCTGCAAAACAAAAGGAACATATGGACAGTTCCTAAGACTAAGAAGGATCTGCACATATGATACTGACTTTTATGAACAATCAGATAAACTAATTACATATTATCTAAAAAGAGGTTACCCAGAAAAGGCTCTTAAAAACACCTCAAAAGAGCCTCAAAATTCACTCAGGATGAATTACTAGATGTGAAAGAGAAAAACCCAACTTCCACTCCAGTAATGGTTACTAATTATAACCCTTCAAATCCCAATATCAAAGAGATAATCCATAAAAACTGGAATATTATCTCAAATAGTCCTGATTGTGGACCAATCTTCACCACCAAACCTATAAACTTAAGAGATATGCTCACAAGCTCAGTAACAGTATACCCACGCCAACAAAATGAATCACCCCAGCAATATGTACCAGTTTGCACTAGATTAGGCAAATGTACCTATTGCCCACTGATAAAAAGAAAATCAGAAACCATATGTAACTTCACCAAAAAGTCACACAGATCAGTAAACTTACCAAAACAAGTCACATGTGAACTTAATAATGTCATATACCTGATAACCTGTACTAAGTGCCACAAACATTATGTGGGTGAAACCTCCAGGGCCCTTAGAAAAAGGATGTATGAACATAAAGCTACAGTCCTAAAAGATGGACAAGAAACACCAGTTTCCACACACTTCAAAAGTGAAAGACATAACCACAAACATATGCAGTTTACTTTGCTAGAGTGGTGTATACCAAAATTTGAACCATCTATGACTTCCAAACGAAGGCGCATTGAGTTGTCATGGATATTCAAATTACACTCCCTATAGCCCCTATTGGCATTAACCAATTTGTGTGAATCTTCCTAGCTATGATCCTGATTACTAAGCACTCAGTAATCAACCCTTATATTTTCAAATTGATATAAGGCGTGATACATAAATTTCCAAGATATTGAATCAAAGGCTTTTTCAAAGTCTATAATTAACATCAATATTCCATCAATATTATTACTTTCAGCATAGAGAGAGAGAGAGAGAGAATTTTTTATTATAGTGACAAGTACATTAACATATACAATGTAATAAATATTAAGCATTTTGTACCCAGCCCAATTGGGCTTATTTGTCACTTCAAAGCGAGTATCTGCCAGTGTGTTGTAGCTTCAACAAATAAAAGCAGGAAAATGTTACATAACACAAAAACTCAATAGGCAAAAGTAAAATATACATATACTGTATAAGTGGTTATTTTCGCGTGGAATTAATTTTCGCTATATTCGCGAGTGACTACAAAACGCGAAAATAACTTCTAGCCAATATTTATATCCAGTAGAACCAGTCTAGCGTGAGCGGTAATACAAGATTATGCAAGATACAATATTTAACACTGTCACGGAAACAAATCAAATGTACCATTCACAGAAACGCCTAACTTCTTTGATCTTTATCACCAATAGGGAGGGATTAATTCAATTACACGACCCCGCTACACAACTTCTTTGATAATGCGCCGATCAATGAAAGTGTGTTCGATTCAATTTATAATCTCCCAGAGTAGGTTCACACACTGACAACATGTATAAAAGAAAAGACGTCAACTATGCATTTCCAATCAAACCAGCAGAAGTCCACGTAATATTTTAATTTGAACATGTTGTTAGTTTGGGCGATAATTGAATATATTTCACCGCGAAAATAAATTCTCGCGAAGCAGGCCTACAGTGTACATTCGCGAACTTAAGTACCCGCGAAAATAACCACTTATACAGTAATTATATATACCAATCTACATAACAACAGTGTTTGAGTAACGTAATACTTTCATAGTTTTATGCAGTAGCATATAGTAACTCTGCGTTTCTCCCATGAATTAAATAAGAAATCAGCAACTTGCTTTATACAATTATTCATTAAATATTTTAGCTTATTATCTTTCTCAAGAGACATAAAATTTTCATTTTTAATGGAGGCTATCTGAAAGAGTTTTTGTCGCATCTGGTTGTAACAAGTACATTCAAGCAGAAAATGTGTTTCGTCTTCAGTAAGACCTGCATTACATACTAAGCAAAGTCTTTCTTCAGGTTTAGTTTTTCTAAATTTACCTTGGTTATCTTTTATAAGCTTATATCTACCAGTTTCAATATTGAGTGGTAATATCCCTAATCTAAATTGTGCTAGTATAGATCTTTTCCACTTGGGCAAGTTAAAATATAAATAGGATTCTGTACTAAAATCATGCTTGAAAAGTTTGTAGGTTCTCAACTTAGGTTTGTTCCCTATATTGGAGAGCCATTTCGCCTTGTATTGATCCAACATACATTCTAGTGAACTATCAGTTCCACACTTTTCCTTTAACAAAAATTTATGACTTTGATCAGACTGCTCAAGTAATTTCCTGATTTGACTTGACCAATTATTTCTTTTCTTTTGGTAATCCCAGTTAAAAATGATCTTAGTTAATCTATCATCGCTCATATCTAGCATTCTATTCCAAAATGATATCATGCTCCTGTGGTGTCTTAATAGAGAGGGTACCCATGCAACTTCTCCTTCGACTCCAAGTAATGGTGCAAATTTGTGAATACCCAAAAAGAATCTTATTGCCCGATTTTGTGTGTCATTAATACATTTGTAATTTTTATAACCCCAAATAGCAGAACCATAATCAAGTATTGGAGCCACCCCTGAATTGTACAATTTTTCATAAGTTTTAAAAGTGCAATCTTTCAGTGTTTTGAATTTGGAAATTATACTACTTAAAGCCCTACTTCCGGATTCTGCTAATACTTGTGAACACTTTTCAAAGGTTAAATGTTCATCAAACACGACGCCCAGATATTTGTATGATGAAACCATTTCAATGTAATTTCCACTGAAATTAAATACAAAGTCTGTTAATCTATATTGCTTTGGTCGAAAATGCATAATTTTAGATTTGCTTTCATTAATTTTGATTTTCCACTTATTACACCATTGAACTAGCTTATCCAGAAGCAATTGTAAGTCTTTTTCACATTCAGCGAGCAAAACAACATCATCTGCAAATAGTAAAATCGGAATTACAAGTTCGTTAATTTTGACCCCTATACCAAGTTCTTTTAATTCACGTGCCAGATCATTTATAAAGAGGGCAAACAATGTAGGAGATAAGTTGTCACTTTGACGAACCCCAGTTGTAGTCAGAAAAAAGTCAGTGTAAATAAAATTACTTATCCTGATGCATGACCATGTTTCACTGTAGAGGGGTTTTATTGCTTTGTATATCTTTCCTTTTATATTGTAATTAAGTAGCGAATAAAATATCAAATTTCGGTCAATTTTGTCAAAGGCTTTTTCCATATCAACAAAAGCACAAAATGTAGATTTCTTCTCCGAAAGACGGTTCTGGATAACACTGGAAAGACAAAAAATATGATCATTACAAGACCTATCCCTTCTAAATCCGTTCTGCTCATCCACCAATACAGAATTAAAATCACAGTATTTCGTGATTCTTTTATTAATAATGGAACTGTATATTTTGTACACATTTAATAAGAGGCTAATACCGCGATAATTTAATGGTACACAAGGATCCTTTAGTGAACTTTTTGGGATTGGAGAGATGATGGCTTTGAGCCATAGTGAGGGTATTAAGGAGTATTTAAAATAAAGTGAAATTAATTTCCATAGAATAAGAATAATATCTTTCTGCTTTAAACATTCATTTGGAATAGAATCTAAACCTGGGCTTTTATTTGCCTTGACAGACTTAATTACACTTTCAACTTCTTCAAAAGTTATATCAGCATTGATATACTCGTGTTCAACATCCCCAGATTGATTGGTATTCCGATCATATTCATTCACAATATTAATACAATTTCTGTAGAAGTCACAATTTTCATCAATTTGACCTTTGTATAATGATTCGTAATCTGCTTTCCACCTGTTTTTAATAGTATTTAAATCTGAATCATAAGTTTCATTTATCTTTACCCTTAGGGGTATTTGTTTTCGTTGTTTTGGTCCAAGATTTTTAAGTTTATCCCAAAAAGCCTTGGGATTGTTATCACTTAGTTCATCGAATGCAAGAATTTGATCTCTGTTATATTTCGTTTTTTTCTGCCTCAGTAATTTGTCAAATTTATTTTCAGCAGCTTTGTAGTTAAATCTCAATTTCTTTTTCATTTGACCAGATGAACCTTTATAATGAGTAAATAATTTTTCCTGTTTCCTCAACAATTTCCATAGACATGTTAGTTCGTTATCCCAATAGGGTTTTTGTTGTTTTAGCCACTTGCTTACTTTTTTGTCTGTGACTACACTACATTTCAAGTAGTGATCTCAACGGGTATCCGGATATCCGGGTACCCGAACCCTGAATATTTACCCGAATCCGAAATCACATACCCGAGTACCCGAAACTACTGTCAATATCGCCCACTTTGGCTGATGAGTACAGACATATCTCAACTTCACAAATTCATCTAAAAATGAATATATTTAATTAAAATACACAAGAGTAATGTTTTCTCACCCTTATACACCACTTATAGTATTTTATTTATCTTTTATTTTGGTTGTTTATGCATTGTCAAATGCCGATACCCTTTGAAAATCGTCAGTATATTAACACAGTTATGTAATTCCGAGTACATGAAATATTGTGTATATTGCCTATATAGTGATATGCACACCTTAATAAAATAAAAGTACGATATTTTTAAACAGTAGTTCATAATTTAGCATCAATAAAATCCACATACCTGTCTGAAAAAAAAAGTTTCAATTCCGAAACTACATTCGAGCAACAGTTAATGCTTTACTGATAGGTCATGTGACTCCACTTTTACGGACACTGCAATAAACAACCGTGTTTTGAATGTACAGAAATCTTTTCTTGGTTAACATTTCTTCTGTGTCGTACTGTTTTGAATGCAAAAATGGTGGCCGACGAGATATAAAGCAAATGGTTGGATCCCATTATTTCTCTAAGTTTTAAGTTTGTAACTGTGGAGATTTTTGTAGAATCACTTATTATTGCCCATCGGCGCGAGTACCCGGGTACCCGCCCGCTGAAATCCATACCTACCCGGTCCCACCAAAAAGGGTATTTTCAGAACACTAATTTTAAGTAACAGTCCATTTCCTGGAACACAAGATTACAAAATTCATTGTATGCTGAATCAATGTTGGTTTGATTAACACACAAGTTATTAAGCCTATGTAAAGTGAGTGAAATTTCTTCTGACCATTTTACATTATTCATAAATTCATGTGGAACTTCATTAAATTTAAACACTTTATTATTAGTATTCCCTGTAGAATTACTACATACACAGCATAACTCATGATGTTATAGATTAGTCTGGTACTTTCACCTATAAATCTATTCTGGAAAAAGCCTATCTGTAATTTGAAAATCAAGTTAGGGAGCACACTTTCTAAATGAGTCGCAATGACACTTGATCCCATTTTGTACAGAACATTTGCAAGAGAAATTGGATGCCAATTTTTTAATAAATCTCTTGGTTTATTAAATTATTACCCTTACGGATACAATTTATGACAACTTGTCTCATAGTTAGTGGTAGGCATTGATTGTTATAACTTTCATTTAGTGCTCTTAAAACAAAAAATTTTAATTTCTGCCAAAAAACTTTGAAAAAATCTGGCGGAAAACCATCCCGTCCTGGTGTTTTGTTGTTTTTCATTTTGGAAAGTGCTTCACCTAACTCATTAATTGTAATTTCAACCTCTAGCAGAATAGCCTTCTTTTCATCTAATGGGTCTATGTCTATTTATTTATTTGGGGTTTAACGTCGCTTTCAACACTGTACAGGTCATATTACGACGGGTAGTTGGAAAGGCAGAGGAAACCAGTACATAGAGTTAGGGTTCTGTACTGTAAACCGCCGACCAATGGCAAGCAACTACCAGCTTTCCCACTTGAGCCCGTATGGGGATCGAACCCAGGCCTCAATCTCCACAAATTAGAACATATGTTTCATTAGGATCTTCAAAGAACTCATTAACTTTTAAGATAAAATTAAGCTTATCTTCATTCAGTCCATAAATATTAATTATTTGAAGAGAGATTTCCGAAAACTGTAAATCAATCACAAGCATATTTCCATCATTATCTTTAATCATATTTTTAACTTGGTATTCAAAATTATTGCTTAAAACAACAGCAACTCCTCTTGAGGATTTTTTTGTTCCATGAAGTATAATTTTTCAGTTTAGTTTTTGCTTTAAATATTCTTCATCATCTTGTAAAAGATGAGTATCTTGCAAGCAAAGAATATGTGTGTTATCACCCAAAAAGTATTTATTTATTTGGGATTTTACGTCGGTTTCAACACTGTACAGGTCATATCACGACGGGTAGTTCAAAGGGCAGAGGAAACCAGTACATACAGTTTGTCAGGGTTCTGTATTGTAAACTGCTGACCAACAGCAAGCAACAACCAGCTTTCACACTTGAGGCCGTGCCAGGAACCGAACCCCAGCCTCAGAGGTGGGAGACCACCCAAAAAGTAATTCATAACGTCCAAACATTTCATTTTGTTTCTCAATCCTTGTACATTTGCCGATGATACTTTAATAGCATTAAAGTGACTCCATATCTAAAAGACAGCTGCTGAGCTCCAGAATCAACGTCAAAATAAAACCTGATGGCTAAACCAAGAAGCAGAAAAATTGCAAGCACTTAGTAATTTGAAAAAAAATACTTGTGCTACCTGTGTTGTAATATGATCTTGTTTCTAAAGAATAAATTCCATAATACAAGAAGTAAGTACATCTGCTTAAGAAATACAAGTTTGTAATAGACAAGGGAAACGGAGCAATTCCTTTGACTTAGATTTGCCCACAACCTGTCAATTATTTTAATTCCTTTTCTACATATTTGTCATACTACTCCATGCTGCAACCTCATTGATTGCTATAATGCGAGCATAATTGTTACTGTTGGCTTGCCAAAATTAGGCTGACATTACATTTGCCAACCAAAAAAGCCACAGGGCCAACATTGGTTGCAAAAGGAGTGATGGATGTACAAACATTAGGCCAATTCCAGGATGCTATCTGATAGCTGGAGAAACATTGCCTGAAATGGGAATGCTGAAAGCATATACCTTGAATTTTGATTGTTTCCATGCATATATGGCTTGCATCTCATTGGTCAAATTAACTGAAAATTAGTACACTTAAAAAGAAAATTAGTGCACTTAAAATAATTTAATTTAAGAATGTGGCCAATAACAGGTGCCCAAAATGACAAATTATTGGACTATCAGGGTCATTTTCTTGCCCTAAGTTTGTCAGTTAATTTGTCCAACAAGAAAATGACAAGTGTAAATTTGTCAATTGGGAAATGTTTTAGGCACCATTTTGGCAAATTATTGATGAATTAATATTTGTCAGACGTTTTCAGTGTGGAGGTGTTCACTATTTTTAATTCGACTGACAGTGACAAAAACGGGTGAGCATGGTAACTTAATTTATATTTAATGGGGTCATAATCTAATTTGGTGTAGAATTTAGCGTTTGTAAGTTGTCTGTAGCCTTCTCTTATGTAGTTGCTTTTGTTTATGGCTACAACGTTAACAGCTGAACCTTTATCAGCCTTCTTGATAGCAATATTTTGTTTTGTGTAAGGTTTTTGAGTCCTTTAAATTTTTGTTTGAGATTGTACATTTTGTTGTGGTTTGATTCTAGTTTTAGTAACTCACTTTTTATTGCTGTGAATTATATGTCAAGGGTTTGATTTCTGTTCAAAGGTTCCCAGCTACTATTGTGTTGGAAATTTTGATTCAGTTTATCCTATTAAGGGACAGATGGTGAATCTCTTTCATTTCAGGTATCTCATTGAAGAACTTCTTTAATTCTAATTGCCTGTGAATTTCTTTCATCTCTGACCAGATGGATGATATATAAGTGTAGATCATATCCGGGGGTCCGGCTAAAGGTGAGCCCTTTTTCCAGGACCCTAACTTGAGGTTTGGTTAGGGTGAAGTCTAATAAGTTACCCACCAAGTGTCCAATTAAATATATGGCTGTCAAAAGTTTTTATCTTTTGACCAATACATCAGTTTATTACCTCAGGCATTTTCGATTTGAGATAAACAATTAGTGCTAAAAGCCAGTTTGTGTATAAACTTCACACTTAGTTGAAAACATTACCTTGATATAGTAATAGTGTATATGTACTGAAAACAATTATTTATTGAGTGTTTTTAATTTCATTTTAGTGTTTTGTGTGTAAAAAATAGTATTTGAATCTTTGTCAATTACTGATAAAAAGGCATTGTCGTTGACATTGTGTATTAATATGCAACAAGTATCTTTACACTTTTAATATAAGTATTTTTAATGTGATTTTGTCAAGATGGTAAATATGGATGTCTTATATACTCTGATATGTGCACAGTAAACATTTATAAGGCCAAAATGACATTTTTAGATAGACTCATGTATCATGGATAGTTTAATCAGTCTATAGGTATTTTACAAAGTAGTATGTTCATCTGGAAGGGCACTCATTATATACATATTGACATGAGCTGCAGGGTACTCACCCATTATACTCTCATTCCATATAGATTGTAATTACAAGTAACTACTTCTTTCAATTATCTGGTATTTGGAACTGTAAATTATTTTATTTGAATCAAATGCCACACGTTTTCAAGGAATTGTTTTTTTTTATTTACTTGTGTATGTGTTGACAAACTTATTTGATTCATGCTATTTTTATATGGGTTTTATACTATCTATTTAAAATAAATCATTGTGAGTCCATGGTAAACATCATTTATATTTTTACATCTCAAAGAGGAAAATGATATTTGTCAATGTCAAAGATGAAGGTTTGTGCTACATATATCAAAGTGCACATGCATGTTAATAATCTGACAAATAAAAAGACCATAATTTTCCAGGGTATATTTTCACCCCAAGAATGATTTAGTCATCTTGTTTATGCTTTGCTCATAGCACTGGTGTCAAATTTAGTATGTACATATCTTTAATTCTCAAAATGTGCAAGGTCTTTTCTCAGTGATTAATGATTGTATATTCAAATATAATAATAGTGTTTTACAAGCTGATCTTTATCTTCTAGTGTGCGATAAAGATAGTGACTTACAAAGATTTAGTTCACTCATATATCATTGTGGGTGCATGCACTTAGGAGTTACAAAAGAAATAGATGGATAAAACAGGTACGGAATAACTTATTTTCACCTGAATCTCTTCATAACGTCATGGAAAATCAGGACTCATTTTGTTTATCATCAACTTGAGTTGAAAATCTATCATCTCTAACATGCATCTTTGGTTTTAGATTTAAAGATAAAGCTTATGCCGGAATAGAGCATCATTATTAACGCTCGATGATAGGAGAAAATGTACAGTATCATGGTGATCTTTAAAAATTTGTCAGATACAGTTGGAGCAGTTTGTGGATTTTGATGGAATGGAGACTATATCTCGAAGTCATTGTTGAGAGTGGTAATACATTAATAGTGGTAATGTACAAAGGACCACAGAGATGTAAAGATAATGGCACAAAAGATATATCTAAGTTCTATGCTTCAATTTTCTTTTGAGGTCATTATGATTACTTTTCAGAACAATACTATTATACTCTCTGTGTATTACATTAAATTAAAGTAATAGAGTGTAAATGTAACTTCCTGATATGGTCAGGGACGTTTTTTTGATGAAACCCACAAGATGGAATAAAAAGTGAAAAAAAAAAAATTTTTTTTGCCCAGACTTTTTGTCCAAAATTGGTTGATGCTTTTATATTTTGTATAATGCAATAAAACTTTTGATGCATTACATTCTGGCAGGAATATTAGATCTTGCAGGATACCAGTAAAGAAAAATTTGTAAACTTAAAATCTGGTACAGGAACTTGACTTAACCTTTTCTTTCACAAACTATGATGAAATGTTTGCCTGAAGGAAGACATATGCAGTATATCTCATTCACTGCTGAAAGATCATGTATAATAGAGAGCTCAAGAATTTTTTGGTCATAAACGCTTAATGATATGAGAGGGTTATTGTAATGGCCTCTTTTTAATTTATAATAACTTTAAAACTGTAAAATCAATGTTGTTCGAAGTTGGTAGTGGTTATTGATTAACATTAGGCTTCCTCCAATTTGGGTGAATATGAGTAAACATTAAAGTCAAGAGATAGTTTATCTTATTTTTTCAACTGAATATATACAGAAAAATCTGCTATCCTTAATCTCAAATGAATAAATGTCAACTCATGAAAAAAATGTTATTGGGGTTAATTTGTGTGAATTGTTCAGTTGATCACTTGAATACTGGCAAATAGTATTAGTATACATACTATAAAACATTAATTTATAGAATTCAATGGTAAAATAAACGTTTAAAAGTTACTGAAAGGGGTGTTTCAGTGTGTACTAAAAGATGAAGTTGTACAGTCTGTTTAATGAACTAATGCACGAAGTCTGGTACTACTACCTCAATAGAGATCTAGTGTGCATTTATCAAAAATAGACCTCTGTTGTGAAACTCTTCCCCCCTTCCAAATATGGCTATAAAATCAATATCCGGCTTTGTAAACATTCCATAAAAATGATAATTTCCTGGCCAATAACCACTGACTATTCATGTAATATGGTACACAACCTGTGATGATGACTTACTGTTTGTTAAATAATAACTGATGAATTGTTGTGCACTCTGTTGGACGTTGGACATGTAATTTGTTATTACTTCCGGTATTACAGAAAGCACGTGTCGTTACTAAAAATAGCTCTGGTTCCTGCTTGGCAGAGTTAAGTTCTAAAAATAACTTCTCTGGAATATTCTCACTTCAGTGTACACAAATTATTGTCAAGAGTAACATTAAGAGATTCGGCGTTGAGAGCAGGCTTGGTTTTGGAGAAGGTAAGTTGTTTCAATATTTTTCGTCGACAGTACAGGTCCCAACTGAACACTTCACATCGTGTATCATCGGCACAGTAATTATTATTAGGCGTTGCCAGCGACATTGAGAAAGATAATATGTGTCAAGTATGAATGGTTGAAGTCATTTAAGTGATTGGATATAATTTTTTTATTTGTTTGGTACATTTCGTTGTATGTAACTATAAAATCATTATACCGGGTGATTAAATGAGGAAGACTGATCATTCATTCATTTGCAAGTGATTTAAGTCACTGAAGTGATCATAATTGTTCCCCAAGTGGATAACCCTAATTTTAACCAAGAAGGTAAAAACAAAATGCATATACATTCTATAGTGGATTCAGACATTGCAGAAATAGCCCCCCCCCCCCCCCCCCCCCCCCCCCAAAAAAAAAAAAAAAAAAAAAAAAGTAAATAATAAAATAAATAAACCCCTTATGTTCTTCTAAACTATGTTAGTTGGCCTTTGTCGGAGGATACATCCAGCATCTGGCCACAGATGCGTCCTTAGTCTAGTTATATTGTAAATTCTTTCTTCTTGTAATATGTTACAAAGTAAGCTTAAAATAATTTGAAATAATTCTGATTGTGTGTTTTTTTTTATTAAAAATTAAAGTTTTTTCCAGGTTTGTATAAAAGTGTCTTAAGAAAAGGAGTTTTATCCGGTTTTGTCTAAAAGTGGATAAAACCTATTTTTTCCAGGACGGAAAAACCAGGCGGAAAAAACCACCTTGGATAAAACTGCCAACCCTTATAGAGATTATATTTAATAAAATATCTTACAGATTAAAACATATTTCACCCAGAGAGTGTTTCAGGCCATTCTTATCCAACAAAAATAAAATAAAAAGAGGAGTAAATGATTATGACTCGATCATTGCTTGTACAAACGTATGATGAATTGTCCTGGAAAACCGGGGCAGATTCCCAACACTGCTGTATGCACTGCATGCAAAGTCACATTAGTTACTGAACAGTGCACAAAGTTTACTTAAAACTGACCATGTGACCCATACATTTACAAGAGTTCTAATATTCAACAAGTTATCCAAACTGCCAAATATTAGAGTTAACCAAATATTTGAGTAAACAAGTCAAATAATATTCTTGAGTTATGACTTCCTTAATGTCACAAATGCTTCCATCTGATTTATTTATGATGCACTATAACTTGTATAATCTTCATATTTTAGGTCATTATGACGAGTGCTGTACTGAAAGATCAAGGCAATGTACACTTTAAAGAAGGAAGGATTGCTGATGCTTTGGCCTGCTACACAAAAGCCCTGAGTCTAGATCCAGAAAAGGAATCTGAAAGAGCTGTTATACACAAGAACAGTGCTGCATGTCTACTAAAGCAAGAAAAGTATTCAGATGCAATCATTGCATGTTCACAGAGTCTGGAACTGGTGCAAAATGACCCTAAGGCTTTGTACAGAAGATGCCAGGCTTATGAAGCCTTGGGCAGATATGAAGAGGCCTACAGAGATGCAATGACGCTGATGAAAGTGGATCCTAAAAACACTGCCATTCAGCCCATGTTGCGGAAACTGAACCAGATCATACAGTCCAAGGTGGAGAAACAAAATTCTACCGATAATAAGGTCAATCAAATGTTTGATATTTCTTTCAAAGAGGGAGAGGAGGACAAAAGACTCACAGCCATTCAAAACCTGGTGGTCTTAGCCAGGGAACCAGCAGGGGCAGAAAAGATATTTCAGTCCGGGGGTGTTCCTAGTCTAATTCAAATGATGGAGATGGAAAAGCAGTTGGAATTACGTCTAACTGCCATCCGAGTTTTGGCCTGCTTGGTGAAGGATCATGCACAAAGGGCACTGTCAGTTTACCAGACCCTAACTCTGAAGAAAATTTGTATCTACATCAGACAAGTTGAAGATCAAATGTCCACAGCCATGGCAAACCTACTGCAGAATGTGTTACTGTCAGTGACTAATTTGGAAACCATTAAAAAAGAACAAGAAACCCATGAGGATGAGAGAAAGAAAGATCCGAACAAAAAACTGCGACCTTGGCTGTATGTGTATGATAGGATCCCACCAGAAGGAATGCAACTTGCGGATGAAGTATTTAAAGCATTGATTACCATGCTTTGTCATCACAAGGTATCAAAATATGGCCGAGACAATGTCATGGAATTGATCATCAAGTTTGTGACAAAAACTAGTGGTGTTGGATGGAGTGTAAAATTTATTGATCATGATGGCATCCGTTCATTGTTAGAGGTAGCGGGAACTATTCCAGAACACAAAACCATTCAAACCTCAGAGCATAGCCGAATGCATGCTTCTCTGTGCTTGCAAAAGATCTTTGATGACTTGACATCTGACAAGCAGAGGGACTTGTACAAAGAAAATGTGAACAGTTATTTTACAGAAATGCTGGGTGATAATATCTTTGAGTCCAAGTTAGAAGCAGTGATGTCTTTAGCTGCTCTTTTGCAAGGACCTTATGAAGTGGGAAACATGGTCTTGACCCGAGAGGGAATTGTAGAGATGATATTAACCATGGCCAACTCTGGCAATGCCATTCACACAAAGTATGCAGTTGAGGCTTTGGTGCACTCTGCATCAAAGAAAGAGCGTTGCAGTGGAGTCATCAAGCAAGCTACTCCAATTCTGAAAGAATTATATCAGTCTTCAAATGATGCTATAAAAGTGAGAGCATTGGTTGGCTTGTGTAAGTTGGGGTCATTCGGTGGTGCTGATGCAAGTGCAAAGAGTTTTGCTGAAGGTTCAACACAGACTCTTGCAAAGGCATGCAGGAAATTTTTGTCCAATCCATCTAAGGATGCAGATTTACGCAAGTGGGCAGCTGAGGGACTCGCATACTTAACCCTAGATGCAGATGTGAAAGAAGAACTTGTGAAAGACACTGTGGCTTTGACATCCATGCTAGATCTAGCTAGGCTAAAGGATAGAAGTGCAATCTATCCAGTTGCACAAATTTTAGTTAATGTCACAAACAGCTATGATAAGAAGGAAATTGAACCCGAGCTTCTGGAACTTGCCAAATTTGCCAAACATCATGTGCCAGAAGAAGGTGAAAAAGATAAGCCTGAGTTTGTGAAGGGACGTGTGGATTTATTGGTAAAGGCAGGCCTAATTAATTCCTTAGTGGCACTGAGTGACACAGAAAGCGAAAGCTCCAGAGAGCTGCTATGTCGTGTGTTTAATGCTATAGCAACAGACGAAAAACATAGGGGATTAATAGTGCAACAGGGAGGTGCCAAATCACTCATACCGTTGGCTTTAAAGAACAACAACCCACATGGTAAAACACATGCATCGCAAGCCCTGGCAAAAATTGCTATTAGCAGCAACCCTGAAATTGCCTTTCCAGGTCAGAGGTCATGCGAAGTTGTCCGTCCTTTGCTTCAGTTGTTAAATGTCGAATGCACAGCACTAATGAACTATGAGGCCCTGTTGGCACTCACCAACCTGGCGTCCAGTGGAGAAGCTGTGAGGAAGCGTATTATAAAGGAGGGAGGTATCAGTAGGATTGAGTACTACATGTATGAAGATCATGAAATGTTGAGGAGAGCCTCCGTAGAGTGCATGTGCAACATGGTCATGAGTGAGGATGTGCTAGATACATTCAAGGGTGAGAATGACCGTGTCAAGTTAATGCTGCTGTACTCGGGCGATGAAGAGGACGTGAATCTTGTAAGAGCTGCATCCGGTGCTTTGGCCATCTTGTCTCAAGACAGAGAGATCTGTAGCAAGATAGTGGCCTGCTCAGAACAGTGGTTCAACATCATTTCGCAACTGATGGCTTGTGAGCTGCCAGACATACAGCACCGTGGGGTCTACATAGTATTCAACTTGATGAGTGCGGACAAAGACATAGCTCAGAGACTTGTGGAAAGCACAATGCTGGAGCTGTTAATGGCTATTGCCATCATAGAGGAACCCGAGAGACAGAAAGCTAAGGAATGTGCAGAGGGAGCCTTGGATAAGGCAGTGGAATGGGGCCTTATTAAGCCCAGGGATGAGAAAAAGAAGGGCAAGTAAAAAGGAATTCTGGTAGATATTTAATATCTAATTTAGGGTTGTAACTGGGTGCAAAACAAGGCCAGGTATCTCTTGTGCAATAAATGACCCAAATCTGGTATATTCTTGTCATAGGTTATCATCTGAAAGTACCAGTAAAACAAATATCGGGGCTGGTGTAAATATATTCATCAGAACTGAAATGTTAATATCAGTGAAAAAGGACAATTATGTTAAAATATAACTTGAAAACAAAGCTATGGTGAACAATTTTGGCTGATATTTAGATTTTACCCTTGTTATTTATGGAAGTACAAATACTTTAATAGTTTCACACTTTTAAGTAGGAGTGTTACTTAAGTAGAAAATGGGGGGATTAGGTATCCATCGTTCTTTAAACCATCTGAAATCTGGATTCATTCAAGTTGAGCTGAAAAATTAATTGGGATTAAGTTTCTATTTAAAAACAGTTTTGTCTGATTTTTGGCATAACTGTTGACTTAGCTTTCATCTATCCATCAAAATGGAGTAAGTTTTGGGTCAGATATGGTTGAATCTTCTGCACTTGATCTAAAAAAAAATCAACTTAACTTTGTGAATGCTGATTTAAGCCAAAGATTAGCCAAGCCATTTTCTGTAAGTTTTAGTCTGATTATTTCCCTCTTGCTTTATTCGTCTTTGTGAATATTGCCCCCGGAAATTGTGTTGTTTATCCCATATCAAACATGTTTAATTAAAATGGCTAAAAAGATGGAAGCTGATTTTGGCATTGTAGAAGTTCAAAATGCATTAAATTATTGTTCAGTATACAAGTCTTATGTATTTTTAATCACTTAATCAGTGTTATGCATTTCCTTTGTTGTTTAACTTGTTTGTTGTAGAAACTTGTATTTTTGTTTTAGAATGTATTTTCTCCTGCCTTTTGCCTTTCAAAATTGTGTTTGTGTTTTAAGCTGATGTCTTTTTTGTCAACATATTGTTGTTTGTTTTTGTAAAGTTTGCAATCACAAATCTGCGCAATTGTATATGGTTTTTTGTTCAGCTACAGTTTCAAGTAGCCACTTAAATGTTTGGTATCTAGATATTTAGAAGGGAATTATTCTATTGATTTATTTTTGATTGCTTTCTCCAAATTTACAGTAAAAGAAACAGATGATAGGTTAGGACTCTCAAACCTGATATTATATGGGCAAATCTGTAGCTATTGCCAATGGCAGATGATTTTTTTTGGACAAGTAGCTCAGTTAGTTTGCAATTTTCCTGAAATCACAATATGACAAAACTAGGTTTCACTTTCATGGCTGTTTAAAGAGCAAGGAAGTACTCATTAAAGATTAATTTATCATTATTTGGAGAATTTGGAAAACTGCTCTTTTTTTTTCATTTGAAAATTGATAGTTTTCGAAATAAACACGTATTAGATATAAAATCGGTCAATCATTTCTTGTCAACAAAAAAGGTAATATTTTGTTGCTTTTATTGCTGTAAAGAGTATTATTTGAAGAATAATAGAATAGTAGTGAAATACAAAAGCATTACAGTTGTAAGTTGAACAAGATATTGCAAGTGACCAAAGTTTATCAGTTGAAACTTTGCATCATACAATATTTTAAATGACATTATAATTTTGTCATTACTTACAAAACTGGGTGTTACTTTTGCTTTGAATCTTTGAGCGAGGGTGGGAGTTCTTCACATGTAGGAAGTCAAGAAAAATGCAATAATGACCATCTACAAAGCTGTTTCCATTTTGATTCAAAATGTTGAGGGATATTCTGTTCCTGTTTAGTACATATATTTATGAACTGGGTTGGACATTGATCTCAAAATATTCTAAACTTTGCTTTTTACTTGTCAGGAATTGTGATTGTTGTGTATCAAAGGTTACCCTGGGCTGTGTGGAATCAGCATCGGTTATATTTTTTTCTTGTAATGTTGCAATGTTTTGTTCAAAATGAAAAGTGTGAAGTGATCCTATTTTTGTGTTCAATTTCTTTAGGTGTGTTTAAATACCTTGCATTTAGTATACAAGTAACAAGTGTATAGGTCTATTGCGGTGGCCTCTTGTGTATAATATCTGTATTTCAATACAGAATGGTCAGTAACTGTGAAAAATTATGGTAATTCTATTGTATTATCTGCTTTAAGTTTTCTCACCATTCTTTTTTGATAAAAGCTCTGTCTTTTTTTTGTTCAGTAAAACAAAGCAAACATCTTGTATTTAACAACAATAAAATACAAGCTATCATTCCATTTTACTTTCCTTTGTAATTCCAGAATTAGCATTTAAGTGGGGGTGGGGAAATCACTCATCAATATGGAAAAAGTCCAGGTTACCCTTTACTGTCTGCTCTCAGCACATGTTGATATCAAAAAGGGTTCGAGTATTTTCTTTGAATTGCAGTTTCTAAATTTTTGGCATTGAGTATCAAATATTTTTACCCCTAGAATCCTGCAATTTACAAGATATGGTCTTTATTTACAAGAGCTTGCGTGGAAGTAATTTTGTCCACATAGTGAAAAACAGGATGACTGCGATTGCTTTTTTCTTTCAAAATTATCAGGCTTTTTTATCAACCAGCTGAAGCTGGTTCTCAGCCACAAATGGCTGAATATTTTTGAAGGTGACATATTAAAGAGACCAACAAGTCCACTGTAAGCATACAAACGTTGGAACTTGGAAGATCTTCCTTCAAGGTCATCCACGACAAAGTATCACATATAGCTGATTTTTGTCAAACTTTAAAGTGCCTGTATCTTGCTTATTATAGTTCCTTGAGGTTAGATGTAGTCAGATTTGACGTTGGACTGCTTGTTCAATTATCCTGCAAATTTCAGGAGTCTAGGGCTAAAACTTGGTCAAGAAAGTAGAACTAGAAAATATCTCTACATCCTTCAAATGCATCAAGTAGATACAACTGAAAAAGGCGAAGAAATTCATACCCAAAAGAAACAAAATTACACAAAATATTTTATTTGGCTTAAATGCAATAACAATTTAATGGAATACAATTTTTTTACACCTTACAGAGAATTATTGGCTTGCATTTGTCAAACTACATGTAAAATCACAGACTACTTTGTGAATGTTCTCTTGCTCATAATATGCATCTATTTGGGTTTACGAAAATTGTCTTGTACATTTGTCTACAAACAAGTTTTCCAGTGAAACATTAAATTTTGGGGTTTTATGTCCATGTCAAGACTAGGGTCAAATTGGGCCAATGGTAATTCTTGTATGTTGACACAAGCTAGATTTCCACCCACAGTGACTGGGCCCAGTTTTACAAAACCTCCTTAAGATAAAGGTCACCTTACATTTGAAGGTTTCCTTGAATTTCTCGCTCCTTCAAAGAAAATCAATTTCCCAAAGCAACCTTGCTTAAAGATGTTAAAATTTCAAGGATACTCCCTTAAACTTTGAGGAAGTAAATGACCTGCCTTATAATAAAGGAAGTGTCCTTTATGAAATGCTTAATAGTTTTAAACAACATTTGCTCCCTCCTTAAGTTTCAAGGAGGATCTTTGTTAAGGAGACATAAAGGAGGCTTTGTGACATTGAATCTTGAGGTGGCCTTCCCAAAGGAAAGAAACAACTGAACTTTCTTTACTTAAGGCAGCCCATCCAAAGGAGGCTTTGTTAAACCAGGCCCTGGTATGACAACCAAATGTTCATTTGCCAAATTTTATAACCAGGCACCCAAGGCCTTACAAACGGTCAAAGTCACTATACATATTGCATTGACACTTTATACAGGCTGAACCACAATGTAGTTCCACATGTTGATTTGTAATCATACCTTTCATAAATGACATTTAAAAACTGAACAATGTTGCATTTCTAGTGTGCTGCATTTACATTTTTTTTAAACAAAAATAGCATTTACTTGTCACAGAAATATCATGATATATCAGGCTGATCCACAAGGAATGCCACATGCTGATAGTTAAGGAGACAGTTCACGAACGATACTAAAAACAATGAAACTGCATTTCAAGTGGCATTAGCAATAAATTATTATTATTTTTTTAAATGCTGGAGTATTTTCTTCTAATGCTCTTTAGTTATATACACTTATATAAGCATAAATGGGGGTACCCCCTCAGAAATCATAAGATCACTTCATTGTTATGACATCACATTTTAAATCCCTGCTGTTGTCATGCAATATTTACGGCTACCAAATGTTCATTTAGTGACAGTTTTCACAATAAATTATTACAGTAGTGAAGAAAATTGAAACTTTTCGATAAAATAAACACAGATTTCAATCATACTTGGCACAATTTGCCAAATTTTAGGTGTCTATGTATACACTGGATACAATATTATCCAAAATCTGCAATATTATTGTCATTGATGAAACCGTCAGAACCTACAATTAGTTGCATTAAAAAACTTATTGTTTCTTATAAATGCAGTATTGTTTATAATGTACAACTGAATCAATGTACAATATCACAAGACCAGAAAATACCTCTGGACAGCTAAGATTTCTTAATGATTTTATAAATGGCAGAATAAAACCAATAACTTATTGACAATATACAACATAATTGGCAAGATATTTCAATGCAACGTCTACTGAAATTCTGATGAACATTAACTTGTTTCTCACTGGTCATTTTGAACACACAAGAGGAGGAAACCCCAACCAGGATTGTATATATATTGTGACAATCACATATTTCCACAAAGTAAATACATGGGGTGACATGATGAAGTTAAAAAAAAAAAACAAACCATTTAGCACCACAAAGTTTTAATTCAACATTTTTTACCAGCTAATCAGTCATAGATAACATTAGCGTAATTAAAATAACACAAAGTTAAATTACAACAAATTTATTAGTTGCGATAAACAATCAAAGCAAATGTATTTGATATGTTAAATTACAAAAGTAACACAAACCACATTAGCAACTACCATATTTTCTGTAGGAGTATTCCCTAACACCACCCAACACTGTCGTGCTCTAATGACCAACCAACTGTCTTGGGTTGATTGATTTGAGTTCTATGTCTGTTTCAACACAATACATCGGTCCTATACTTGAAAGGTAGTTTAGGGGATGGGGGAAACCAGTATATACTAGGTGGTCAACATTCTCAATAGTATACCATCGATCACTGGAAAGCAAGGATTGGCAAGTGGTACCCAGTCCAAATAAAACATGGTTTGCAGAATACATTATTAATTGCTTTTAAACACAATTATTATATAGTATTGAATTACTGTAAATGTCCAGAGTATGAACTCAATTCAAATAAAAGCGAAATGCAGAACACCTTTATTATAGTTTATACTATATATGTCGTATATATAATTCTAATTGGCTATTAGATATCTAAGACAATGTCGGTGATATTTTGTCAAAATAGGGTACACACTCTCAAATGTCTTGGTTGTGGAACTGGTATGAAAAGTTACTGTACAAAAATATATACATCTTTCTCGTCAGACATTGTTTCAACCAACAACTATCTTTTTCAGATACTGCGGTGTCTATAGCCCATTATGCACCTAAGCACTACTTTTCTTTATACTTTTAGTTGCATATATTTTACAACAAATATACTTGGTAAATGCCCACAATTCCTTGCAGTTTTTATGAGCAATTGTTTTCAGTGAAAAATCTACATGAGGATGCTATGGTTAAACAAAAAATAAACTTCAATTGTTGGTACATTAAATTGCTCAACTAAGTTTACATATCTAGTAGACAATGTCAGTGTACAACAAACTGATGTGGTACTTATTTTGAAGCCTGAACAAGAAAATGTTATCCATTGCTCCAACCAAATACTGTCTATATTGAAGGTCCTATTTATACAGAGAGCATTGTATATAATAACAAATACATTACAAAATGTATGGTCAATTTACCCAAATACACAAATGTTTTTCTCATACAATTAGTTAATTTGGAACACATAACCAAGTAAATTATACTGTTTTGTAATTCTTGAAAAATTCTAGGATGTTTATATAAGTAGCATATAATCGCCAATGACTCTCTCATAATACCATACAAATGATCATTAGATAAACACAATGTTACCATAAACCGATAGCACTGTCCAAGATTAAAATAAAACTATTTGCATGCACTGTACATTAATAAATATCAGCATGAGTTTTCCACATTCTCAGTCCTTTTAAACAAATCATGAAAAAGTTGTCCTATGTTTCTGTCTGGTGATTATTAAATATTAATATTCTCCTTTTTTTTCATTATTTCAATACACTTTTATCATCTCCATGAATAAATATGAGGCCTTGCTTTAGGCTCAAATTTGAACAAAAGCCCTTTCAAACATGTACACAAAAGATTTGTATCCTTAAAGCAGTCTTACATATTTGGAGATGTGAGCTCATCAAATTTATAAAGGTGCCAGAACAAGTATGTTTACAAGAGAACAATGTGCAAATTGAAAGTTTTGTCCCACTGTACAAAAACTCAAGCCTTAAGCAAGGCTAGGATCAATACAGGGTTTCTTCCAAGAATCATTGCTGCAACTTTTGCACTGACAAAAACTTGCTAGGCATAAAATAATTTCAGACATACTGAAAGTATAAGGCTATGGTGATGGATGTACACATACCGCATTTTGAACAAAACTCATTAACTCTGTCAGCATAAGGGACAGATTACATAACTGTTCCTGAATAGAATACATCACAATCATGTGAATAATTTATAGTGGAAGCCCTCACAATGTAACTCGTTTGTTGAAGATTTCCAGAATTATCCACATTTTCATTTTACCCTTTCCCTAGTGGGAATGATGGAAGGGCTTCAGGTTGCTAAGAAAACTGTAGACATAAAAATTACAAGCATAACATTGAATCTTGGTGCTATTAACACAGTGCAATACTACTATGAAACCAAATATCAATTCTAAACATATAGCAACAAACACAACTTACGATACATGAGAAATATACCTTACCGATATTATTCCATCTCATCATTCTAATAATTAGCAACACTTTAATAGGTTTTGCTTAAAAGTCAAATGCAAAAAAAACTATATGACTCACAGTTACAACTGTGACAAGTAATTTTGGTGGCCGAGTTCTTCTTTATGATTACTTTAACATTAATCAAGTTTCTGTTACACTCAAATGTAAAAATAAGGAGAAATCAATAATACTAAATCCACTTTAAAGCAGTAATGATTGAACAGACTTGCTGCCTATTATTTCCCTGTATTTTTCCAGCACTTCCCCATAGAATATAATAGCTTTGTTCTTGCATTCCACTGGCTTTTAAACTTATTATCAAAAGTTAAATATTCTACTGCATATATGCCTTATATCCTTAACACTGCCTGTACCTTTGTCCGCCAAGGTACTGTTGTGTAATTTAAAATGTCCGTGTTGGTACAGCAAATTTCACATTGGCTGTAAAAAAAGAATAGTCTGTGGTAATAAAGTCTCAAGTGTCATAACGCAGGGCCTAAAATCACTGTCAAATACCTACAGACAATGTGTAATTTCTTCACGCCTTGAATCACTGGCCAATACAGCATTATTCATCATCACTCTGTCTGTATTTTGGCTTCAGAATGACAGAACTTGAAAAATATGATGGCAAACTACAAAGGACACCTTAATTACAAAGAAATCTTTTTAAATGCAGCAAAATACACCTTTGCACAATGGCACACAAATACCTTTTGTAGTGATGTGGTGATAAAGATTATTTACTGGCAGTATTAAGGATATAGTCCTTACAAGCCTAATATCATCTAGGAAGGCTTAACAACCTGATATCTTGCATTGATCAACCTTTAATATTTTTGTTTAACCAAAGGTCTCCTGTGAAGCATATACAATATAGAGGAAGCCATCGTCATCTTTTTCCCGCTGGTAAACTTCAGCAAGAGGAGTGGTATTAGACACCATGCTGCGATTGTTTACTAGTAAGTAAAAGGCCTGATGTGGGTGAAGTTCCAACCTCCGTCTGATAAAAAAACATGGAAAAAATATTACAGATTAATCAGTCGGCTCAATAACAGTGAAGCCCCTATTATGTGAAGGAGGCACAGTAATGTAGTGGGGTGCACAATCGTCATCTACCCTTTATAGTCTTGTGTTAAAATCTTAGCCTGATCTGTGGCCTGTTTCACAAAGCCTTCTTTTAATGTTATCTTTAATTCAAGGATTTCCTTGAATTTCTCCCCCCTTTGAAACATCTCGGTTTCACAAAGCCTCCTTCCTTAAATGAGACCTTGAAAACTCCCTTAAATTTTAAGGAAGCTAAGGACCTATCTTAAATTTAAGGAAGTGTCCTACAAAGAATGTCCAATAAGTTTTATGGGCATTTGCTTCCTCCTTAAGGAAGACCTTTTTCAAGGAGAGTTAAACAAGACTTTGGGAAACTGAATTTTAAGGTGGCCTTCCCAAAAGGGGAAAAATGACCTTCCTTCACTTGGAGGTCCTTTACAAAGGAGGCTTCACGAAACCAGTGGAAAAGTGGGAAAGTTGATATTGCTTGCTGGTGCCTAATGGTTTTAAGTGCAGAATCCTGACCAACTACATGTGTACTATACACTGCTCACCTCCTTCCACTCAATTAGAGTAAGAAATCTAAAATTTGCCAGGAATCTAAAATTCGCCACCTCTAAAACCTTAGTTAATTTTATGAAGAAAATGATGTTTTTGTCTAAAAATTGGTATTTTTCAGTTCAAAAAGCCTTAATTTACTATACATTCAACAAATCTCACCACAATTCATTTATTTTATTAGTATTTTTACATGTGGCGAATTTCAGATATGTGGCGAATTTTAGATTTCTTACTCTACTTGTCATGATAGGACATAAACAATTTATTGAAAGTGATCTTAATCCCTCCATTTTTATCCATTACTTCAAATTCTATTATCCGACCATCCAGTTTTATAAATAAGTATCCAATCTTCCAAATATGTATTTTCCTATTGTTTATTACAGGTGTGATGAGTAAAACTAATTCTGTAGATTTCTCGTGGATGAAAATTAAGTTAGGCATAGAGCACTCATGAAATGTAGTATGTCCCATCACAGGAAATTAATATCCAGAATGGCGGCATCCCCAAACAAAAATTAATGATGGTAAAAGGCTTTATTCTTTGGAATTAGCTTATGCCACCCCCTACATGAAGATTATCACTGTGAAATATAATTGATTTATTACTAAGTAATTTAAAAGCATTTAAAAATATCTCTTTACATAAAAACACAAACCATTGAACAGTATTGTATGTGAACCCAGGAGTTAAAGCATTAAACTGGGGATCAAAGTTTCACTCAGTGAGCCTTAGCTACTGGTTCACAAGCATAAATGTTTATACTTCACTGCTTGCTATATTTTACAAACCTTCAATCTTATGAACAAAAATCTCAACTAGTGGAGAATACAATGCTACTCACCGCATGATTTTGACTAATTCACTCATGTTGACACTGTTTGGAACAAGAAATTTACTTTTGTCCAACATTGGTAAGTTCTTTTCTCCCCCATACCTCTCTACAATAACCTGTAAATAATTAAAGAAATTCATTTGTCATTACGAACAGTGCAAGTTGACAATAGGGCTGTCTAAAACAGCAATTATGTACTTGGGTATTCTGGACTATAACATTGACAAAGAGACTATTTTGACTGGGTAAATACTAAAATTCATGTGTATAATGACTATGAATTTAGCTGATTTCTGACAGATTTCAAATCAAATGAGCTATTTATGTATCTTTTATCACTGAGAAGAGGACTCATTAGACAAGGCAGTAAATGGTGAAAGAGTTTTTTTTTTACAAATGTTATTATTTTCCCAATTCTTAGGTGGGGAAATATACAGAAAATTATTTTAAGTATCCCTTCATTTCCTCCAAGTTGCTATGATATTCCAAACACCAAGGACCAGCTAATAATAAGGGCAATATAAGGCCGTGAGGTAAAATCTTCACAGCCCATAGTTTTGCTATAGGTGACATTCTTCAACCCTTGGACCAATAATAAAAGACACACTTGGGATTTTTGGTAAGTCAACCAAATTTGACTTTGACGCAGGAGTCAAAGATCAAAAGAACAAAGGTGCTCAATGTACTGGATATCAATACATCTAGGTTTTCTCCGGCTCAATTACAAATTCAAATAGTTTTTGTTGTGTATTTGCAGGACAACAAGCTAAAAATATGCCAAAACAAGGGAAAAAAGGTCTTAGATGAGGATTTTTGTGCTTTCTGGATGACCCTGAACAAAGGGTCAAATAGTATTAAATATAAAAGGCAATACCTACTGTAATATCTCTTTTCATAGCTTTTAGAAGTATGAAAAAAGATATCTGTATAAATTATCAAGATATCACAATATCATTCAACCACTGATGCATTCTTATGTACAGGAGAATGGTGAGAATGTTAAGAAAGTCACTTAAAAACTCAAGTATACTTGTTGAAAAGATATAAACCCAGAGAGTTTAAAAAAAAAACGAAAAAACTATCCACATATTCATATATATGTGGTTCAATAAAATTCAGGAATATGTGGTTGATTTTACCCACATTATTTATTAAATATTACAGACTTCAAAAAGATTTAGTACATTTTGAAAAGTTTAAATGTCCATATGGATATTGTTGTGTGTAATATCTGTATAAGCTTAAATACAGAATTTTTGTGTGTTGTTTTTAATCAAGATCTTAAAATTGGACTCCAAAATCATATTATAACAATGTAATTGGAGATGACATCACCATATATTGATTAATTGTACTTTGTTCAAGTAACAGTGTAACACTTACTGGTATTTTATCCGGATGCTTCTCTCTGATGGCCTCTGCATCTTTCACTCGTTGACCTGGGCAATATTGAGCAAATGAATACAATTTTATCAACAACTACAATTATACTTTAAAAAGAACTAGACCCACCCATCAGAGAACCAATGTAAATTTGTACCCACCAGAAAGATAAGTGACCAAAGTCAGTGAACCATCATTTAACCTTGACGGAGGGGCCCAAGGTCAAATGTGAGCACATCAAAAGATTCCCAGCACATGATTTCCTATAACTTGGTTTCACATTGCAACCTCTAGGATCAATAATAAGTGAGTTATCAGCACTTTAAGTTTGGCTGTCCTCGTTTGACCTTGAAGGAGGAGTCAAAGGTCAAATCTGAGAACATCAGAAGATTCACAGCCCATGATTTCCTATAAGTTGGTTTTACATGGTAAACCTCTAGGACCAATAATTACTGAGTTATAAGCACTTTTAAGTTTGGCTATAGTCGTTTGACCTTGAAAAAGAGGTCCAAGGTCAAATCTGACCACATTAAAAGATTCCCAGCCCATGATTTCCTATAAGTTGGTTTCACATTACAAACCTCTAGGACCAATAATAAGCGAGTTATAAGCACTTTTAAGTTTGGCTATCCTCATTACACCTTGAAGGAGGGGTCCAACGTCGAATCTGACCCCATCAAAAGATTCCCAGCCCATGATTTCCGTTAAGTTGCTTTCACATTGCAAGCCTCTAAGACCAATAATAAGCAAGTTATAAGCACTTTTAAGTCTGGCTATCCTTGTTTGACCTTGAAGGAGTGGCTCAAGGTGAAATCTGACCTCATCAAAAGATTCACAACCCAAGATTTCCTATAAGTTGGTTTCATATTGCAAACCTCTTGGACCAATAATAAAGGAGATATTGGCACTTTTAAAGTCCACTACGTGGGGTACTTTGGCACTCTGTGGATGACCTTGAATTAAGAACTTCAAGGTAAAATATCTGCAAGGTCGTAGAGGACATGTATATCTGTTATATTTATCACCTATGAAGAGATTCAACCTTCCACCTACGAGAACCAGCCAGTAGAAAAAGGTAGATAATTTTCAAAGAAATGCCCATGCGGCCATCTTGTTTTTCAAAATGAGGCTAATTTCAGTCCCAGAGAAGCTTACCCCCCAATGAACGTATCCTGCAAATTTGATGAACCTAGTTGGTGCATTTTTCCTGTGATAGTGTTAACATAGAAAATCTCTCTACACGCGACAGCGACGTAGCGAACGCTAAACCACAGTATCTACCGGAAGCATCCATAAATAATAGTGAAAAAGATTCAACACTCTAACAGAGGTCCTCAGTGGCCTAGTGGTTAGCAAGTTTGGCATCTAATCATAGGCTGTCACCTCTGTGGGTTCGAGTCCCACAAGTGGCAAGTCTGAGGACCTGTCCCAATATGACCCTGGCTGTTGAACGGGACATAAAACCCCAACTTTGACCTTTGACCTCAACACTCTAACAGAGAAGCATACCAGGCAACTAGTGGCTACTTTGGTTCTGTTTTGCATGCATGTAGAGATTTGTTTAACTCAAAAATACCACACAAATGTGCTTACACAATTATTGTGTTATATTCCCCAAACATGCAAACGTTTGAATCAAAATGATCAGCATTTCCAGAGTCTTTCCTCATTTTAAACAAATGCCCCATTCTAAGTGGCTTCACTGGGCAGTATGGAACACTGTGATCTAGGTATAAAATCCGAAACAACAGAAAAAAGTGATGTTAAACCCCACCAAAAAAAAAAAAAAAAAAAAAAAAAAAAAAAAACACACCGCAGACACAGAATTATGATCACCCCACAAGTTTGATGTTTATGTGTAATTATATAGTGCAAACTTCATAGTTTTAGGTTAACATGAAACTAAGTTTCAGTATTTATCTAAGCAAGACATATTACACACTGGGTCCCAGTTATTTATTAAGGAGGATCTCATATATTAAATCTTTGATGTAAGATTTCTGATGTTTAACATATTTACCTAAATGTCAAACAATATACTGCACATATATTTTGTTTGCTTGGAAATATTCATGACTTGAAATTAGAAGCTTGTGGATGAGCATTATGGTATACGTTAAAAATGCCCGGATTGAAAATCCCTGGAAATCTGCAGAGCCACAGAAAATCCCCAGATGGGGCTTAGAAAACCCCCAGATCAAAAAACCCTAAAGATAAAATTTCCATCTGGATATAAAAAAAATAAACAAAAGCTCCTTCAGGATGCCTTATCAACCGTAAAAAGCTTAAAAGGTGTTTAAATGGGTTCCAGAGCATATTATAATATTAAAGTGCTTAAAGGTGGAGTTAGTCTTTTGACAAACAAAGACAATATAACAATACATTTGTCAAAGGTATTGTATTGGAGAGTTTTTGATCCGGGGATTTTCTAAGCCCCATCTGGGGATTTTCTACGGGTCTGTAGATTTCTAGGGATTTTCATATACAATCGTGCATTACTCAATTGTTAAGCAGTAAAGTGAAGAACACAAATATATATTTATTGATATCCCTGCTTGAACGCAAATGATTGTCAGCTTGTTGCACTCTCTTGTCAAGAAGATATGCCTCAGATATGTTTTACTGTCTTAATATTCATGAATGGGATTTAGAACTTAGAAGTCTGTTGTACGTGTAGTTTTCAACGGTCAAATAAAAAGGACTGCAAATATATTTGATTTGCTTGGTCCTTAGTATTAAAAAAGGGCCATCACAATACTGTGCACGCCATAATGCAATGCGTCAATATACATTTTTTTTTTTCATTTGCTCAATTCTTTTCATGCTCACAGATAAAGTCAGGGGCCGGATTAACCACCAGTCTGGATGATCAAGCATGTGTTTTTGATATATTCATGTTTTTTGACTGCCTTAACTATAGCCAATGTATGTGTTTTCGCTATTTTCATGTTTTCAATCATTTAAACAATAAGCTGCCAGCCTGGTTTTGAATGATGTTGTTACAATATTTTAGAATGAATATGCAGTTATATCAAACCAGAATCTTTGCTTACTTAATTTTGTTGTTGTGTGCCTAATAATTTCGGTTTCGTATCTTTTGATATTCCTCATGTCCATTTATATTATTTTGAAAACCTGTCTATAGTGGATATATATATATCAGTTTACAGCTTCGCTTTTGGAAGACATTTGAACAACATTTTAAAATGGATATGCTGTCTTAGGGAAACAAACACTTGGTGAATTTAAATTTGCAGCTACATTGCCAAGAATTTTGTTTGCCTTGTCATGATATGGATAGGTTTCACACTTAATTTGTTGAATATTTAAGCACGGAATTATGATATGCATGGTATTGTCACAACCTGTGTAATGCTGTCCAGTGGCTTCCTACCAGTAATCCCCGCTTACCAGAAAATGCCCTCCTTATATTTCTTTGTTATAGGTCAAGGACAAATGCTTCCATAAATTAGTCTATAAAATGGGCATTTACTTTTATTTCCAGCTTGCTATAAAACAGCCAATAATAGCGATAAATTGAAAATATGGTACCTTCTATGAAATATTGTACTGTAGATTTACGTCTAACTCGCGACCACGGCATCTCGCTACCAGTAACTCGCTACCATCTCTTGCTACCAATAAAATAGTTAATTATAACCATCTGCATGAATGTGGAAAAATAAAGAATACATAGAAAATGTTCGTTTTATTACTGGAAGATTGTGATTCTGATGTTTAACAATTACATGTTTTCTTACTGTTTTTATGAAGATTTGTTGTGCATATACTTTGTAATTTGACTTTTAAAAAGTGAGGTGAAAAACTGGCCGTGAGGTTATGCTCGGTTTTACAACAGCTATTGACCAATCAGAATCGCGGACACAAGCGTGTCATGTTAGAATATAAAATAAAATATGCAAATTACAAAATGAGAGGTCATAGAATTCCGTGGGGGTTTCCCAGAAATATAATCAAATAAAATATATTAAAATATATAATAAAGTTGCTGAAACTGGATATGTATAAATTGGTTGCGTTGCGAGATATGGTAGCGAGTTACTGTTAGCGAGTTCCTGTGGTTGTGAGATTTACGTCTTCCTGTAGAGTACACTCGATTAATTGTACAACATGTCATTTGATAACCTGGCCATAGAAGAACATAAAGCTGTTAACATAATCTAAATTCAAAATATTAATCACAGCATGGGTATCCGGAGGTTTCGTACCACGGAGGTTTCGTCCCCTGGAGGTTTCGTCCCATTTATTTTCATATTTCCCTATAAATACTGGTCTAATTCACTTGGTTCTAAAACAGCATTTATAAAATATTGTTGGGAAACCCTGAGGAATTCTGGAACCTCTTTTTTTATATTCATTGTATATACATAAATATAAATGAGTAATAGAAGTGTACAAATGTGAAATATTTTAAATGAATGTTTCCATGCAGTATACTTGATCTTCAAGTAGTATTTTTGTTTAAAAAATATTGTTGGGATACCCTGAGGAATTCTGTGACCTCACATTTTAAATGCATTCATCAATATTAATTCTACAAGTGAGCATATTTAAAGCATTTAATATTCAATTAAATAGCTGTTTCCATGCAAAATACTTAATCTTCAAGCAAAATTTCTAAAATATTGTTAGAAAACCCCATGGAATACCATGACCTCACAATTAACATATGCATACATGAAGTATTAATGAGTTATTCTCATATATCAGTTGGGACAAAACCTCTAAGTTTCGGGACGAAACCTCCACATTTTGGGGACGAAACCTCCATGGTACGAAACCTCTGGCTTTTACTGGTAGAAAGCGATTAACATTAGTGACAGACTGACAGGGAGGGGTGTACATACTACTGTATATGATACTGCACTGCTCAGCCAGTGAAGTTCGTCACCTGCATTTTATGACAATATTAAAGAGTTTTTACTGTCCAGTTACGGCATATATGTATACCTTGCCGTTGGAAGAAGCTATTCCATTTATTTTAAATGTAAATATTGCCTGTCCTGGGGCGTTTTTATGGCAGGTGAGGAACTTCACTGGGGTGACGAAATTCACTGGCCGACCAGTACTGTACTCAGTACTGCTCAGCTACAGTACCCAAGTTCGTCGCCTACCCAAGTTCGTCACTGGCATTTTTGACAATATAAAAGCCTCTTCACAATTATCTATCATTGTACAGTTATACATTATTATTAGTAGTATGCATTCCATTTATTTTGGTATCATTGTTGCTTATCCTTAACAATTTTTAAGGTGGGTGATGAACTTGGGTAGCTGAGCAGTACAGTAGCCTTACGTCTTGATGATTCGCGAGTTTTAACGTTTCAGTTACGAGCTTATTTCACGTCTAAATATTTTATTTTGCAGCAATTTGGATGTGTTTTATAAAAATATAAATACCAAAGCACCATTTTATGTTATAAAAAGTGAAAATAGATGCTCTTATATCCAATAAAAACGGCCATACTCGAATTAACAAGACCCTCGAATCAAGGATACTTGACTATACAGCAAAGACTGAAAATTATTGCGCAATATATGAAAATTTACTGGAATAAATATGTGCAGAAAACACGACAATGGAAGGATTACACTCTACATTAACCAACCATAAGTTCTCCTCTGTTTAAAGGTCTGGTACTCCACATTTGACATGACTTTGAAAGCTAAAATCTTAAAAATGAAATAAACTTCTCCAAACAAGGAAACTAGGAAGCATGAAATTGCTTTGTTTACGCTATTTAATCTGTTACACATGATTTGCAGAATATAAGATTTCGAAAACAAGAGTTATATCTATAAAAATATTTCGTTGTCCACAGCTTAAAAGCACTCCAGTATATACACACAAGTAAAACAATTATAGAATAAAATAATCTTTTACAATAATATTATTAATATTCATTTTTTTTACGTTGCCGTGGGTATATAAGACCTAAAATCAACAGCATAAAATACTGTTTTTGATTAGTCTGGTTACCGCTCATTTTCTTTACTGTTGTCGGATGTCTTATCTACTCCGCCCACAGTAAATCAGTGTGGAGTTCAAATATTTTCTTTACATGTTGAAAACCAATCATTTTTCAGAAGTGTTAACGTCTAAAATGTATAACAATGAAACCTGATGTATTTATAAATAGCTTGATTTTCACAAAATGTTCTTGTTGCTGGGAGGGAAATTCGGGTAGTGGATAACATACTCACATCCCATCTCTCAGGTGCTGTGTTTAACTCCCGATAATGATCAGCAGTGAGAAAATTAGTACTAACTTAATGGTGCCAGCTAGCTTTCTGTGCAAAATTCTAGCAAAATATAATATCCAGTGCTTGTCTCACCACTACAAAAAGTCAGTTTTCTTATGACTTCCATGAATACTCTGGAAGTGACACTTTATTCTCAATATAAATTGTGGGAATATGGTTGAATGATATAAACACTGATAAGTCTTGAATTTTTGCTAAAGCGACATATACAGTACTGTGACACTTTACCAGGAAATCTCTTTTATTTAGCTTACAGCTGAGTCGTTTCTGCTTTAAAGTGCTCAAAAAAAGCCAGGAGGAAATTTACAAATACTGTCATCTGAGAGAGGCAAGAGGATCAGACCTTGGAAGCTGAGACATAGCAGGAGGATGGGACCCCAAAACACAAGACATAATGGGCAGAGAAGGGGTGAGTCTTTGGAGGTTGCCAAAGTTTCTTTCTCTATAAAGAAGAAGAAGGGGAAAATAACAACTGCACACTGTGGATGTTTTTTTGTGGGACTACAAATATTATCATCAACAAGAGGGATTCCCTGTATAGAGATTTTCAACAGAAAGTCATGCTATGTGGGAATTTTGTGAGATAATAAACCTTTACCATAAAGAAAGTCATAAAAAAGTTGCTGCAAAAATTACAAGTTATAATTAACCCTGAGTAGTTCTGACAAGGGACTAGTGAAACTGATACAGAGGCAACATCAGGTCACCAATACATTTGACTTCAATGTGCAATATGTTAACAAGGGCACCAGATTCAAGAAAGTGATTGTTAAGTGCATTATCATAACCACGAACACCTATTCCTTTCAGAGGGTGAAGGACCAAGTGTCCTACACATTGTCAGTGATTTGGAAAAATTAGAAAATATCAGCACTTATCAATCCTTAGCAGCTTGGTTACTTTACTAAAATTCTCATCCCCATTAAAATAGTCTTAACCAAAATAGGATGGGGCATCTGCTTTGGCTGCATCTAACATAGGGATTCATAAAGGAGATGTCCAGTGTTAGGAAAAAAAATAAACAGAAAGTTTATTTTGTACAGAAAAACATACAGCCTTGTAAAAAATTCTCTGAAAGTTGACACCAAAAGCAATGCTTATTAGCTATGCCCACTGTCGACATAAATGAATAATTGTGGGCAGACATTGGGGCGGTTGGCTGGCTGGAGCCCCTCCCGTAAAAATTTTAGCGTCAACCATATCTTCATTTGTATATGGTTTGTTTATTGGCTATTCTTTCGACCTCCCTGAATTAACATATTTACATGTCACAATAAGTTTTGCTGATGACAGCCACACATTAAATCCCCCTCTCCCTTTGTGATGTTTGTGAATATGTTTTTGGCTATTAGTGTATTTTTAGAATCTGCATGCATCAACACATCAGCAACTATTGGAGTCAGGTGTCAGCCACTGGGTTGGATTGTTTTTCCTGGTGTGCATCCTTTCTCTGCCCTTTATTCTTAATTTCATGCTCAATCATTTCATAAACTTGATTCAGGAGGGCAGGATCCTTATGCATTAAATGATCATAGATGTGGGGTAAGGTAGCCATATTGAGCTACTTTAAATCCTATTTTTTATTATCTATTTTAGTATAACTTGTAATAATAAATATATTGGCTTTACGTGATTACAAGTTACGTTCTTCAGGGTGCTTGAGCTTTTAAAATTTTTAGTGCAACTTTACCCAGTGGGTACCTTATTATACAGTTACTCATATGCGTGCGTTGTTGTTTTTCTGGGTGTTTGTCTCTGTTACATTTTTTGGTCTATACCACAGCCAAGTTTTATATTACTTTAATCTATCTTAACTGGTTAGAAAATGAAAAGGTGCTTTATGATCATTATATAACTGTAAATATTAAATTTAGATACGGTAATAAGGTAACCCATCGTGATCAATGTGTGGTTTTAAAACAACAGTTAATTCCTTCCAGAAATTATTTATTACAGGACACAACCAAAACAAATGCTCAACAGTTTCAGTTTCATTGTTTGTTTTGGCATTTTGCAACTTTATAAACTTAAAGTAACATGATTGCAGAGCTGGTAACTATATACTCCTATACCTGTATCTCTGTAGAGTTACAGGTCCGGATGGTCTGCACTTTAAGAAAGCTGTTCACATATTTATTTTAATTGGCAGAATTGTCAGACTCTCCCTTCTATCATCTTTCATCTGTAGCACTTGTCACCTGGTCAATTTTGAAACTCATTACTGATTTTACCTACATTGAAATACAGACTGGCAACTTCTGCTAAGAACCTGTAGCATTTTGAGTTGCAGGTCCAGTGGAACTACAGTCGAACCTGCGAAGAGCAACCACTCATGGGAAAATGCAAAAGTGCTTGCTCTTTGCAAAATATATTATGAATTTAAAGTACACTGGGATTTTTTTAAAGGAAGGGGTGGTTGCTCTTCACTGAAAATTATTAATTTGTCAAAATGGTGCCTAAAACAACAAGTTTCCTATATGGCAAATTTAAGTGCCATTTTCTTGTTGAATGATAGTCAAATGTTGATAAATTATGGGTCATATTACTTGAAAGCTTGTGACAAGAAAATTAGTGCACTTAAAATTAATTTCATAAGAATGTCACCAATAACAGATGCTTAAAATGACAAACTAATTGGACTATCAGGGTTATTTTCTTTGTCATAAGTTTGTCAGTTAATTTGTTCAACAAGAAAATGACAAGTTTAAATTTGTCATTTAGAAAGTTTGTTGTTTTAGGCACCATTTTGACAAATAAATGACTAATTAATATTTGTCAGAGGTTTTCAGTGTTTGCAGGTTCAGAGCTTCCGTGGGACATAAAAAGGGTGGTTGCAGGTAGCAGGTGGTTGCTCTTCGCAGGTTCAAATTAATGTAAAATGCCTTTGTGGGTCTCCAGGGTGGTTGCTCCTTGCAGGTGGTTGCTTAAGCAGGTTAGACTGTATAAAGCTTTTCTTTTTTTTCATCTATATACATCTGTGCTTGAATAAGAATAAATAGGTCATAATAAGGCAGTATTAGGGATACCGTACAGGGGCATAAGAATAAATTTTTAGTTGGGGGAGGGGAGGACGAAAGGAATGAAATATATATAAACTATATATATATAGTTCTTGGTTTTTTATGCTCTGAGATATGTTATGAACTTCTTTAGCCATGCTTTGCCCTTCAATGAAAATGAGAAAAATAATTAAGCGCCAAAGTTTTACGTGGTTCAAAATTTATTATTCTTGTTTCATGCCTTTGTCTAGGGTTTCTAAGGTTCAAATAGAAAGATTATAATTATCCGATGGTTAATTAAAAGCATTGACAATTGGTCAATGAACTTTTGAAGTTTTTTTACACACTGAAGCTTAAACCATAATAACAACCAGATTTGCTCTGGTGGATAAGTTGAACTTTGCCAATTGCTTAGACTAGTGGTACCCCCAGACTTGTTGGTTCTCTGCAATATTTTGTAAGCAGAACAAGACCTTTAACAGATTCAGAGGAAGGGCCAGAGGTCAAATGTGACAATATCAAAAGATATACAGCTTATGCTTCCTCTCATTATCTTATTTTCTTCCCTTGATACTAAACCTCTAAAACCGATAAGAAGTGAGATAGAGGTACTTTCATGCCACAGATGTAAGAAAAAAGTGTAATGTAACTATGTCTGAAGGCTAGCCATGGCCTTGAGAAAAAGCTTCAGGTTCAAACTTGTGCATGGTAATAGAGTACATATTTGTGTGTTATATATACCAGCCATGAGATGATCCACCGTAAGTAATTCTTAATGTCAGAACTGGGGAAAATGTATAAAAACCCAAAATGTGACCTTCAGAAGGTCACAATTGGTCTCATAGATGAAGGACTAGGCCACAAAAAATAGGTTTTGAGCCCTTACCCATATCTGCCCACATACCAAATTCAAAAAGTCTAATTAAAATACTTTTAAGTTGTCACATACTGAAGGAAATATATGCAGCAGCAGTGTGACTGGCATAAATCCTAAGTATATCCGACCTTTTCGGGTATACAAATATATATAATCACCTCCGGATTTGAAAGATATTTCTTATATCTTGATATAATGTGATATATCTATATGTGATGTTGCTTTCCTATAGGAGGACATGATGAAAATCACACAATTTTACTAGATGTTTCCAGAACTTGTGACTTTTCCTCCAAAATGCCAGACTGATGCAAGATCTATTTTTACCAAGGTTAATTTCCAGATTGAGGGAGGATGTATAATCATTGGACTGGCTAGGTCAAATAAACAGATAGTAAAAAAGTAGAGTTTTCTGGGAAACATCTGATAGCTTACAAATTGCTGTATTAACCATAGCTCGATGTGAATTTTAAACTACATATCTAAGTTCTACATAATAAGCAACAAAGTGAATTAAATGTAGAAGCTGTATGATTTTGGTCTGCACAAGTGAAATGTTTAACAGAATTTACAAATCTCATGTTGGGCTAACTGAAACTGTTCCTTTTACAAATCATAAAACAAAATATTTCATAGTTCAAATGGTAGTATACACAATAGTACATGTGAACAGTGAACAGGGTTAAAGTAGAATTTACCCAAATATTATTGAGCTACCTGTAAACAAAATTGGAGTTTACTTCGATTACATAACTGTTTCCAGTCGAATCCTTTTAATGAACTTCTGTACTCATCCGAAAAGCCTCTCTCACATCTCAACATATATGCACACGTACATAATGGTCACAACCCCCAAAATGGGCTAACCTTGAAGTTTCAAATACGTGACAACCACCGTACTTTCCCAAAACCTGGCCACGGCTGTAAATTTCATAAAATAAAACTGTATGGCCCTTTTGTGTTTTACTCATACAGTGGGCTGTAAGAATGGCTTATCAGAGCTAAAGTTTTATTTGAGTTATCAGATTTTATCACGAGTTGACTAACACCACAGTAAACACACATAAACAATTGGCCATTAGTTAATGCAGCTTTTCTCCTGCCCCCGCTTATGGTAAGACCTATTTGATTTTAAACTCAGGGCATGCAATGACTTATCATGCCACATCAGTGGAAAACTGGTAAATTATTTGATTTGTGTGGAATAAAAAGAGTATCTGAATGACTGAAAATACCAGCCTAATAAAATGCTCCTGGCCATTTCAATTTATAAAGATCACTCATAGTAAAAAGCCTGGATTACTCCCAATTGTATAGTAATTGATGTAATCCTCCCATTAATCTTCTCTTGCGACACAATCACTCAGCTCCGGTCTTACTGAAGAAATTGATCATAACATTCTTAGGTTTGATCACAACACCCAAAAGATTAGTTATAACTGCCTTACACAGATCAAAAGTGATCAACAGGGAAAAGACACTTTCTCTTCTAAAGATGTTTAAAATGTTGAATAAATTTTCACAAGCAGCTATGATTGCTGCAATTACCTTCCTTAACTTAACGGTTTAAATGGTTAGTCACATGATGTCCTAAGATTTTATTGATTGTGGCAGTTGGCATGCAAAATCGTGACACTGGAACAGGAGTTTAACCTATCAACAATTAGTAGGTTAATTGCATACAGGATTCCTCTAAATTTATATGTGTAAGCAGAACTAATTTTAAAATATATTGGTATTTTTATACAAATAACAAGGGGGGCCACGGTGGCAGAGTGGTAACACTCTCGCCTCCCACCTCTGCGGCCGGGGTTCGATCCCCGTCATGGCCGTAAGTGGGAAAGCTGGTAGTTGCTTGCCGTTGGTCGGCAGTTTACAGTACAAAACCCTAGCGAACTATATGTACTGGTTTCCTCTGCCCTTCCAACTACCCGTCGTGATATGACCTGTACAGTGTTGAAAGCGACGTAAAACCCCAAATAAATAAATACATAAATGAATAAATAAATTATACAAATAACAAAGTATCTGTCTGAGGTTAAATGTTAAGCATTTTGAATACATGTGCAGAATATGCTTTCTCATCCTGTCGGCGTAATGTTTTTAAACAGATTAACTTGAATTATACAACCTCATTTCACGTTTGACATAATCATTGAAAACAGATGTATGGCCTTTCACATTGCATGGACAAGAAGGTCGAAAATTTTGTTGAGGAGCGGCAGAGGTTGATATTTGGAAATAGGTGACAAAGTAGTTTAAAAAATTTAGAAATTGAACTTGTGGTCCAAATTCAGTGAAGTGGAGAAATAGAGCTTGAAATATTTGACCTAAAATCCTATTTTAACTTATTCACTAACATTCTTAGTCTTAGTCCTATCTTATACACAATTATCAATCATCAATATCTAACGATATTATAAATCAATTATCAAATTTAGTTACTAATTTACAAGTATAGTGGTGGTAGACCAATTCACGCCCGGGTACCAATTCACGCCCACCCCTAAATTTATCCAAAACAATCACAGTTAAACAATAAATTACAAATGTAAATGATCCATTAGATGATTATCTATGATGAGGTAAACATCTACTCAATGAAAAATAATAAATCTTCAAGAAAATTGAGGGTGGGCGTGAATTGGTACCCGGGCGTGAATTGGTCCACCACCACTATTGATTCCACATGAAGATTTAAGAGCTAAAATTGTGCTTACTGTAATAAAAATAAAACCAGGCATATGATTAAAATGATAAACTTCTAAAGTTAGGACTAAGACTAAGATAGGAATGTTAGTGAATACCGCCCCAGGGAAATGTTGCACAAGACTTAAAATAGCGTATTGAAAAATAATGTTAAAAAAGATTTAATGTCACATAAACAGTGTTAATTAAAAACTGAATATCTTGTGACACAGATTTCCCAAAACAACTTGACAGGTTAAATGTTTATCGGTCAATGGTCGTTGCAAAAACTGAATAACACATTCTTCTGATTTGAATTGTGATGAAAAAATTCAAACAGTGTGTTTATAAATATTATTAAATCACCAACCGTTACTTTTTGGCAATGATACAGAACACCTTTTGTATTCAATTACTTGAAATTAAACAGATAAAAGGGGGTCAATTTATGTCTTCTTGAAACATGAAAAAAATGTAGCCACATCTTGTGAGTGTGTCAAATACTGATGTCAGAGGCTAAATCTATAAATCTTCTCTTGGGTGTTTTCACGACCTTTCAAAATTACCATTCTTCACAGATATTAATAGTTCAAGCATTAAGGACAAGGCACACCTGCCTGGTGCAATGGCTAATACAAACACGTATTAAATGGTTGGTTGGGCCATTCTTCATTAACAAAATATTCATGGACTGATTATAATCTGATTATAATGTGAATATCACTAGTTTGTAATCCAGATTTGAAATGAGTGTTTTCATGCAATTTGGTTCAGAAAACAAGGTTTGAATCCATGTTCTCGGTTCTACTTCCTGCATGGCTTTCTTCAAGATGCACTTTTTGTGTATTTTATTTAAGGGTGCATTTTCCAAAAAGAAAACACAACCTGAAAGCTTATATGAGGGTATCTTAAAAATCCAAGAACTTTCTCTCAAATAAAACTAGCTGCATACAAATAAATGTCTTTTTGTCTGTTTGCAGCAGAACATTGAGCACCCACAGTTTGTCACAGAAAGTGTTCAAGAGGAGTGGTATTGTGTCCTACAAGAAATAAATGAAAAGGAATGAGTCATTAGAAACAAAATCTCAGTCACAGTTTAACATTGTATTAACTTAAAAATATCTTGTTAATATTATAGAGGTTTTAGCCAAATGAGGTGTTTTAATCAAATTTTTAAACAAAAGAAAAAATGAAAAATAATTACAAAGCAGTCAGGATTAAATTATATGCAAATGTTTCAATGGTTTGGTGATGTAAGAAAGTTCTTTAGCATAGTGTTGTCTAACAGATTGTCAGTGCATCCATGTTGCCATGAAATAGGTTTGAACCTACCACTACGGAGCAGACAGTCCAGTGGTCAAATGGAAAACTTGTTATTCAATCAGCCTTGCTTGCTAGAATCCACAGCACCTTGCCACAAGTAAATATAAAAAAAATGGAATAAATTTCTACTATTTTTATTACTGATATTTATTTACCATTTTTACAACCTGAAAATGATTGAAGAGGGATTTGAACATCTGCTTTGCAGTTGCATTTATAATAGGACAATTAGAGAGGTTTAGTAGACGTAACGTTCAATAATTTCTGTAAGAGTAGGGTTCAGCAATATGCCCCTATCAAGGAATGCAGGTTAATGTAGCTCCGTGATGTACAACAAAACAAGCATAATTTGTAAAAAGGCCCCTGATATTCATATGGGAAAATATAATGAACTGAAACTGGATCATAACGTGCTGTACATATTTATTTGTAAATGTAGGAATCACACATTTATTAAGCAATCACTTTTTAAATTTTTTTTTTGTCTCCAGACTTTCACGAAAAGTGGCTATGAGGCTTTGTGGCTTTTTTTAATCTCCAGACTTTACTGAAGTTGGGGGGCTCGGTGGTGTAGCGGTTAGAGTTCTCGCCTCCAACCTCTGAGGCCGCCGGTTCGAATCTCGGGCCGGGCGCTTCATGTTGAAAAGTTGGTAGTTACTTGCCGATGCCTGGTGGTTTACAGTGCAGTATGCACTGGTTTCCTCCACCTGTAAAACTACCTGTTGCAATATCACCCTGTCTGTCGAACGCGACGTAAAACAACAAATAAATCTAAATCTTTACTGAAGTTAAGCAGCAATGGGCTACGTTGGTACTGGGATGGGTGACCACTTCAGTGCACTACTCATGTCTCTGATGGCTTTGCGGCTCAAGCTAGTAGACCTAACCCCTTTCGACCTTGTTTTATCATGTAGGCTGTAGCTAAGTTATCATGTCATTTAAGATAAAATGATTTACTCCAAAACAAATTTCCATGTATTATTGAACAACCTAATGTTAAACAGAGATTTTCAGTTAGTGCATTCTCTATTTAACTTCAATCAGGCCATAATATTTTATCATTTTCTGGAAGTCATATGACTTTAATGCAGATACTGCCTTCTTGACTGACTACTTGATCAGAGAACTGTAGTAAGAAACTCTGAAAAGGTCAGTAATCCCCAACTGGATTTTATTATTGTCTTTCACAGGGGCTCAATCCCTTTGAAGGCATCTTTAGCTTTCCCTTTTCCATTGAACGGAGATTTTATTCAACCCTAATTTTACATCTAAATTTTACTGGCAACCTTAAACAACCACAGTAAAAAAGTCATACTCTTGGATAAGAATTACATGGTAAAAACTGCAGTGAAATGTTATTCTTGAACAAGAAATATATCTAAATCTAATGATCTTGTTTGTTGTTCCTTATGCATATAGAGTACCACAATTTGACAAATATTGGGTCTTAATCATTACGTTTGAAAGCGTAAACTTATCCATTTACACTGAAATTTATTGTAAATGCAAGAAACTATTAAAAGTTTATTTCACATATCTTACATATCACTGCTAATATTAATGTTATTTAAGACATGTCAGAGAACACACCACTATTAAAGATTTAAAAGTGTTCCTGCTTTTTAACTGGACCAAAAACACTGTAGTTAATGGCTAAACACATTCCCACAAATGTTAGTTTTGTGTATAGAATATACGGAGTTCTAATGACATAAGAGACAGAAATAATAACTCATAGATAATTGAGTCTTGTAAATGACTGCTTGCCATGTTTTACATAATAAATTTTTATTTTAATTATGGGCGTTGGTTCTCTTATGACAAAAGACAGAATAAAGTTATATAAAAGGCTTTAAAGTCTATAACTACTGTCCCTTTTATATATTTTGAGAAGAAAATATAGAAAACCAATTATATATCTGAAATATATATCCAATCACGACGAGCCATTCATATATTTATGGCTAGTGTTTCCATTTATTTCTCCCTAAGATTTCCCCCTTCTTTAAAAGGATTTTCAAAACATGCAAATTTGCATTTGGGAAAACAGCTTTGTAAGGAGCAGGAGCACCTTACTGAGATCTATATCAACACACCAGTTTATCAGAAAATAATCCATAATGATATCTACAAGATTCACCCTCATGCTTTTGCTGTTTTCTGTATATCTGATCCATATGAGCTGGGGAAGCTGTGCAGATATAGCTCTGGACCCTTGCCAGGAGGGTAACTACGACAAACTTAATGATGAAACCAGAAGTTCTGGATATTTTAATCCAGGCATTCCTTATGGGTCAGATTCTCAGCTGACGACCAAATGGTACCGATCCATCAGTGCGACTGGAGGGGACATCCCTACAACGGCACCAAATACCAGCTACTGCCAATCTGCTTCTCCCATCTGGTTGGATGGTAAGTCAAATTAAACTCATTTCATGTTGTGTATCTGCATTGGTAACAGCAAAGCACAACTGTCAAAATGGAAATAATGGCTAACACACTTGTGGTAATTTTTTATGCTTTTTGTGTGACTTATAAACAAATCACAATCAACACACACAAGTATATATCTTTAGTGATTATGCAATTAATCTTTTGGGGCCTAGCTGTTTATCTTTCTGTTTTGGTGTTTTGGGATTGTTAGCATAAATTATGATATATATATATAGCTTTTGATGCTTTTGTGTAACTTGTAAACAAATGGCGATCAACATGCACAGATATATATCTTTATGTACTATGCAATTAATCTTTTCATGCCTGTTCGTTTATGGTGTTTAGGTATTTTGGAATTGTTAGCATAATTTCTGATATTATATTAGTGATGTGAAATGATAATATTGATAATCTTCTTGCTGAAATTTGGCCAAATCTATTTAATTTGAGGCTGATAACCCGGAAATTTCATACATATAGATTTGGTTGTTAACTATTTATAAAACAAACAGATTTGACCATACCAAAGACCCCAGAAGATAAAATATTTTCCATACCTAATGCATGATAGGACAACATAAAATGTTTTATGATTTTCCTGTTTTTTTAAATATTTTATCTTGTAAAAAAACTTTAAGAGCGGCTGTATTTGTAAAATAAAATTTTTTTTGTGTAATAATTATATTGTTTTTCTTTTTGGAGTAAGTTGCAGTAAATTTGTTAGTAGTAGTATTTCATTTGGTAAAATAAACTTGAGAGTATCAGAATGTCTTTTATAATGTATAAAAATTTAGACCTGTTTTTAAATAGATATTTAAGCTTGTCAAAAAGCTCTAAGACTGTAACTCACTGTAACTGTTTAACCATTGTATAACATAAATATATAATATTGTAATATTGTGTGAAGTATGACCAAAGGCAAATAATAAAATTAAAAAAAAATAAAACTTTGTTAGTAGATTATCATTTGCTTATAACCAAACTCTGACTGACAAGTCTTACAGGATTGATATTTATGTTTCCCTATATATAAAGTATGACACTTATCACAAAAATGAAATTAAAAAAAAAACAACAACATATGTATTTTTTGACAGGGGTAATTCCTGATGTTGATGCAGGTATTGCAAAGATATCAATGTGTGCTAGGTTTCTCGCCAACCCATGTCACAGGAGGTACACCAGCTGTGTGAAAAACTGTGGATTGTACAGAGTATACTACTTAATGGCATCTAGCGCGTTAGAGAGGCATTGTTTTGGTGAGATTTTTGTATCTGCAATTAAAGTAAATTCATTTACATGTTTTAATATAAACCTGTATCCGTTCTTCACCAGTGGAAGCATAAGTCTTACTGGGTACAAAATAAAATAGAAGTATACATACTAAATGCAATTCAATGAGATTTTTCAGATAATCTTTGCAGAAAGATGCAGCTTATAGAAAAACATAAAGTTTCCCTTGATTTTTGTGTTTGTTACATGTAACCATCAGTAGGAGAGTAAATATCTCCAACAAGGCTCAATATTTCTAGTATTGAGTATGGGTGAAATAATTCCAGAATCCAGAATTGCTTGTACATCAAGTCCCAGATTAAGTTCTATGTAAGACCAAGACCCAGCCATTGTGAACTTAATCCTAAGTTAGTAAACTCTTGCGTAAATCAAAACCTTCGTTAGTTTACCCTTGGTTAACCCCCCCCCCCCAAAAAAAAAAAAAAAGTAAAAAACCCCATCAAATTTAACGATAAGTCACACTCTGTTGGTAAATGTTAGTTGCATTAACCGTTTGTTCTTTACTTTCAAATTAAAAAAAAGTTACCATTGTTGTATAAAACAAATGTACTGAATACAAATGTATTGTGCATTAAGAATTTTGCATCTCAGATTATTCGTATATAATAATTAAGCAGCACTATGATAAATCGGATGCTTAATTGTTTCTTGTTCATTTTCTCAAAAACAACATTTTGGGAATGACCATCCGTATTTTTGTATTTTGTAACAGTAAACAGTATTTGCGATTTATAGATATATGTCATCAATATCAGATTTAGTGATGAGAGACACAAAATCAACGTAAAAATAATAAAGTATCGATAATGTAATTCTTATTGTATAAATATTGTACAATATTCTATTCAGAATCAACTTCTATGCAGAAACAACACACTCTCGAAACATTTTACATACTCTATATTTACTTATAATAATAATCATTTATATTTTCTAGTTAAGTAGAGTGCGTTAAGGTGTAAATGTTATGGAGAAAGATCTAATAAGTACCCGATTGCCGTGTTTTTTACAAAAGGGGCAAATTAAAAGTGATAAGTATTTATAAGTATGTATGTTACAGTAAATTTGTGTAATCAGGAAATCCGCGAATTATTTTGTATACCACACAAAAATATCAGAAAAGACTTAAAAGATCAATTAGAAAGTCAGATTAGTCTATACAAAACCTAAACTAGTGAAAGCAAACTGAAATGCACAATAATTGAAAAATGCACAATAAAAGTAATTTCACAAATTCCCTAAAAACCATTCAGTGAATTTGTGAAAATTTTTTAGGGGTTTCACGAATTCCCTAGAGATTTTAGGGAATTCGCAAATTCCCTGGTCCATTTAGGGATTTCGCAAATTCCCTAAAAATATTCAGGGAATTCGCGAATTCCCTGATGACACAAATTCAATGTAAATGAACTAGTAAGAGATGTAAACATAAAAGGTGAGTAAAACTGTAATATCTGCAGTTAAAACAAAGATAGTCAAAATTTACAAAAAGAACCAGATAATCATTACAAAAAGTCTTAGTATCTTAACCTTAATATTTATCTAAAATTGATTTGGGACATCAAGGATGTGGTAGTAGAGATCCCCTCCAAGTCATAAATGTTCATTGAATTGTACCACTCACTCCAAATCCAATGTAAATAACCATCTATATTCACAATACCTTAATGCACAATACTTCAGTACCTTTGTTTTATACAACAATGGTAACTTCATATTTATTTGTGAGTAAAGAAAAAAAAGGGTAATGCAACGAACAGTAAACATCAGGGTGTGAGTAATATTTAAATTTCAAGGTTTTTAACATAAGAGTTAACCAACAGTAAACTAACTAGGCTTTGGTTGACTCAACAGTTTGCTAACTATACACGGCTTGTGTGTGTACATGCGTGGGTCTGTACTTGTCTGCTGGGATTAAAATGAAAAGGCCAGATAAATAGTTCAATTATAGAAATTCTATGCACGTTTTATCCTACACCCCTTACTTAACACAAATGAGAAGCAAAAAGAGAGCTTAGGTCTTTATATATTTTTTCCAGGTTCTGAAGTCAGATGTCCCAATGGACAGATATCAGCAACAGGGTTTACTCCGGGATGTCAGGGTAGCTCGAAGGCTTTCATGTTTTTCCATGTTAAATGGAATAGACTTGATAAATAATAACAAAAATAAATATGTGAAAAGAATATTTGTAGAAATATGTGACTTGCAATAAAGTGAAATGACGGAGAAATTAAGACCAAACTTTTTGAGTGCATGTTTGTTGTAATCTATTCAGTCACATGGCTAATGTTTAAAATGTTTCAGTATTTGATTAAGTTAAATCACCACGAAACTTTTGTGTTCAGGTAGAATAATTGAATACTACTTTGTGTCATTACTTGGCACAATTTCGAACACAAACTCTTCATTTTTACACATTCATTTGCATAAGAATATAATTTTTTTGTTTTAAAATATGCATTGCCATAAGCAAAAGATGTAAATGTAGTGTTATTAAAAAGAAATTTTCACCTGCAACCAGTACTCCAAATGAGTACTAAAAAGTATCTAATTTATTTCTGTAGTCACTTTGGCCACCATCTCTTTCAACCTGTACAGCATGCTACATTCCTGAAAATGTGTGAATGTTGCAAATAGCAACCAAAAATAGATGAGAAGGCTATACTCTGCTTAGCACCAAAGTGGAGGCATGTGCAACATTATGATGTTAAACAGTAGACAGTGAAAGGGGAGAAGGAGTAGAGAAAAGTCTATTTATTACACAACAATATCTTATCTTACAAAGTTCAAAGTTGGTGTTTCACATCCGGTTCAACAGCCAGGGTCATATTAGGACTGGTCCACTTTTGGGAAGCAAACCCCACACAGAGGTGAGAGCCTGTGACTAGATGCCAAACTTGCAAACAACTAGGCCACCGCAGACCTCTCTGTTTTATCTTACAAGTTAAATACTAAACATGTTATGAAAAAGGCTGGCCAAATCCCTAAAGTGGGGATGCTTGAATGAATATATTTGTATTAACTAAAACATTATAAATACTCGTATTAACTACAGTATGGTCTGTTTGGAAAAAATAGGTGCAGTGTAGAAAAGTTATTTGTATCTCTATTGCTTTATAATTTAGTCATAATACTCTTATATTATGTTATATTCTTTGCATTTCAGAGCCACCAGATCCAGTTTTGTTGTCTATGAATCCTAATATAAGCATTGTGATGTATGATGAAGAACCTTTCCCAAACATATGCATAAAAAGATTCAGTTTTGCATGTGATGTTGTTCATGATGACAACAGCATTTTTCTTGATATTAATTGGTTCATTGAGGACAGCTCTGTTAAAGAAGAAACTCTGGCATATACCAAATTGCCTGCCAAGCTTTCCTATGACGAAATTGTAGAATGTAATATTGTACAGAGCTATGGTTTCACAGTAAGAATTTTAATAGCTACACCCATACAGAATAAGAATAATTAAATTGATTATCCATCATATGCTGCATTTCACCAGTATACTTGGAAGTGAAGAAATTGTAGTAATTGTTTTCCTCCATACCCTGGATATGTTTTCTAATTTTTGCCATGAATGACACCTGGCCATAAGCTGAATTAATATTGCTTCTCAACACATGATTCCAGGAGTTCTCGCTAGTGTAGTGGGTAACACAAGCTCTCATATGACAAAATTGTAGAATGTAATATTGTGCAGAGCTATGCTACACTGGCCTTATAGCTCTGAGGGCTGCAGTGTAAAATCCAGGCCGTATGTGTGTGAAAGTTGGCAGTTGCTTAAAAATGCATGGGAGTTTACATAGTCTTGACAACCTAGTACTGTACTGGTTCTTCTGCCCTTAAAACTATCCATTATGATATAGCATGTACAATGTATTGAAAGTGCTGTTAAACCTATAATAAATACAAAGAAATCAACACGACTTCAAGACTTACAGACAATACAATATAACATCATGTTAGTGGTGGATTCTAGTGTTATTATTGCAATCTTAATAATAATATAGAATCCTTTTTCTTCAATTAGGTGACCTGTAAACTCCAACCAAAGAAGATGATGGCAGATCCTCCTTCCTCTGCATATGAATCTAGTTATTATGCAGGATACAATATAGACAGTTTGGCCATCACTGTGCTTGAAGGAAACGAACCCACATATTTAGACATCAACCTGACTGTTCCTTACCTTTTTGTTTGTGTGGCTTGCCCATGTGAACAGTGCCCAGGGCTTTCCGTGAATATAGAAGAACCATGTCTATCTTTGGACAGTGACAACACCTGTAAAGAAGAATTGAGTCAATGCGGTACACCTATAGAAGACGTCATATTTACAAGGGCTAAGACAGATGATGGGGAGTTATGTTCGGTTCCAGCCACCAGGAGTGATGACATGTTAACACCACAGATAAGAATACCTGTCTATGCTAAGGTGGATGGGCAATATGATGGTAATAAGGATCTGTTGATACAGGTAAAATAGTCTTGCATTATGCAGTGTCTCTTTTTACAGTAAGTCACTGCATTTAAAGTCTTGTGCTAATTTTCTGATTCCACTCGGATATGCTTAATTACACAACATTGCTTTTGTGACAGATACAGGGCACTAGCAATATAAAACATCTCAACAGCAGAATGTTTTGATAAGTCAGTATGAATAAAATTCCAAATGGTATAATGATACATTGTCATTTATGTAAGGGTGTCAGTATGCAGGTTCACTATTTCCATGTTGTTGTTTGAGTATGTGTGATAATACTACTTGATAACCTTGATTGTTGACCCCATTTAATACATATACACAGATGTATTCTGTAGTATACAAAGAATAGCGTTTTTAAACTTCTATGATATTCTAAACTTCCTGTTATGTTTATATTTAACCATTTACACATACTATATATATTTAAGTGTAAAATAATATAATAACTGTATTTTTCACTACTTTGCACATTTGCTGGATCTAGAACTCATAATTTTGGGGTTTAAATATGACACTGGCTGATAAAAGCACACCCAGGCTTCTTTACACAGCAAATCATTTAATGATGCCAATCTCATGTGGATTAACAAGTAGCCCAAGTTCACACTGGCACTCTTACATGGACTTAGATCTGGCAGATGTTTTTCTCGGGTCATCATTGCTGCAGCAAAGCAATATAACTGCCAATGCATAGATTTCCATTTTAGCCCTAAGATGCTTAATTACACTTGATATTGGCACCGACAATATTATTATGACACACAATAATGTAAAATATATCTAATGCAGGATGTTTTGAAAAGTCAATGTGAAACAAAAATACAAATGGTATATACATATGATATTTCATGATGACAAGCTATTTAGTTATTGTGTAATGTCACCTGTCATGGGTCATGTCTGTCACCTGTAATGTCCAGATTTATTCCACATAATAATTCATTATTTAACATTAATTGTGCAACAACTATTTTTGTGCTGTTCTGTCTTGACACCAAAGATAACTTACTGTTGGCAAATAGATTGACTCTCTACTTTGAAAATAATTTTCAAATGTATTTTTAATATTTGTATAACATTCTCATAGTACTGAAACAACTGTTTACCCATTACTACACCCTTTAATAGTATTTTCTTAGTCTGACCAAAATAATACTGATGCTTCCTGTGCTTTTAATTTTGTTTAATATTTATTGCTATGCTTGTAAGGCATGCTTGATAATTATTAATTGCTAATTCAATCTTATGTGTTTATCTCAAGGTATCTATGCCAGAAAGCAATTATGCGGATCCACTCTGGTCTGAATTGACATTTCCAAGGATTAAGGTAACTAGATAGAACAGCTTTATCAGAGTAGCAAGCATAGTCACATATTTAACTTTACGAAGTGACTAACAAAGGGTGACCTAATAATGAAAACTACTGATATTGTTGGCTGACTTTTTTTTTGTTTCTCACAATTTGAGTAATCATTGTTGTTCTGAAAATATATCTACTGCTTCACTGATACTGTTACATTTACGAATACACTCATGTATGCAATAATATATATATAATAATGTCATACAATTGTAATATACATGTTTTCTTTTGTTTTGTTTTCTGCCACACAGAACTTTTATTTCATGTCAGAATTCAATAGTCAATTTTAACATTTCCTAGAATTTTTAATTTTCTTTCTACAACCAAATGGATATAAAACAAGTCTAAAAATCTTCTCCCTAACATAAGCCCAAAAGATTCATGTTATTATCACATCTGTTTGGTAGCAAAGCTCGACTCTACAGACTTAAATATCATGTTTACTGATAGTTCCCAGTTGCTAAGCACTGTGATTAAGTTGTTTTCTAAAAGCTGAACATAGTTCACCATGCCTAATAACAAGTACCTACAAACAAGTTGGTAGCCAGAGTTTTTTTTCAGTTACAGCATCATCCAAAGGTAATATATTGCTACTGCTACTCAGGTCTTATATAATAATAGCTTCTATCTGGAATGCAACTAAGACTCGACTTTTATAATTGCCTTTCCACCATTTTAACTGTGTCTTCTTTGGTGGATGCTGTTTTTGTATTTTTTAACTTCTTTCTGGCTGTTCCCCCTTCCTGGAAAATCAACACTTTAATACAATATAAAATATAAACATACAAAATATAAATATACAAATTTAATGTAATATAAATTACGAAAATAAATCTTATATTTTTCAAGGTATCTGTGTTTGATGTAGATCCTGATATCTCTGGATTGTTTTGCCAGATGTATAATGATCCACATGCTCGTTCATTTGATGGCAAGTAAGCAGCCACTAAATACTGAACTCCTTTTGTCATGTAACTTTTCTGTATGGATTATCAAAGATGTGTTAATTTTTATAAAAAATCTCAGTATAAGGTGTTTGGTACAAATTTTGAAGTGTGAATATCACCCGTGCGACAATAATATATATTTTTAATGACTGGATGATAAAGAACACCTTATGATTCGTGAAGCATCCATTTACCAGTATAAATATCGAATTATTGCATGTAATCTGATGTCCCTTTTATAGAATGTATGAAGCACAAGTGTTGGGGACATTCACAATCTACAGACACAGAAGTCTGCCTATTGAGGTAAGTGTTACAACAAAGTTGGACTTTTAGGTCAATGAGTACAGGCCAAGGGAAGACTACAGCAGAAGTGAGCCAAATAACTAAATGCCAAAGTTGCTAAAACGTCAGTCCAACATAATCAGATCCTATTCACCATACCACTTTGGCTGTATCACCCTCAATGAAAATTACTAACTATAGGATTAACCTTTCAAGCAAAAAGGCGATATGAATATCATTTTCCTTAGTATTGGTCTTTATACACCAGTTTGACTGTTTTTGATAGGATTAAATGTATGGTATTTGTATAAGGAGTAATTACATTTGATAAAGGATGCCTGATGTCATACAAATTTGTGATATTCTGGTCAGGGTATCTAATGGGACAGGAAGTAATTACACGTTATGTTTTATTGTGTTACGTTGAAAAGGTTCAGTCATATGACACCATACTTGAGTAAACTACATTGAATGCCTATTGAATACCACTTAATGGTTAAATACAACCACCTCACATACAAAGCAAGAAGTCTGAATGAACCCACATATCTTTCATGTCTCATCAAGCCTACTGGTCTCACAGTGGGTAAGAATCATTCAGCTTCCAGATTCAATAGAATGTTTTTGTAGGGCTTTTTTGGGCCATTTGGCTTTTTATTTTACACACACCATATTGAAATGCATCTTGGTGAATAGCCCGTGCAAAGTTCAGCCAGTTCAATTTCCATTCAACCACATTGTACTAACTACATCCTCCTGCTCCTCTCCAGTTATTTACCTTTTACACTTTCTTTAAAATAATGTCCATTGCTTTTAATGGTCAAAGAAAAGAAGCAGGTATTATAAATCTGTGATTATCTTTGCAAGCCTTTGTTTGAACATGGATGTGGAATTGCGCAATAGGAAAAATTTAGCAAATATGAGTCATCCATTGATCACTAATGTCCATGTTTGCCTTGAATCACCACTGTGGTAGATTGTACAGAGTGCTTTTGTTTCCCTAGGAATAATTTTCGTGGTCTTGGTAGTCATAACTGAGGAGTAGTGACTGTACAGGGTATATTTTGTATCTAAATTTTCTTGGGCGAATATAAGCGGTCAAAACTGACAAGTGGTAAGAGTATTTGTACATTGGTTGTTTATTGAGTGTAACTTTTCCTCATCAGAAAATCCTTTCCTTCTGTTCATCAGATACTGTGGTTCTTTATTTAATGCAATTCTTATTCATCGGAGTATCTCTAGTTTCTATCCCATCTGTTACCTTGGTTATTTATTTAATGTTACTCTCCTTTAATGTAAGTCAAAGTTTCATTAGTTCCTGTCCTATCAGATACCATGGTTCTTTATTGGATGCTGTTCTTTCCTTTCAGAGGATCACCAGTTTCAATCCTTTCAGATTCCACTACAATATTGTCCCGAAATTCAAACAACAACCTCTGGCCAAGGAGGTGTTATTTTCATGACCGTTTGTAGGTTTGTCCATATGTCTCTTTGTCTGTTCGCAGAATTATGCAATACTACTGGATGGATCTTTCAGAAAAAAAAACAGAAGATGGGTATTGGTCCAACTTAGATCCCATTAAATTTAGAGAGTTATCTCAGTCACCGTCTTGATAAAATATAAAAATATAAAATAATCTAGATTTTCCCATTTACTTATTATTATTTATTTTGATTGTAGTCTGTGTTCTCAGGATGCTCTTGTTATGTTTTAATTTTAGATTCAGGCCTTTTTTGTCTATGGAAATGCGTATTTCACAGCTTTTGCTGGAGTTGCCATAAGGTCCGGTGGTGACCTTTATGTCATCAACTATAGAGGAAAACATGGGTTCTATACTAACTTCTACCAGTGTGCACATTTTGATCTGGATGCTACAGTTATAAATCTGCAGGTTGTCAGCCTTGGGTCTACGTATGAGGTACAGTATTTTTACAGATACTGAGCTTTACATAAAAATATTTCATTGTATTGTTTGATCAAATGATAATGCATTATATATTTCTCCAGGACTAGCAAATAAATTTGGTGTGACTGTAAAACCAATCTGACGGAAGTCAAACTAAGGTAATTAGGAAGGTTGAAATGAAATTATGTTAATGAGAACTAATTATTTTCCTCCACATGTAGACATGTTCACAAGTTGTATGAAAGCTAAAGTAGGCAGGTTGACAAGGCCGACATATTGACACGGTAGACGATTATCAGGTAGAATAACAAAAGTTATATAGGGAAAAAAAGAAAGTTGATAGGGTAGACAAGGTTGACAAAATAATGTCATTAGTTGGTAATGTACCTGCAACATGTAGACAGGTTGGCAAAATTGAAAAGTTGTGGTAAAACAGTAAGAAACCTATGATCGACAGGTTGGTTGACTATGGTTGACGGGTCAACAGGGTCAATCAAAGTTTCAAAAAAGTAACTTGTATCTCTGGTCACATGATGGGATCCAAATATTATGTAAACTAACCTTCAAGCAATTTTATTAAAATTTTTCTGTTTCGATGTTTTGATTGATCGACAGTTTATCCCTCTTTTTCCCAGAAATTGCAATAACTTAAAAAAATTCAGTACCTGGTTATGTAATGTTGACTGTCCTTGGCCTAATTTCATCATGTGGTTCTGTTTCGATTTTTTTGATTAGTCAACACTTGATCACTATTTGTCCCAGAAATTAAAATAATTTAAAAAATAAAAATTTCAATATCTGGTCACATGATGGAATTCAAATGTTTTGTTGACTGGCCTTGGCCTACTTTCATCCTGTAGTCCTGTTTCAATTTTTGACACTTCAGTCCTCTTTTTCTCAGAGAAAAAGAAAAAAAAAATTCAATGTCTTGTCACATGACTGGATCCAAATGTTATGGTGACTGTCCTTGACCTATTTCATCAGGTATTTCGATATGATGTCTTAATAGGTCGACACTGAATCTCTGTTTTTCTAGATTTGCAAATAGAGTGAAAATTTGGTTAATTATTATATAAAATAATGTGTCTTATTCAGTAAAATCTTTGTTGCTTTATCTAAATATTACTACTCATGTATTAGATAGCAGCTTCTGTTGTATTTAATTTTGACTTTTTTAACCACAGAACCAAAAAGGCTCTGGCATATTGTTTCACACTTGTCACCAAGCTAGGTGGGTGGGTTGGTGATATAAGAAGCTTAGACTTGGTGGGGACACCAGTTTGGGCTGTTGGTCTGTAACGTCATGGTCTGACATAAAGTGTAGGGTGTTGATACTTGGCAGCCACATTGGTTACTGTATGGGTGTGCATCATCATAGTGTGGCCTTAATTTCACCTTTGACCTTGATGTAGTAACCTTTGCCTTTTAAATCTTGTCTTGGTTATGTCTAAGAAACTGTAAGGTGTAGGAAGTTGTTGCTTGCTGGATATATTGGTTGCAGAGTGTAAGTGTGCAATGTCATGGTGTGACCTTTGACCTTGGCTCTGCCAGAGTGCTTTCTACTGCCATATGTGAGACATGCATTTCTGTAACTGATCGCTATAGGTAGTTTCACCTTTTTTGAGCTATTTGTTTTATTTACATCATTTATCTGTGCTATACCTCATGGTATCCAATGCTACTTCCCCACAGTGTGGAGTACAGACATCGCTAAGATGTCTAAAATAGTTGATATGATCACAAATTATGCACATTGAAATTGCATTGAATTATAATGTTTTAGATAACACTGCCTACAGGTGGTACAGTTGCTGTAGATGGGGGTAAAGTGACAATTTTCCCATCCTTACTGGATTTTGGACAAACTGAAGGTCTTTGTGGTATCCTGAACAAAGACCAGACTGATGACTTCACAAAAAGGGACGGGATTTTGACAAGCAATTTACAGGAGTTTCTTGAGTCTTGGAGGTACATATTTTTGATGCATGTATCTTACTGAATACCTTGTATCTTACTGAAATGTAATGTTCTTCGTCTGAAAAGGGACTTTATCCCAGACAAAATTCTCACATAAAAATTAATGCAAAAAATCTTTATTTATATTTGGCTTGTCTGAGTATGTACGTGATAAAGAGTCAGATATAATAGTAGAGAGGTTGTGAACAATGTTTTTATTGAAAACGTAGCATAAAAACGCAACATAAATTAAAACAAGATCATGGCGGAGATCAATGTGACAAAGCTCTTTTTAATGTGAAATACATAATGGCTGGTGCTTTTGACGCTAAGAAATGACATTCAACCAAGAAATCACTGACGTGTAGCATAGCAAAAAATAGATACGGGTTTCAAAAACGTTGTTCGCAACCTCTCCATTATTCCTACCTAACATATGCCTTACATCCAGCTGGTATGTCATAACATGCCCCCAATAACCCAACATTAAAAAACACAAAACCACTTTATTTATTTATTTGAGGTTTTATGTCGCTTTCAACACTGTACAGGTCATATCACGATGGGTAGTTGGAAGGGCAGAGGAGACCAGTACATACAGTTTGTCAGGGTTCTGTACTGTAAACTGCCGACCAATGGCAAGCAACTACCAGCTTTCCCACTTGAGGCCAAAAACGGTCCCTGGTGTTACTGGTCTCCACCACTCGGGCCACACTCATATTATCACAGTAAATGAAGAGCGATGCGAAAATCTTCCTCGTATCTTAAGGACAATAACCCAATTAAGCATCTCCAGATCGCCTATGTTCAAGTGAAACCTAGGGACTTAAGAGTGGCATACACTCTGCCACATGATACTGCCCCGATGCCAGCCAGATAGGTGTCAGGATATGAGGTCTCTTGTGCATCAATGGGGTCCTTTCTAATAAAAGTGATACCATTGAAACATGACAGAAAGCAAAATAAAGCCACTGTATGTCCATAAAAAATTTTCGTTCAACTGACTTCTCAGGGGAGTTTCTAAAGAGTGCCAGAATTTGGTTGATGAAAATTTGTGAGGGTCTCAAGCATTTCTGTATGTACAACAACGAGCCAAGTAAAGATCGAAAGGTTTTATGACTTAAATGCTTTTTAGATCTCTTTGATTTCTTCTATTTTTTTCCATATAAAATTTTACAATATTCTTCACTATGTCTACTTCAATTCTGAAACATGTGAGACAGGGGGTCAGTTTAGTCTTATTGATGGGGAATCCGAGCTCCTCAAAAAGTTGGTATAACTGGTCATAATGCTTTCATTGCCATCTCTGTAGGGAGGACCGCTATGTAATCATCTATGTAGAATTGAAGCCTGACTGCATGATTCTTCAAAGTTGAAAAGCCGCTGTACTGTGGATCATGCAGCGACCACTTTAAACATCATTGGGTAATCAGTATTCAGTATGACCTCTCTCTCTCTGGTATGGTCAATTGATGTTAACTTAAGTGCAAACGCATTTGGATCAAATGAAAGGTGGTTAACAGAGACATTGACAGAAACAGCCCTTGTATAAGACAGGTGAAGCATGAATCTCCTCTTATCCAAATCCTTTTGTTTGGTTAAAATTGGCAAGCAGTGCCCATAATCTAAATGTTTCACTGGCCCAAACATAGCGCCAAAGCTAATCTCTTTATATAAATATTCTTTCATAGCCTCAGCTTTTTGTATCTAGACTGACACAGAAAAATTGCGTGGATTGGTTGTCTATTTCTTATCGACTTACAAAGTCCCTTAGGCGCCATTTTGACAGAAATTGGAGAAGGGCCAAAAATTAACAGAACAGAAGTCAGCTTCGTCTTCAGATTGTTCGGTGCAATGGACTTGTTAACAAGGATAAGTCAGAATATTATAATAAACTGATCTCAAACAAAAGTCATGACTGTAGAAGATTATGGCATGTGCTGCGCAAAAACCTGAATAGGGTCCCTGAAGTGATACTTCCATCTCACAAGTTTGACAAGTCATTGGCTGACCAGTTTGCGTCCTTTTTTGAATTATTAAAATTATAAATACTTTTGTCCTGTCTGGCACTGAAAATGATGTTCATCCTCCTTTTAAACCTCTCAAATTAATGCCTTTTCTCAAGTTTCTGAAGATGCTGTTGATAAAGTACTTTGAAACTCTTCTACAAAATCCTGCCTGTTGGAACAATGAAAATGCTCAGTGAAGGAGGGTTGTGCCCCTGACGGTTTCAAAACTGTTGTGGTTATTCCTCTTGACAAAAAGCCTACTTTTCCAGCGGAAACAACTATCATTCTGTATCTGAAATTAGTTTTATATCAAAATTGATTAAACGAGTGGTTGCTAAGCAACTGTTAGAACATAACCATGTCTAGAACTTAGAAAACCAATACCAGTCTGCATATAAAACAGGTCAGTCGATTGAGACAGCTCTTTTCTCCATAAAAATGAAGTTCACTTATCCTTGACATTGCTTGACCTCTCTGCTGCATTTGACGCTGATCATTCCACTCTTCTCAGTTGTCTTCACACTTGGCTTGGGCTTTGAAAATTGGTTCTACTCTCTCTAATCTTTGTAAACTCTTATTTAGTGTGCTTCAAGGTTCTGTCTTGGGTCAATTATTGTTTTTATTGTACACCGACTTCCCTCAGTTTGGTTATTGGTAAACATAAAGGAATAAAATTTAATTTTTATGCAGATAACACCAAAGCTTATGTATATTTATCCCAGAAGAATACATCTGCTGCCTTTGAACAGTTGAACAGGTGCCTAGATGATGTAAAAGAGTTGATGTCAACTAGTAGACTCAATTTGAATCCAGACAAGACTGAGCTTATTGTATTTGGTTCAAAAAGTGGGATAAGTTGAAAGAATGTTTCCCAATTGCCATATTGGGTAGTCCTATCTGTCCCACTGAGCCAGTCAAGAATATGGGCGTGTGGTTTGATTCTGATTTGTCTACAAAAGTTGTTTTGTTGAACTCCATGACTTCAGACATGTCAGGCGGCTTCTTGCTCCTGATGCGTCTGTACTTGTGGCCAATTCTCTTGTCAGTAGTCAGTTCAGTTACATTAACACACTTTTCAGGAATCTAAGTACAGTGTATCCAAATTAGTGCAGCTAAAATTGTATCAATTATTTATTTATTTGGGGTTTTACGTCTCTTTCAACACTCTACAGGTCATATCACAATGGGTAGTTGGAAGGGCAGAGGAAACCAGTACATACAGTTGGTCAGAGTTCAGTACTGTTAACTGCCGACCAACTGAAGCAACTATCACCTTTCCCACTTGAGGCTGTGCCAGGAACTGAACCACGGCCTCAGAGGTGGGAGGTGAGAGTGTTACCACTCTGCCACCATGGCCCCAAGTAGCGACTAAGAATGCACAAAAGCTCAACCACGCGTAGTGCTGAAAAGAACACAGAATTCTGGTGGCGATTTCACAAAGGGACATAAGCCCAGATTTAGACTTAAATTTGAGACTTTGGTCTTAAATTTGGTCAACAGAATGCTAAGTTCTGTGGTCTTAGATTCGGTGGATTTCACAAAGCAGCTAAGTCCATGAAATTGCTAAGTCAGTGGACTTAACTTTATGTTTGCTAGGTAGTGGGCTGAAATTTTGTAAAGGGGACTTAAATATGGCTGCCATAAACTTTTCTTCACTTCAAAATTTGAAAGGGCTGTATATAAAGTGTAATTCTTCAGAACACCTCACTAAAGTACTCTTTGGGCCCGTAAAATTGTATCAAATACTAATAGATACACTGATATAATTCCTGTGCTTAAGAAATTTCATTGGCTTTTTTGAACATCACTCAGATTTTAAAACAGCCACACTTGTTTACAAGTTTTGTAAAACTGGTTTTCCCCAAGTATTTTGCTCCATATATCTCTTCCTTCAGTACTTACAGTACCAATCACAATCAGAGTGATGGTAATTTCCTTATCATTCCAAAGTTCCAACTCTCTATTCATAAATCTGTCAAACAGTTGATTTTGGTTTGTTTTCGATGCCCCCACTGCTTGGATAAAACACCCTAAAACCTACATGTATGCAAAGTCATGCCCACCTTTGTCTTAATCTTCCCCCGGCGTTCTCTGTGGTGCTTGACCTATGTTCGGTTGACTGTTTCGGTTCTATTGTGCCTTAGAGACCCCTTTGAATAGAGGATATTAAGAGCTGTAAAAGTCCAATTACAATAACCAATCCTTTCATGTTAGGCCCTTTATTTTGTTAATTCCAGGCCTCATTGATAACTGCTATTAAAGCATCTTCTAAATTCAGAAGAAAGGGAGGGTCAGTGTTTGGGTGGGGAGTTTAGTTTAGTCAAGTGAGGCTTTTTAATGAATTAATCCCTCTCCATACAATAAAATGCCATCATCTACTGAAGTTGGTGTTACTGAATAGGCAGGATCTTTGTTGGTGGATAGTGTTAAGAAATCAACAATAACAGATTAAGCAGCATTTCACCAGTTAACAAGCAAGGGCATGAGATGCCAGCAAAATTAAGCCTATATAACTTTGCCTGGGATAATAATAATAGCGTATGACAGGCTTGTTTTCTCTCTGGTTGTTGATTGGGAAGTAAACTACAAGTTTGACCTTTGACCTTTGATGTTTTTTGTATAATTTTGTTACTTCAGAATCCCAGCTCAAGAGAGCTTATTCAATGGCTCTTTTAATGATGATAGGACGTTCAATGATGCAATGTTCTGTGATTGCAATAGAACCAGCACAGATGAAGTAGTTTGTGGATATACACAGTCTAGTGTACAAAACTGTGTCACCAGAGGTATCACCTACTTTTAATGTATATATTTTTTGCTGACATTCAATATTAATCGGTATAATTAAGGTCAACGTTCAAGCCTTTTTGTCAAGATAAGCATACCCGTACAATGAAATGTCTCAAAAGCTGGGCTGCATAGGTACTAATACAGTAATAGGGATACTAACTTTTTTAACAGTACACTATTTCGAAACATTAAATTTTTAGTTGTAAAGATGTCCAATTCAAGTTCAGTTTTTCTAACATCATCTGGCAGTTCATTCCAGTATTTTGGCATAATACTGAATGCATGATCACCCAAAGAGACAAGTTGTGATCTTCTTCTGGTATCATGTATTATTTTCTGGACAATATTATTTTTTTACTTTTTATTTTCCCCTTTTAAGTGTGAGCTCTAGGGAGGCTTGTGCTTCTAGAGATTACTTTTTAAAAAAAAATTTTGTTGTTTTTTTGGTCTCCGTACTTTCATGAATTGTGGCATAGTGTCATGAGTATTTGTCTTCTCACTGAAGTTAAACGGCAATGGGCTACGTTGGTATTGTTATGAGTGACCTCTTCGGTGCACTACTCCTGTCTCTGATGGCTTTGCAGCTCGTGCTAGTAGACAGAAACCCCCTTCAACCTTGTTAATACTCAGGTGAAAGAGTTTCTGGAGGGGCGGAAAAAGCAAACCCCACATCAGAAACATCACAGTGTTTATCAGAAGCAATATGATATAGGCCAATTGTAAATTATTGACACAATTATCAACTTTATAATAAACTGAGCAGTTAATCTTTTAACTGGACAATAGAGTATTTTACATACACTAGATACACAGGCACACTAAGACAGGACAAAATCATTAAGCACAAATAACAACAGTAGGTGTGCTTAATATTAAATTTTCTTTATGTTTTCCTCACACACATTTTAATTTCCTGTACTATTTGGTGGGCATTCTAAAAGCAGATGTCCAATGCTTTGAACTTGCAACAAACACTGTCTTCAATTTGGATTGTTTCTTTTCTTGATTTTATACAATAGCTTATTAGTTGTAAGAAACATAATTAGAATTGTAAATTGAATATCTCTTTATTTTCAATTGGCAAAATATGGGCTAACAAAAATATTTTTCCCTATGTTTTTCTGTAATCTGACTAAATATTGATTTGTAGTATTCGATATTTTTGTAAGTTAACATTCTCTTCAGTAAATGTAAGCTATTTATTGTATACTATTCATTCAAAGCTTTAATGTTTTCTTTTGCTCAAAATAATCCTTTGACCAGATAGCTTTATTCCTGTAAAAGTATCAATATCTGAAATATTATTAAACTTTTGTATCTTTTGCTTGACTGTCATTTCAAAAAGTGAGATTATTTTTCTCCACACAAGGTGTTGTTTACGTGTTTCTTTTAATCCACATTTCAAATGGTATTAGATTACCTTCTCTGTCAAAAATGCGATTAATGTACCATAAACCAGCCTGAAACAGTGATTTGTTGTAAAATGATGCATCTTCTGTAATAAACACATCTGAGTTATACCATCCTGACTTTTTATTTCTTGTGCATTGTGATTATTTTTATACTTTACAGACTTACAGTTTGTAAAAGGTTCTTTGTAAAATATTGGTAATTTAGAAAAGGATGGGATCATATATTCTGTATAGTTGCTCCTAAATAATATATTGAAATTTCTTCACTTATGCATTTGAAATATATCTTTTCCACATATTATTATTTTCATGTAGTAAATACTTCACCGACATTGTTTTTATACTTTTATCAACTGTATAAAAATCATGCATATTATATCCACCATTACATATCTTTCCGTTAATATATTTCTACAAACCTTAGCTGTATTTCAGGTCCATATAAAGTTATAAATTATTTAATCAATTTCATTTTGATAAATATTAGAATGTGCATCACCTTAGCTAAAAGTAAAAAATTGATCATCCTAAAGTTTTGCCTTTCAGTGATTAATATCTGAACAATATTGTTGTTTAGCACGTTGCTGGTAGTTAGCACTGATGTCGAAATTGATGGTATCTGTCCATTCAAAATCTTATACACAAGTAAAGTTTTAAGTGCGAGCCTCAATAGAGCTCGCGCTTCTACAGATCACTATTTTTCTGTCTTTGGATTTTCATGAATTGTGGCGCAGCATGAGTATTTGTCTGCTCACTGAAGTTAAGCGGCAATGGGCTATGTTAGTACTTGGATGGGTGACCGTCTGAGTTCTACACCAGCTGTGGGATGTGTCTGAGTTAGATTTTCTTAGTGTCAACAGACTTTCGTAAATTTTACTGCACTACTAGTCGCTCTGATGCCTTTGCGCTCATGCTAGGGGACTAAAACACCTTTTGGCCTTGTTTAAATTTGAACTTAGTAAGCTGGTTGCAAAAGGCACAATATAAATAGTATATCAAATAATACAAAATATCATAAAACAGACTTGCATAAACATTAATGTTAGCAACTGCAATACCTGAAACATGTACATTACCATGCACATCTTTCCTATCATTTATGTTTCTCACACATGACTGTATTGATGATGTACTGCTAACAGTAATTCCTACCATCTGGCTTATGAGGTATCGTTGAACAATACCATTCTAATGGAGATGGTTGAGAGTGTTTTGCGTTATGAATTTCTAATAAAAATGGGGTGTGCTGGAAAACAGGCACCAGCATAAGACTGAATTATGATGATTTTTGTGACTAAAGCTTAGAAAACATACATTAGCAACATACCAAAATTAGGCATAAGAGGATTTGGTTTGATATATTTGTCTGCACAATAAGTCTGTGTTAGTTTAGACCTTGTAAGTCCTTATAAGGTGGACAGTTAAGGAGTTGGTGGAAAGCAATACTCACAAGATTCTGCACTGCAGCCTACTTATCATCAGAAAGCAATCAACACGAGTTCGTGTGGTAAACGCTGATTACAGGTTGACCAATATTGTTCCCTGGGAACCCATTCGTCATGAGCATTAGAGAACTTTCATCCAATGGCACATAGTTATTCAGCCATTTATGAGTGCAAAATATGTGCATTACAAGACTTTAACCAGTCCTAGTGATGAGGTACACAATGCGGGAAATAAAAAATTGCATCATGTCCCCTTCCACTAACAATGACGTAAATACAATATGCACCTCAAAATCAAGTATTTAGTCATAGCACAAATTACAGATATTAGTGCTATTTTTACCATAGATTACATGTGTACCAACAGGATCAGATGAGACAGAAAGGCTAAAGAACAGCTGTGCCCTTGCTAGAAAGAAGAGACAGTCAGACTTTACAGATGAGGTAGAGGAAGATAATTTTGAGCCTGTTGAAGATCTATCTTATTCACCACCTGTAAGTATATCTGAGACTCCTATTGAATAACCTAATTGGTCTACATGTCCAAGTATTTTAGTTAAGCAAGACATGGGTTTGGATCATTTCAGCCAGGATTACAATTTGGTCCAAAAACTTGTTGAGTTCAACTTTGAATGACTAGCATGAGGTTTGACTAGAATACAAATATATAAAGTCACTTGATGTCTCAATAGGATTAAGTGACAAAATAAATATATAATGTAGTCTTTACAAACACTTTTAATAAAGGTGTATGAACATAGTAGGATATAGCAAACTAATTAAGTGCTTAAACATGGTATATATTTTACATAGCCTCTATCCTGGATAAATGGCTGGACTGGGAAAGCGGCCACAGAATACTGTACAAATTACCTGAGTAACAGATCAGTTGTGATATGGTGCCTAGATAGAGATGGAGTAGACTTGGATGCTGCTATAGAAGCCTGTGTGCTGGATATACATGTGAGTACAAAGGGGTATATGTGGTAATTCAATCCTTTGCTTAAACAAGGCCAGACAAGTTACGTACATATAGCTAATATGTATCTCGAGAGACCAGAACTGTGTGAACTAGATGTTAGAACCATATTGATCCCATAGAATTTATTCAGATGGGATAGATGATGGGAACTTGAGGTTGTCATTTTATCCACAGTTTTGATTCTCTATTATATTGACCCAAGCTTTATGTTTTTAAGGTTGTCCTTTATATATGATTTAAAAAAAACATCTTTCTGTCATTCACTCATCCACCGGAAGTACAACAATTAAATTTTGAATAATGTATGTAACCATGCAGGACATAGATACACCTTGGTAAAATACACATTGTCTCATTACTGTGATCCTTGATACTTTTGACCTATTTTTTCAGATCACTGGAGGTACTAACTACAGCCGTGTGTCTTTGGATGCTATGTTGTCTGTGTGTTACAGAGAGGTTGTGAAAAATAACACCCTTTACTCCACAATGACTAATTCCTCAGATGGTACAGAGCTAAACATGGTGGAGGTGATTGTAGGCAGTCTCTGCCCCTCAGATTGTAATGATCAAGGACAGTGCATTAATGGTCTGTTGACATATATAATAGAATACTGAAAATAAAAATTATTGACAAGTTTGTTGAACCAAACATAAGATCTTGTGGTAGGTTAATATTTTGTAGCTCAATTGATCACTCACAGAAACAATTAAATCTAGCTATATGAACCTTATTAGATTGTTTCCCAGTGGCTCTTTAGAAAAAGTACAATTCTTTCAGAGAGATAAAGAAAATGGTGGTTTTATTTGTTTCTTTTTATTTGTCCAGGAAAATGTGTTTGTCATGATAATTATGCTGGTAATGATTGTTCATCGGACAGGAATCACATCCCAATATTGAAACCTCTACCTTTTGATGAAAGATGTGACAAATACAACAGACCTTGCTTAGAAACTGTTGTCTATGGAGATCTTTTCTTGGAATCTAAAAATCTTACTTGTGAAACACAGGTTCTAGAGGTAATATACAAACCACTGGTGTCAGTATATAATCAATTCATTTGAAAACCTGGAATATTTTTAACGATACATTTCTTTCTCTTGTAAGAATACTGTAGCTTTAATATTCTTCATATTTGAGCTATTCTTTTATATAAATTTTGATCAAAGTATGAATATACAGTGAATCAGATGACCTATTGAAGTAATAGTCCTCTGCCATTGGGTCTTATCCTCAGTGGCAGGCTAAATATTCTCAATGATGTTGATAAATGGTCATCCCTGAGTATCTACCTATTAGTCAGTGAAAGGTCAGTCACTAGAGCTTGGGTCATACTTCTGCAGCCTGGATGGGTTAAATAAGGCTTTTAGTCTTGAAGTAAAATGGGATATTATGGTATATAAATAGCAAGTGTAATTTCAATGCCATACAAAAGCGATCTATGTAAATGAGATGCAGGTTAGAGACCTACTGACACCCAGGGACCATTTCAACCAGTTGCGACCATTTCCAGTTCCTTGTGTTTGTTCATATTGTGGGAAATTCTAACACATGCACAGGGATGGGCGTAAATTGGTTTACTGGCTGCTTAAATATCCCACCACAGTTTTATCAAACAAATATGTCATTCATTAATTAGAAATCAGTTGAATATTGTTATTTTCAATTGGTAACAAATCTCTTACCTCAGCAAGAGCATAAACTGACACCCGACCAAGGGCTGTATTTGCAAAAGTGACCCGCTAAGGATGAGGAAACAAATCCGCTTAAGTTTGGTATAAAAAACTGTATACTTGTACACTTACATCCGGTTTGCACCTCTCATGTATAACAGCACAGTACCTTTAGCCATATTATGGCTTGTTCAATATGGCTTTTTATTTTATGTTTTAACTGAAAATAACACCAGATTACGATGTCCAAGTAATCTTATTATGGGTATATTTTAAAACTGGAGTTTACTTCGTCTTAGCATCAAAAACTTAATTATCCTGCCATAAAATAACTGTTACTCCGGCTGTTTTTGTTTGTTGTGGTTTACAGTACAGAATCTTTACCATTTCTTTTAAATTCTGAGGCACAGAAACAAAACATAATTGTTAGTTATGTAAACTCTGTACATTTAACTTATACTCTGAAGTTAATAAAGGTAATCCATTTATAAAAGCTTAGAAATTTTAAAAAGCTAAAATCAATGAAAAGATGTCTACAGTTTTAAGAACTTTTATACAGAACATTAAAGCCAGCCATTCAGAAAAGATGCTTGAAATAATCAGAAGAATAACACAGAAAGCTAGAGTTTTAAATCTTTTACTTTGAAGCTGATTAACCTGTTTTGGTTTAACATGAATTGACATTATGGCTTGTATGTTTTTACCTTCACATTTGTAACATTTGGAGAAGGCTTGAAATAACATAAATGGATAACTAGAATTTTTGATACTGTAACATTGCAGCTGGACAACAATGTCCGTTTAGAGAAGAATGTTAGTCCTGCGGAATTTATTCACTTCCAGAGAGTACAATGTTCCATTCCAGTGAGCCACATGCCATATCTGGTCAGCTTGACTCTCAGTAACAACGGAATGGACTTCTCAAACCCACGTTATATGCTAATACACAATAGTGTGTGTTGGTTCTGTGAAACCAATACAAACTGTGTGCAAACTGTAAGTACAAATAAACTGACAACAGCTGGTTAGGCCTAGACACACTAAAAGGATATGGTAAATGACTATACAGTATAATAATACTACTAGTAGTTGAAACTGCTATGATATGACTTGTTGATACACACCAAAATGAGAGATTGTGATTTGATATAAAGTAATTTTTATTTTGAAGAATCCTTCAACTTTTATTGGATAGGTAGGTACAAAAAACCAGTATACATCACAGTCCTCCTGAGCATATCACATCCCATCAGTTTGGTTTGTGTGTGTGAGCTTTATTTATTTATTTATTTGGGGTTTTACGTCGCTTTCAACACTGTACAGGTCATATCACGACGGGTAGTTGGAAGGGTAGAGGAAACCAGTACATAGAGTTCGCTAGGGTTGTGTACTGTAAACTGCCGGCCAACGGCAAGCAACTACCAGCATTCCCACTTAAGGCCATCACAGGGATCGAACCCTGGCTTCAGAGGTGGGAGGCGAGAGTGTTACCACTCTGCCACCGTGGCCCCGTGTGTGAGCTTGAAGCATGTTGCTTGAAACTACACTAAAATACTTCTATTGCTAAATAATTATCCAGTTTGTACACTAAATCACTAAATGAACTAGAGAAAAATTATATAGAGAATCTGAATAAATATTAAGATTTTAGTCCAATAATATTAATAGACGTATAAAAAAGTCTAGCTGCAAGTAATTTTTGATGTTCTGAACAGGATGAGAAAAATGAATCCAAAGTGCCACAATAAGTACAATAATAAACAGTACTTGTGATTCATAAATAGTGGTTGAAAGGTTGAAATCCAGGATATTTCATATTGGCCAGTTTTACACTGCCACAGAAGTTACAAACATTAATCATTTTAGCTGCTGGAGGATTCCAGACCTTAATCTTTCAAATATTGATGTAACTCATAATCTGTAATAGGGTTTAAAACCAATCTTTTGGGACACGAAAAACAGGGTAAATTAGACAGTATTGTATAATTGGTTTTGACCATTGTAAAATACTTTGTTGTATGGGCAGATGCATGGACAAATTCAGAAGCTTATGCCTGCTGGCATGTTTAAAGTAGTTTTTCTCCCTTGTTAACATCTAGTATCCATATTTACAACATGCAGTCAGGGGCTGGATACAAACCAAAATTGAAATTTAATTATCATTTAGCCAGGTTGATAACCAACAGGCTACTACAGACCCCAACAGTCTCACCAGAAACAAAAATTAAAGACATCCATCATACTTTAATTCAAGTTTCCATGAAAATGCAGTAATGACTAAACTGTGATGTTAAGCAAAATGTATGTGTTGTAGACAACGTCTTGTGTGATAGACAATGAATGCTATGATGAAGATATGACATATCCGGATAACCCAGACTTTGTGTGTAAACCAAGCCAGGATCAAAATGGCTGGACAGATCGTGAGTTTTTCTGTAAGCCCTTTTATAATTTTGAGACACTGTGGTTCCTAACTGTTATAAATGATAGTGGGTCAGTTTACCTGACTAGCAACTATATGGTAATAAGTTAGTGACATACAGTATTAATATATGTTTTGGTGATGTGATAACACGTGTATAATCTACATTGTTTATCAGTCCTTTGCAAAAGAGCTGGTTTTCCAGCAGCATCTAGTTATGGTAGCCTTTTATGGAACTATAGGTAGACCATGTAACATGTAATAATGCTCAAATAATATCGTTGGCTTACTTGTAAAACAATACTTGAACCAAAGCTATCATTTCAAAGAAGTTTTCTTATGATAACAAACATGTTGAGCCACATTAGATACTCCTAATTATAATTTACTTGGAGTATCAGTCAAAAATCCAATATATATTATTTTGTAGATGATACCAAATGATCTGATTTCTTTTCCAGCAATTACTTCATCGCCAAGTATAATCACAAGGGAGCATATTGCAGTAACCACACCATCACAAAGCATCACTACAATTGAAGATATGTCCACAACTATGTCACCAGAAAGTGTCCCAACGATTGAACAATCCTCAGAAAAAGCTCATCAGAAAAGAGTAATAATTCCCATTGTCTTAGTTCTGGTTGGAGTTGCATTAGTTTCAGCTGTGGCAGCTGTTGCAATTGTAAAAGCATGTGACAGTCACAGGTTAGTACTGTTTTATCACATTCAACAAAGCTCCACCATGATGGTGCTAGATTATATTCCACACCAATGTTTAATGCTAACATAATTTTTGTCGACAACCATTTTTGAGAAAACATAGACCACCATGGATTATATGTTAACCAGTTACCTGGTTCTAGTTATGTCTTCTTTTTTCTGTTTCTTCCTTTTGATGAGCAGTAAGCAGAGATCAACTATGTCAACTGCGATTATGCACAAGGCACATGAGAGGTCTACATCTGAGGTATGCCTCTGGAAAAATCTTTAATGCTGATTATCTTAAATATAATGATCAATTTTTATTTTTCATATTTTTATGTTTTGATTTCGTATGTATTTGTATGGAATATTTCAAGTTAACCTTTATATATGCCATAGCAGAAAGTCCAATCTGGTAAAATTTCCAACTATAGTGGTAAAAACTCCAATGAGAATTTCTACTAAGTTTAGCCTAGTAGAAAGTCCAATTCAAGTTTCCACAAGTAAAATTTCAAATTCTGCCAGATTGGACATTGTACCAACTTACCCTATATGGCGGAGCACCATACATAGGGGTTAGATATTTATTATTCATGTAAGTTCCATATTTTATTGGAAAGAGGCTCAAGATGTATAGCAATAAAATAGCAGAGGACCTTTCTCAATATGACCATTGCTGTTGAACAGGATGTAAAACCCTCAACTTTGAGTTTGACTTTATAACAAATTTATAGCAACAAAATTCAAATAAGACTTTCTACCATTTTTGATTGGTAGAAACTCCAGTTTGACTTCCTGCCATGTTTAGGTTGGTAAAAGTTCCATCTGTTCCACCATTAGAAATTGGACTTTCTACCGACTACAGCTTTGTAGAAACTTAATTTGGACTGAACTGGACTATCTACAAATAGAATTTAAAATTCTACCAGATTGAAATATCTACCATGACATATACATTACTCTGTGAATCAGTTTCCATCCATATGCTTAATGATATTTACAGGGTGAATGTGTTCAACAATATAGAGTTTTTTACCCATTAAATCCTGTATTTGACGAAACTAAAAAGGGACAAAGGCCATAATTTCCATCATCGCCTTATTATGGATACCTTACTGTGTATACTTTTGTTCATTTTGAGGAAACAAAATTTGGGCATAATCAAAATATACATTTACATTTTATCACTGGAGGAGACAAAGTACTCAATTCGTATCCTTCCGACTCTGATACTGTTTGATGCGTCATCTTTTTTTGATAAAATTAAAAAAAATATGGTAACAACTTAGGTAACTTCCCCAGTGCAGCATGGGTTACAAAATTGACACATAATACAAATGTACCAGACAGTATAATACCACACCAAGAGCTGTTCTACTATTTGTGTTAATATTCTAAATGTTAAGGTGTACAGATAAATATATCAAATAAATATGTTGATTTTATTGCTTACAGATGTCTTTCCCTAGCCAATTTTCTGGCAATTACACGTATTCAAAGGAATCAAGTGCTGCCTCAACATATTGGTCAGGCAGAAGACATTAAATGTCTTTCCAGTGTGCCATTAATCCTGGATTTTTGCTGGATGATGTTTATCTTTGAATTAAGCTAACTGATATTGTTATCAATGCAAAAACAAGCTTGAACCAAACTGCCATTGTTATATTTTTTGCAATGTTACTATAAAATTGACAAACATAAGGTTACCGTAATGAAGATCTTTGCATGAATAAAATAACCTCAAATATTAGAAGTATTATTTAACTCCAATATATTTCATTACTGTAATTATATAACAGATACTGACCGAGTTAAATCTATATTAATGAGTTGTTTATTTGATTATGTACCATTTAATATATGTATATGTTTAGTTTACTATTGTTTAGGAGCCCCTCTATTCATGTCATACTAAAGGATGAAGATATTACAATCTGGCCTGTTTATTTGCCTCTCTGTGTGCATATCTCAAAAACTATGTATCAGATAAGGCTGATATTCTCGTATCATGTGGGGTCAACCCATACTTTGTTCCACGTCAAAGATGGGCTAGATCCAGATCGCAAATTCAGAATTGTTTGTGCTTTTCAGTATTGCTCATGGTTGAGTGTTTGTGCTTTCTTACTTACTACTTGTTTTATGTTAATTTGCAATCTGATTTAGTGAAGTAGCTCATATTTTACTCAAGTAGCATTTAATACAATAAATAAAATAGATCATAGTTTTATCAAATTTATTACTAACTGATTGTAAGTTAGCTTATAAACTGTTAATTGCTTTATCTCATGCTACTTATGTTAAGCTTCTGTGGATAATTATGTATTGTTGTCTGTGGATAATGATTCTTAAGTATTGTTTTTATTATATATTTTTATTGAAACTAAACCTTTGTTATTTTCAGGTTTTGTGTAACATATTTAAATTATAATTATACTAATGTTTTACACATATAATAAAATATAATTATTGTAATGTAAATAGACAAGTGTATAAATTTAAATATCCAAATATTTATCAAAATTTTATGCTTTACTATGAGCCACTTTGCTTCAATAATAAGTACACATATCTCTCACCAGTCACATCCCTCATACCAAAAGAATGTAATTAATTAACTGTAAAATATACGTACCAGTGAACATGAAAAGGTAAACTTCATTTAAATGCCATTTCTGCACAAATTTTGAAGCAATATAAAAAAAACAGACGCACTGTACCAGTAATTTTCTAAAGATGTAAACTTGATATTAAAGTTTAAAAATATTAATGCAAAAACTGTCACCTCTTGACAAATTTTCCACTCTAATTACTGATGGTATGCGGGGAATATAAAAAAAAGTGTATTTCAAAGTTTTTACTTTCCTTATTTAGGTAGACTTGCTCACAAGTCTTTATTTAAAGTTACTTTTATAACAGTAAGGATTTTGCACTGTTACTGGAAGTCTTTCTAGAGGGTCATACTCTCAAAAGACCATAGTGCACTAAGGCAGGACCTTGCTCAAGGCCTAGTATTTAGGTGAAACACAGCTCATGGTGAATAATAAAATCACAACACTTCTTTCACGCAATTATTTAATTTTACAGGTAGTTTCCAGTTATACTTTTAACAGACACATAATATTTATATAATTATAAAGCACATTCAAGGAAAACAACATTTATGTAACACTGCCAATCTTTCTCTGAATACTAAGAATTGCACAATTGTATTTTAATATTGCAAATTACTATAGACCCTTGTGGACATCATTCAAAAGTGTATTTTGTTATGGCCATTAAACTTACTCAGAGATGCATCTGAATTTGATGCTTTGTCAATCTTGCCAATGTCTGCGAAGGCAGGCAGAAACATTGCATTTCACTGAGTTACCAAGAACTGTATTTTTAACTGTAGCCAATTCAAGTAAAATTTTCCTGGTTTGGACATCCTCTATGGAACTACCTCAACTATGCCGTCACATCAGTAAAACTATTTTAACATAAGAGTAATTCCTAGAACTATGTTTGACAGTACTATTAATATTTATTAACACTGGTGGCAAAGTCAAATATGGGGGGTTTGCGTCCCTTTAAACAGCTATGGAAATATAAGGTAAAACCCTTGGTAAATATCACATGTTTTCATGACCTAGCTTTCAATCCAAGGCCACAGGCCATGGAGGCCTCTTTAGAATTTTACATATACAATAAAGAATCCCTATATCGGTCTTTCTCCTCATCATGTGGTTCTCAGTGGTAAAGCAATTTGTTTATATTGTGAACCAGGCTACAATCAACATTAAATACACCAGCCTGACACCAAAAGCAAACTAGTCTGGGCTTGGTTGTACCTTATATAACACTCAGTGTAGGAGGCTATTACAAATATACAAAACATTGGCTCTTCTTTGCAAAAATATAAAATCAATAAGAAGCCTCACAGCATTGACATTGCCTTTGCCAAATTATGCATATGGATTTTGTCCATGTATAGCCTTTTCTGTGATTGAAGGGAATGGAGCTTGGTCCTGCATTGCCATCTTGAGAGCTCCTTCATTTTCACAATTGTTCAGGACTTCACTTTTACATTTTGATGGGCTGCAGAATACAGAAACAAATGACTGATATCAAAGCTTCAGGATTTTAACATTATGGAACAATAGAAACTACAACATAATGTTATATCCCAAAATATTATTTTCTTTACTATTCTATTCTGGGCTTTTTTTCTACTTAATCTCTGAATTGAGAGCAGACCATAAGGTTATGGTTGTAGTCCAAACTGTTTAATTTAATTAATCCCTTTTGATGTTTTTATTTCTGTTTTTTTTAGTGTATACAATTACATAATAATGAATACAAAGGGGTATTTGTACATGGATTGTTAATGAAAAAGGAAAATTATTTTTGGGCATTGATAACAGAAAATAAATTAACTAAACATGGACAATTTTTTTTTGCCCATAAAAGGCTCAAACGTAACTCTGAGACAGATAAAACTTTGTTAAATGTAAAAACCAGTGTGAAAGACAAGTTAGTAATAGTTTGTTTCTTGTAAATAAAATTTGGGTTTGAATATGATGTTCAATAAACTTATTTGTTATTATATGCAAAGTAACAAAACCTGTTTAACACAGCATAGCCACCATTCATTGTGTCTGGTTCATCATACATCACTTCATAGTGGTTCCCCTCAATGTGATATGCATTGTTTTTAATGATAGTGTGTCTGAAATATTTGCCTCCAAATTATGCACCTTTGGTGTCTGCAAATATCTGAATGCAGATGACATAAAAATAATGCTTTTTAAAGTCAAAATTGATGCTTAACTTTCAGCTAAAATTATCTCAATAAGTGTTGCAATGAGCTTGATTTGAACCTACGAACGTTAAAGTGAGAGACCATACACCATAAAGGGAGAGAGTTTATACTCAGTTAAGATGAGAAATAGAAAACAGGTCCCATTTTAGTATTCAGCTTGTTACGGTCCAAGGTAGCAATTACCAGTTGTTTTCAAGTTGCAACAGGCAAAGCCAATTTTTTTACTTGACAAATGTATTTAACAATTAAAATAATGATTGCAGGCAACTGATATATCCTTAAGAGTTTGTACAATAGTACAATAATGAAACCACTCTGGCCTGACAACAGTCCTATCAACATAATTAACAGTTAAGTTTATCCACTGTATCCTGCAATCTGTCCTGAGATCTGCTCGGCATCCCCTAACACAATGTCTGTATTCTGTTGATCTGTTCATGGCCCAGTAAGACAAAATATCTATATCTAGTGTCTACACAACTATGCTGTTTGCTCCAAAATGCGAATTATGTCCAAAATACAGCAAATCTACTCTCTGGTAGATCCACACACTAAATCAAGATATGAACCATATCTAAGTACAGCAAATCCACTCTCGCAGATCCATAAACTATAGCCAGTTTACTCCAACAACAGATAACCTCAATGTGTATATAACACATGATATCAGTTTCAAAGATCTCTCTCCTTGTGGCACACCAACTTAAAAACTACTGTGGTGTGGTCAGATTTTCAACCTTTCATATACTGGCGATTATTGCAGGTTCTAGAAAGAATGTTAACAATACAGATCTGAAAGTTTTTGAAAGAAATGTTAACATGTCAATAAATTTCCAAGAAAAACAGGGGTGCTTCCACCATCTATAAATAGATCAATCCAGTTTTCTACAAGAGAGGTCAGCACTATCTAGACCTATTCTGTGGACTTCACAAAAATTAAAAAATTCAATGTCCTTATATGGAAAATGAACCAAAGAAGCAGCCACAGACACCATTGTTCCCTTTAAAAGACATGTTGACAGAGTGCCCTTATATGTAACAAGCTGAAAATTTGCCTCTCGACCAAACACAACCACTATGTCAAAGTGACAGACCTATTTCATTCTCCAACCTATATTAAAGTCAAAGTTGGGGTTTTACGTCCCGTTCAACAGCCAGGGTCATATTGGGACAGGTCCTCAGAATTGCCACTTGTGGGACTCGAACCCACAGAGGTGACAGCCTATGATTAGATGCCAAACTTGCTAACCACTAGGCCACTGAGGACCTCCCCAACCTATATTAAACAAAGGTTAGATCAAAACTGAGTCTTAGGGCCTTAGTGATTTATTTATTTATTTGGGTTTTACGATGCTTTCAACACTGTACAGGTCATATCACGACGGGTAGTTGGAAGGGCAGAGGAAACCAGTACATACAGTTCATTAGGGTTCTGTACAGTAAACTGCCGGCCAACGGCAAGCAACTACCAGCTTTCCCACATGAGACCGTGCCGGGAATCGAACCCCGGCCTCAGAGGTGAGAGGCGAGAGTGTTACTACTCTGCCACCGTGGCCCCCTTAGGGCCTTAGTGAAAGCCAAATATTAGTCTAAATGATGTCCTCCTGATTTGCCACATAAAGGTCCTGGCTGAAATGCAAACCCTGCAGAAATTCAGAGCCTGCAGAGGTATTGCACCAAGAGTGCCAACAAATAATCACTTACCTTGAAATAGCACAGGTTATAATGATTCCAATGGCAATGAAAAGCAACACAGCCAACAAGCCAACTGCAATGTGCCACTTCAGCGGGCTATTGCCTGGAGCTACCGAATGGCCAACCTGAAAATACGAATAAATTACAAAATTAAAAGCTATTTCCTCTTTTCATTTCTTCCCAGTTAAAAAGTATACACAGTTGTGCTGGGTTGTAGTTTGTGGATACATTGGTGACAAAAAAACATTATTTGAAGTAATGATGGTGTTTACCACCACCAAGGTGGTATTAATTCATGACTGTTTGTTAGTAGCACTACGCAAATACTACTTGTTGGATCTTCATGAAAAATTGAGAAGATGGGTTTCGTCCAGATCCTATTTTATTTTGAGGGTGATTTGGATCACCACCTGGACACAAAAGTGTCAAAGATCCGGATTTTTGTATTTACTTATTATTGTGTGCCTTAGTGTGGGTGTTGTGTTGCACGGTAGTTTGAATATTGATAAGACAATTGCTTTGTGACAATCATGGTTTGACATTTCATCTTATATGCTAATATCTTATACCCCTTTCACACTACAGGCAGTATCCCCCGTGGTAGGCGGTGTTTGGTGAAATGTCCATGTCCCTGAATCACCCCCTAACGTCTGTTTGTAAACGTGAGAGTCAGTGGCAAAGCATCAATTACTTCGGATGTCTTTCAGTTGTGAAATATTTAAAATTTCAGAGCCGTGGGCATGCAATGACAAAAGCAAGTATGGGCAGATAAATTTCTCGCTACCGTAACTGAAGGTGTGGTCCACGATGTATATAATGTTGTGACTCAGTTATCTTTCAGTATAATATGGCGACATAATGTGAGTGGAGGTAAATGGACGTTTCACCACTGTGTCACAAGGTCACATAGAAACCTCGGGCTGTAGCTGAAGGACAGGGCCATTTTGGCCAACGCCTATAACTGTTAAGTATACCACCTGCAGTGTGAATGCTACACCAAATCATGGAAGGTATATTGCATCCTTGGAGGCTATTCTGCTGCTGAAGTACCACAGGACGCACTGCCTGAAGTGTGAAAGGGCCATCAAGGAAGATATGTGTGTGTTATACCATGCTTACAATGTTGTGCTAAATTGCAAAGCATACAGCATGGATTATCTCTTTATATATAGTAATACCTTACACCACATATTCTGTATTTTAAGTATCTATAATATTTGAATGAATAAAAAAAATATATCAACCAAAGTTTACAGATACCCATTATCAGGTAAAGATACAGAGTGGGAGATATTTTCTTTGTATACAAGCATTCCTTAGCATGGATAATTAGTGTGATAAATTTGTCAACAATTGCCAATTCACAAATATGTCAATTACTTTGAATGGTACACATATTGATGGAAAGGTATTTATTTACAGAGCTTCTGCTCAGTTTTGTTGAATTAAAATCCAAGGAGAAATGGCAGAGATATTGCATGTTAAAACTGAATTTTTATATTCACTGGTGCTCTTATATATGACACTCTGTTGTGCATTATTTATGTAAAACATGGATTACCTTTTTGCGTAATCTTGTTAATAAACATACAAATAGACATATAAGAAAGCAGGCGGTCATGAAAATAATAAATCTTTGGTGGAGTTAATGAGACTAGATAAATCATGGAATCACAAAGACAGGTCTAGGTACACAAAAGATAGGTACTGAGGCAGTGACTAAAGCTCAGTCGTGAATACTTTTGACTAATGCGCTCTAATATTTTTTTGGTTTCCTTTGAATTTTATGTAATGCAGTTTTTTATATTTTTAAATTTGTGCTAATATAATTTTTATACATACCAAAAGTATGGGTAAAAATACAGTAATGGTGCACCTGACCTTTGGTTTAAAATCTGTTGTTATTTCTACCAGTCCTTTTTCATTGGTTGACACTTCTTGTCCACCAGTATCAGTGGGCCATCTGTCTGATGTAACTGCCATATCCTGTTCCTTAGTTGCTTCGTCAAAATTAAATCTGTCTGTTTTATGTTGTGTGAACACTCCCGTTGTTTCCAGTTTGGATATTTGTCCTATTTAAGGAATATAAATACAACAAATGGGATATGCCCATCAAATGAAATTTTATGATAACAATGTTCTATCATGGAAAATATATATATACTAGATTTTAAACTTGTTAACCAACCAGTGACTAAGGTCTTCAAGTTAAGTCAAAGCCAAAGTTGGGATTTTACGTCCCATTCAGCAGCCAGGGTCATATTGGAACAGGTCCTCATCATTGTTTCTTGTGTGACTTGAAGCCACAGAGGGATGACAGCATGTGATTATATGCCAAACTTGCTTAAACACTAGGCCACAAAGAACCTTTCAAGTTAAGCAAGCCAACAACGAATACATTTGATCAGGGTTACCAGAGTGCAAGTAACAATTTTCATCAAACTTTCAAACATCATACACTGACACTGAAATGGATAACATCACTCAATATTGGTGAATTGATTGCATATTTTGGTCTGCAAGTGTTTGGACTGCAAATTCTAAGGATTAAGATTATATTTAGTTTATTTGGATCCAAAACGTGAACTGTGCCTTATAAGCTGCTCTCCTGATAATTTAAAGCCTTGGTCTGAACAGTACTGAATTTATTTTTTTATTCTGTGTTGATGTTATACTCAGTGATGTTGTTTATGCTAATTGATAAATATAGCAGTGAAAGTAAGTCCTGTACAGGACATCTGTCAGATACAAGTATGAGTGAAACAAAGTTTGTTTGTGTAAAGCATCTGGCCAATCAAATCATCGCACTAAGACCAACATAAGTCCAATAAAGCCTCTCTTACATCCCATCATACGTGTATATGCACGTAAGTGTGCTACAATTATTGTTGAATAGCCTGGTAGTGGGGTAGTAGAGATTTGCATGTACAAACAAGCTGCATTCTCCCCACGAGTGAGGCAGTACTTGAATGTCCAAGAACAGATTGCGACTAGCTACAGGCCACACAGTGGGTTTATGTGCATGCAAGGTACATGTGTATCATAGGTGCAAACCCTGCAAGGTAATGGTTAAGACCTATAACATTAGCATGGAAAATGCATATACTGCATGCACGCAAAGAATAATGTGCATGCCAATTTTCATTGCGGGGTCTCTGCAACCTTGATTTTCTGTTATGAAAATGCACGTAAAGCATCTTTTACATCCCATTGTACGTGCATGTACGCCCTGGTTACAGAGAAAAATCGGCTGCTTTGGAAGGGACACTTAAAAATTGCCATGCACATTTTTTCTGCGTGCACGCAGTATGTTCTTTGATATTCAAGTAGTGACACTCTTGTTGAAAGTATTTATATTGTTTGCACAGGCAAATCTCTGCTACCCCAATACCAAGCCAGCCTCGTATTTTTCAACAATATTTGCAGCACACTTACGCGTGTATTACACATACGATGGGATGTAACAGAGGCTTAAGAGAGTCTTAAAATGTAATAATCGAGTTGGATTCTGAAAATTTATCTGTGTCTACTATGGACATGTTATGTACAGTTTTGAAGGTCTGGTTATTACTTTTCATTTTTATACAGACCATCAACACGTAAATGATGGTCACATAATGGAGAAATGATCAGATATAATTCTGCTGTATTATAGTGATTATAATTTCTTTCACTGCTAAAACGGTCGGCTGTGCAGTAACCATGGGTTCATGTTTTACGCAATTCTGAATCGCAAATAAAGAATGGTAAATAAAATAACACTGCCTTGTTCCATTTACTTTGTCTCATGGGGTGCAAATGTTTATATTAAATTTCGTTTTAATGGTATTTTCGGATTGTTTTTTATTTATTATGTTTTATGAACAGGTGGCATATTGTTTTTATTCTCATTAAAATTGTATCAGTAGTGCAATATTTAAGTATACCTTCAGAATGGCTTTTTTGGATATTCTTGGTTTTGTACCCAAGATGTTACTATGATGCCAACGGCCAACATGGTTTAGATTTTTTATTTTCAGGTAAGAGTTATGCCTTATTTTGATTAAAACATGAATATAACAATTTAACAATAGGACTAAATGAAGAATGCTATTGCTTAACACCCAAGAAGCCCATAGGGCTGAGTGGTTCAATACAGTGGTTTTATGAGAAGGGGTGAGTGGTTTAATCCAGCCGAACGATAGTTGAAAACCATCATGAAGCAGTTTAATTTGTCGTTTTATTGTCAATTTATTCCTTAAATATTGCACACAGCATGCAGGTTTCTAAGTTACCTGTTTATAAACTGATTTATTGCAAAAATGTTATGTACCTTGTAGATGCTTCTGTATGATTTTGTACTAAGTTGTACTAACTATTCAGTGTGTTTTTTCGTTTTTTTAAGTTCTGTATTAGTCTATGTCCCATTTACACTAAACACCGTACTCTGAGTGTGCATACATCTGCCATGACGTGTGACAATAAGTAAACGAGAAAATCCTGATTATTATTTAGTATACCGATGGTGATCCAGATCACTCTCAAAATCTAATTTGGACCAAAGCCCATCCTCTGATTTTTTTCAGGATGATCCAACCAGCAGTACTTGCATAATTCTACTTGCTGATGCCCGGTGGTTTACAGTGCAAAATCTTGACCAACTATTACGCAATGGTTTCTCCACTCGCGAACTACCTATCGGAATATGACCCTGGCTGTTGATCTCGACGCAAAAAAAAAAAAATAAAATAAATAAAATAAACCCAAATCTAACAAACAGACAGAAAAATGAAACCTCCTTGATGTTGGGCCAAGATGTATGCTACTTACCAAAACAATACCTTTCCAGCTGCGTGGCTGCAGTTTTTAGGTAGTACACGTGGAATGTGCCACAGTTCTTGATACAGATGTGGTGTCTCCTGTAAGCTGTGTTATGCAAATGTACTGTGCATACTGTAGCTTCTATGGTATCATTGTCTGTGCCAGTGTTCTCTACGTTCTCTGTACAACTGACTTGGTCTGCTGTTCCTTTGATATGGTAAGATATATCACAGATTTATTTCCAGTTAAATACAGAGAATAATTAAAAATATACCTTATCACATACAAAATTCTTAAACATACTGCTTCACGCCTTAATTTGGCATACCTTGGACACAAATGCTTTATTTTTGATTGTTTTGAGTGTGATTTCGTGGATTTCTATATATTAAAATATGAATTGGCACAGGTGCAAGCTACAAAAGCATTTTACTGACAAAAAATTAAAAGAATAAACCTTTTACATGCGTTTTTAATGAGCAAAAATATAATTTCTACATGAAATCAGCACCTCAAATTGGCAAAATTTGCATACGGAAATTGCCGAAGATATTTAAATTATTTCTGTCGTCACTTCCACTTCCTTATTTGTTTAGTGGAAATGAACGAGTGTGGGCGATAAAGTGCAACAGTCCTTTTATATTTTAACTTCCGTTTTGTGCCAATTTAAGGTTTGTGCCATTATATGGCGCCAAGCAGTAGCCAACTAGCTATACGCACCTACACCTCATCTTGTAATACTTGACATAAACTACTTAAGCTTCACAACAAATTAGCACTTTAATTTTTACTCTGGCCAGGCCACACCCAGAAGCCTGACCGAGATCATCCCTTCTCTATCCTTTTGAACACTACCTTTGTTAATGTAGCGGAATGCGTTCCCCATTGCAGTAAGATATTGAGCATATAAAGCAGTAGATTAGACTTATTTCATTTGAACTGTTTCCAGTTGTATTTTAACATAATTAACATAAAACATAATTTTTGTGGTTAATATCAATATTTAACATTCTATTTTACACCTGTCACCATCTGCGATTTCCGTTGGACGAAATTATTATTTAAAGGGCTAATTTTCGTTTGTTTTCAGTCATTTTCGGCCATCTTGGATGGAAGTGTGTCGCATTTTCTGTAAAATATCCTGGTAACCCCCAAAAAGCGGGAGTTTGGCCTAGTTACTGATGTTAATTTGATTTGGGGGTCATAAGCTTTCATGTCATGGAGGGGTGAAGATGTTCTTTAGTTTTTGACTAGGAATGTTGAAGTGACTGTGTGAATTTGGAATGTTGGGTTAGTGTCTTGGATACTGACAGGTTAGTGTTTCACTGTTTGTGATGATACTTTGTGATATGTGACTTATTTGTGTTTTGACTAAATCTGTTACAGGAATTTTGTTTAGTGAATGTGATTTTAACTCAGTGATTTAACTTGTTGCATCTATGATTTGAATTTAGTCTTAGGATTATGATTTGTATTTCAAGTGCAAGAAATGTTTAAAACAAATCTTGTGATATATCTCGTCACTAGCAAATGATCGAAGTAATACCATCAGTAAATCTCAGTTTTCTAATGTTTTAATGTAAATATTTATTTAATTTATTTTTACATGTGTGATTGTGATGTTGGATATTGACAGCTTATTTAATTTAACTGCTGGGCAGTATAAATGTAAACATTGAGTGTTGGTATTTAAAGCTGTGCTTTTGGTAACTTAGATGTAAATTTAGTGTTGACCTAGAATATTATTTTTTGGTGCATAACACTTACCATGAGTTTGTACTTTGACAGGTGTATTTTTCATGAAATGTCAATGTAGCTATCAGGCGTAGTATTCCTGCCAGAGAGATCTAGCAACAAGTGCCGTTATGATGTATAGCTAGCTGTCAATTGTGAGTGCTCAAGAAAATTGTAGTTAAGCCTTCTGTGTTTCTCTGGTGTTCTGCTTCCACTCATCCCCTTGGTCTACCCTGGTCCTACTAGTTAAGAACCACTAACAGCCACTGGTCACACACCTATCCATGTACAATTGTTCAAGAAGTTGAATAAACTTACAGTAACAAAAATATGTTTTTTCATATAAATTTTTAATAAATAAAATTTTACAACTTTTTAAAATTAAAGTAACATGATGTCGGAGACTGTTCACCATTCTCTCTGACTTGTATCTTTGTAAAGTTACAGGTTCAGATGTCCCTTACTTTAACAAAACTGTTCCCCTAATTTATTTCACTTCCCAGAATTGCCGAGACTTTTACTTCTGTGAGCTTTATTCTGTAGCACTTGCCACCTGGTTGATTTGAAAACTAAATATTGAGTTAAGCTTTATTTATATGGCTGGCAACTGTTGCTTCGGACTAACATTTCGAGTTGCAGGTCTGGTGGACCTGTAAAGTTTTCTGATAAACTTTGTACACACAGGATGCAATTGATTTAAATATTTAATTGTGTCTATTTTGTCATGTTCTGATGTTTCTTGCAATGTACTTAGTTCAGTTTTTCTTTATTTCTCTCTGTATATTTACTGTATATGTTTATTTGTCTTGCATATGTATACTTCTGTAAGTGAGTAAGTAAAAGTTAAATGAATAAATGGATTAGACTAGAGCAGTTTTAGTGGAACAACAAACATATATATATATATATCTTCTTGGTAAGATTTTACACAGTGAGAAAGAACTGCCGTGTAAGTGGTGGTTCCACATTTAAGACTTTGGCCCCGGCTCTTGCCTAGGTTAAAGTTGGGAACATTTTCAGTGAGTTTGTGCAGTGTGTTTGGGAATGAAAATCAGGAATTTGAGGAAAAGTTGGTTTTAAGAAAAGTTGGCGACTTTGCTTCTAGCCCCCAAGGTTGCGATCTTCATCCCGACCTATCATAATGCCATTACGTCAAAACATACAGGCTTGGGGGCACTCTAGACAGACTCTATCGCCAATATGACTGATTGTATTGCTGTTACAACCAGCTGTATTTTGGGTTCATTCCACTAGAGATATTCTAATCTAGTCTAATGTAATGTGGACTTTTATAGCACTTAATCTCCATCGCTGATGGACTCTAAGGCGGAACTGAAAATAAAGCAAGGCAGTTAACATTAATCTGAGGACATAGCCAGATCATACCAAGGAGACACAGGGTGACAGGAGAGGCTATGGGGGATATACTTTTGCAAACAGGTAAGTTTTAAGCTTCTTTCTGAAGGAGGCAATTGATTTTGCACTGGGCACATCATGAGGGAGTTCATTCCAGATCTTAGGAGCATCAAAGGCAAAGCTGTGATCAAAATATTTGACTGACTTGAAGACTGATGAGCGGAAAGGAGGAACACTAAGGTATTGATGATCTGGGTGACTACGCCTGGTGCTATAGGAACAACTGCTGAGTGACAAGAATGGTTGAAAATAGGAAGGAGAACCACTATATAAAAATTTATAAACTAGTGTTGCAGTTTTGAACATACATCTATACTTAACGGGCAGCCAGTGGCGTTGCTTCAGTATGGGCATGAGCATACTTCCTATGATTTGTAACAATACGAGCAAGGGTATTCTGAATACTTTGCAATTTGTGCAAATGTTTGTAACCAACCTTTATCGATTTTAGGTAGGATGTGACTCAGGGTAATATTGTAGCACAGGAAAATTAAAGTCATTACAGGAGTACTACATCCAAAATTGTCTGTATCTAGCTCCCGGCATATTTTGAGGTCAGACTGTTTTTCAGCATGGTCCAACATTAAATTGTTATGACACGCCACAGAGACAAAGAAACATGTCATAGGTAGAAACAATAAGACAGTAAGTTAATAAAATTGGTTTGGAAGAATGCAGGATTAGGCGTAAAGTGACAAGGACAAAGCAGTCTCATGGTGGGAGGAGCCAAGGTTAGAATGAGAAGTCGATATTTGGTGAAAGATCAAACATGTTTGATATTTAGCTGACCCCAAAAGTAAAGTGGAAACCCATGTCCGACACTCTAAACAAACCAAACCGACCCTATAGTCGGGAGGTTCGGCTCCAGTGGAACACCCACATTAAAGTCATATAGGTTGAGAAAACATTCACAACGACTTTGACCCAAACATGATGTGAAGTGGCTACAAGCTTGCAATCTCCTGACTGTTAGTTTTATTCCCGAAAACTTGGAATGATTGGGGATATGATTATGTCATATTCTATCTGTAGTCCATCTAGTGGCATATTTGTGTCACCTGAATTTCATAAATTGTCATCAATAAAGTTAAGCATCAATGGCCTACATTAATACTGGGATGGGTGACCTTCCAATGTCTAGTCCAGGTGAGGTGTAGGGATTAAGCGCTATAAAAGTCCAGTATAGAATAGAATAGAATAAGCAGGCCACTGGGGTCCCAACATAATTGCTCTTTGGTAGGTATTTTCTTCAGACACCACAACATGATCATAGAGAAGAAATTCATGCTATTGTTAATACATATTAGGTTAATACATACAAACAATTGGTGACATGAAGAGACTGGTTAATACAGCTTTCCCCTGTTAGTACGCATTGTGAGATCTAGCTGGAAATGACTTATCATATCATGTGATTTGTCTGGATTGAAAAGAGCAGCTATATGACTGATGAGATTTGTATTATGACATGTTTCTGACTGTTTTGATCGTTAGAATTACTCTTAACAAAAAGCCCCGATCACTCTTGCACAGTATTTTGTAGATTCCTACCACTATTCAAGATTACTCAGATCCGTTTTCACAGAGGAGTGACCAATATCAATCACAGCACTTAAAAGATTGATCACAACAGCCTAAAGACAGATCACAGCACACTAAAATTAGTGATATCTGTCTTACAAGGGTTCAAGTGAGTACCAGGTAGGGAAACCTTTTCTCAACTAAAGATATTTAAACATGTTTAATAAGTATTTGACAAGCACCTACAATCTTTACAATTATCCTTCTACCCTTTGCAATTTATAAGGCAAGTTGTTTAACTTACTGAGATTATACCTGGGACAACATTACTGGGGCAGTCGGGAAGCCAATTCGTGACACTGGAACAGTAGTATAAACTATCAACCCTTACTAAGTCAATTCTATACATGATTTCTCTAAATTTATTAGTACAGTGTATGTAATTTACACCTATCCCTCTAAGACTGGTAACTATTGTCACGGTCATGTATATCCTCAGAGATACAGGTCTGGATGTGCTATAACTTCTTATGTGGATGTTCCACCACACAACTAAGGCTCCCAATTAAGGGTTTTTGAGGGTCGGTTTCAAAAATTTGCTTAGTCCCAGGCGTCCTGTAAGGGTCGGTTGTGGTCGGTTGAGGCCGTGTGAAATATCAAACATGTTTGATATTTCTCCCGACCCAAACTGATTATTTTTTCCCGCCATAAACAAAATGCCCACTCCCAGGCACCCTCAGGCCTCAGACCACATTTACACAGTCCTATGTTGTCCCAGGCCGCCTGTGACCCTTAGTCCCCGACCCTTAGTCCCAGACCCTTAGTGCCTTAGTCCCAGGCCTCCTGCGACCCTTAGTCCCATTGCAAAACAAGAATCGGCCATCTCAGTCTGGGGACGCCGGGGGACGCCTCAGGACACCTTGTGGGGTCGGGACTTAATCGTGGGTTAGTCGGGGCTTAGTCCGAGGAGGCCTGAGGCGTCCTGGGACCCAGTCGATTTGTCTACGACAGGATCGTGGTTCAAACCGACCAGAAAAATGGCTTAGTCGGTTCTTAGTCCCAGACCAGTTAGGGACTGTCTGGGGCCGCCTGAGGCGTCCTGAGGGTTCCTGAGGACGATCTGTACTTAATCCCAGACTTTGAAACCGATCCAGTTTTCCCGCCATTTTTGTTTTTTTTTCACCGACTGTCCATGATTAAGGGTCGCCGACAGGATCGGGGCTTAATCCTTTGGTGGAACAAGGGCATTAAGAAAGCTGTTGATGTATGTTTTTATTAGCCAAAAATTTTCATGACAAGGGCCATCACTACAGACATTTTTTGTTATTATGAAAATAACCATGAACCATTTATTCATTAGCAGTTGTTACTCAGTCATTTTTGAACTCAATATTGATTTAACCTACATTGAAATACGAACATTTGTAATCTAGAGGTCTATTTAATTTTGGGTAAATTTGGTACTCTGTACTATTGTAAAACAAGTGAATTTGAAACGTACATTTCTCATAACCAGTATATATATTTCAATGCAAAGTTTTGCACTTTGAACTTATGACCAGAGGGTTTCATAATTGTGAAGTCTCTCAACATTCTAGAAAGAGTCATTACCCAAGCATTGTGCAGCAGTTTTTCAAGGTAAAAAATTATACTACTTTCCCATTCTGCGGGCATAGATATTGTGAAGTTCTTTAACTTATAAATATACAACATCATATCACATTTGAAATAGTTATCTAAAACAGATGTATCACCATTCAGATTCCATGGAACAAGAAAAAGTTTCAGGATATCGTGAGGAATGGCAGAGTTTAAGATTTTGAAATAGGTGACAAAATACTTTAAATAATTTATAAATTCACATTGTGTTCAGTGGGAAACATAGTTTGAAATAATTGACAAAAACCCCATTTTCCTTCTTCAACAGGGAAATATTGCATAAGACTTTAAAAACAGATCATAGAATTATCTTACAAAAAAGTTAATGTCACGCAAACAGTGTTAAAAACAGAATATCATGTCACAAAAATTTCCCAAAACTAACACAGGTTCAATTATTTATCGGTCCATGTTCGCTGCATCAGCTAATAACACATTCTTCAGATTTGGATTGTAATTTTTTCAAATCATTCAAAGTGATTGACATCTGACACTCTTTATCCACAAGATTTACATGTTACATAAGATTTATTACAGGATGATTTCATATATATATTCAAATAAGTGCAACATTTATTTGTCATCCAATATCCAAACGCTTTCATAACAAGTTAACTGGCATAAGGAAGTATATCTATCTATATATATTTACTTATGTTACATAAGATTTATTACAGGATGATTTCATATATATATTCAAATAAGTGTAACATTTATTTGTCATCCAATATCCAAACGCTTTCATAACAAGTTAACTGGCATAAGGAAGTATATCTATCTATATATAAATATATTTGGAAAATGTTGTAACAACACACCAGAGATAATTTTAAACATAAAGGTTCTGTCACTGAAATAAATTTAAACAGTGTTTTTATTATTATTATTAAATCACCAACCGTTACTTTTTGGCAATGATACAGAACATTCTTTGTGTTCAGTGTCTTGAAGCTTATGTGGGTGTTCCACCACACGACTAAGGCTCCCGATTAAGGGTTTTGGGGGGTCGGTTTGAAATATGTGCTTAGTCCCAGACCTTCTGTAAGGGTCGGTTGTTGTCGGTTGGGGCCGTGTGAAAAATCAAACATGTTTGATATTTCACACGACTACAACCGATTCATATTTCCCGCCGTCAACAAAATGTCCAGTCCCAGGCGTCCTCAGGCCTCCTCAGACCCAAATTTACACAGTCGTGTGTTGTCCCAGGCCACCTGCGACCCTTAGTCCCAGACCTCCATAGCTTAGTCCCAGGAGGCCGGTTCTTAATCCCAGACTCAAATGTAATGCGCATGAATTTCAGGCGTGTGAAAGTGGGTCGGTTGCATTAGTCCCCGGAAGTCTCAGACCGTCTGTGGTGTCCTGGGACCCAAAAATCAAGGTCTGGGACTAAGCCCCGACTAAGGGTAACCGACCCTAACTGATCCAAACCGGCCTCCCCAGGACGCCTGGGACAGCACAAATTTAGTCTGCGACGGTCTGAGGACGCCCCAGGCGGCCTGGGACTAACAACCGATTAAGAACCGACTGTTTTCCGCACGTCGGAAATTAAAACGAGGCAATGAGGGGGTCTGGGACTATATAAGCGACCGCGCACACTTTGTCATTGTTACTGACTGTTTGGCTACTGAGAGACGTGTGTCACTGATTTGTAGGGGTTTTCAATTTTTATTTTATATATATTATACTTGAGCTTAATTTCAAATTTCACAGTTAGGAGACACATTTTACTATTTTTTTATTATTTTGTCGACTGGATTATGAGAAAAGAGAAAGGAGGGAAGAGAGGAAGGGAAAAGATGGATGAGAGGGAGAAGGAAAGTCAAGTAGAGGAGAGGAGTGAAGTTATTACAGAAGAAGGAACTGAGAGGAGAGAGGAGGAGATTGAGGAAGGTCCAGCTATTGGGGAAGCTGTGGCCGAAGAAGAAGTGAGGTGTGAAGAAGATCCGGAGTGCCATTCTTCAGCCAAGAGAGCCAGGGTGTGTGCCACTTTTACAGACAGTGAGGAAGTTTCCATTGTGGAATTTGTAAAGCTGCACCCAGAACTGTATGACAAGGAACATTCATGTTTCCACGACAGGAACAGAAGAGAGGCTCTCTGGGCAGAAATATCTACACAACTCAAGCTCCAGCCCTTTGATGTGAGACGTTGGTTCGAGTCCCAGCGAACCCATTATGGAAAGCTGTCTAAGCTCCAATCTGGCCAAGCCCCGAGGGAGATGACCAAGAGACAGTCCTGGGTCTACCAACAGATGGGTTTTCTTAAAACCCACATCAGAAGAAAGGGGGCCAACAGAAGTTCAGGTTTTGAGGCCAGTCCAAATACCAGCAGGCAGGACGAATCATGTGGGTCAACTACTGACACAGAACACCTTGAGTCCAGTGTCCTGAGGGAGAGGAGTCAGTCCATCATTACATCAACACCCGTTTCAACTACAGACTCCAAGATTCTCGAACACTTTGAGCAGATGAGGACACTTATCTCAGGTTTTCTGCATCAGAAGTCAGACAGGCAGCCCTTCTTTGACTATGTGGCATCAGAGGCTGAAAAGATGACTCAAGAAGAATTTGAAGAATTAAAGGGCAAGATATTTAGAGACATCGAAACTATTAAGAGCAACTGTAGACGTCAGCCATTGCCCAGAAGATCAGCCACTGTTACCACGGAGTCCCAGAGGGTCGGCCTACTGCCAACAACCACTCCACAGGCGTCTAGTTCCACTCAAGCAGCAGCTAGTAGCAGTTTTGTGTACTATACACCAAGCCCCATTGGCTTCAGCAACCCGACATCTGTCCTAACTGTACAGGACGAAGCGAGCAGACACAATCTGAGTGGAATCTTAAGCCAGCTACCAGATCTGACATCAACACAGATCGTCGAGCAGCCTCAGCAGCAGCAGCAGCAACAACCGCAGCAGCAGCTCTTTACTATCACCACTTCAGCACCGCCTCAACAGCAGCAGCAGCCTCCTCAGTAGCCATCCAGTCAGGGATGACCTGCCAGGCCCTTTTCAGGGCCACCAAATCTTCCAAAAACAATTATTCAGCTACATGTTATTCCAATTCCCCCCCCAAAACAAAAAAGTTCAGTACAAATACTTATCACAAGAAAAAAAAAGTTCAAGTCCAACACCTACACCACCCCAAACATGAAACAAATAACCCATGGTACCACACATAACAAAAAAGGCCACATAAAAAAATATGGCCCAATATGGCCCAATATGGCCATTAATCAGCCCATTTTTAGATTAAAATCCATGGGATAGTTTAAAATCTGTAATTGAAAAGTCCAACACTTACACCTTCCCTAGAGTTAAAAGGCATTATTACATACTTGCCAACCCACAAACAGACAAACCCAATACCAAACATAACCCCCAAATAACAAACCCAGTAAGAAACCCAACATCCAACTACCAATAATAAACCCAACCCCAGTAACCACCAACCAAGAAACACAAAAACCCAAAATTAAATAGAACCCATGCTAACGAACTGACAAACTATTTTGCAAACACAATCCCCCATTATTGAAAACAAAACTAGTTTTATGGTTATATTTTCTACATTTTTGTGATTAGAAGTGGAGATTTAAAATTGAAGATTTCCATAAAAACATTTCTGCTACAAATAAATTTCCAACCCATGAACAAAAAAAATTGTTGAAATTAGGAGGTGGATTTCAAAATATATAAAAAAATAATTCAATTTAGGATATTATGTGTGACTTTGTGTTTGGCTTTTGTTTAACACTGGGTTTGTATGATTGTTGGGTGAGAAACTTGTGTTTGTCTGTTTGTCCGTCTGAACAAGTTATGTTTGGCATGGGGTTTGTCTGTTTGCCCGTCTGTACAAGTTATGTTTGGCATGGGGTTTGTCTGTTTGTCCGTCTGAACAAGTTATGTTTGGCATGGGGTTTGTCTGTTTGCCCATCTGTACAAGTTATGTTTGGCATGGGGTTTGTCCATCTGTAACAAGCATAGCTGATTAATTGTTTTTGGAATATTTGGTAGTCCTGAAAAGGACTGTTTGTTAGTCCTGAAAAGGACTGTTTACTGCAACAGGACTTATATTCTGCCATCTTGCCAGGCCACTGGTCCCTCATTATTGAAGTAGTCCTTCAGGTAATCCCTCTGTCTTTTGGCCTCTCTAGCAGGGTTTCTGTCTTGGCCACCAGCAGCAGCACCACCAATCAATCCACAATCACCAGGCACATCATCATCATCATCCTCTCCAGGCTGCTGACCAGCAGGTTGACCTTGATACTGGCTTCTGAGTATGTTGTGCAGAACCACACAGGTCATGACCACTTCTCTAACTGTTTCTGGGGGTAGTTCAATGGTGGTCCTCATGACTCTAAATCTTGAAACCAGGATGCCAAAAGCGTTCTCCACAACTCTCCTGCCCCTTGATATTCTATAGTTGGCAATCCTTTCCTCTCTTGTTGACAGCTTTCTGCCATAGGGTTTCATGAGCCAGGTCTTCAGGGCAAAAGCATCGTCTGCCAGAATGAAGTAGGGGACATCTCTGCCACCCTGGGTTTTAGGAGCTGAGTCAGGGAAGCCTATCTTGCCATCTTCAATCCTCCTCTTCAGCTGAGAGGCATTAAATATCTGGGCATCTGAGCAAGATCCAGCTGTACCCACATCCACCCATCTGACCTTGTACTGTCCATCTACCAGGGCCAACATGACAATGGAAAAGAACCCCTTGTAGTTGTGGTATAGGGCTCCAGAGTTCTTGGGTTTCTTCAGGGCCACATGTTTGCCATCAATGGCTCCCAGGGCATGTGGAACATTCCACCTGATCCTGAATTCCCTTTCCAGTTATTTCCACTCATCTGGAGTAGTAGGACATTTGAGGTACTCTCTAGTGAACTCATCCTGGATGGCCATGCAGACCTCTGGTAGAAACTTGGAGATGGTGGATCTGCCAACCCTGAACTGAGAGGATAATGATGTGTATGACTCTCCAGTGGCCAGATATATGATGGTGAGGGCTAACTTCTCCCCAACACTGATAGGAGCTCTGTAGTTGGTGGCCTGCCTGGCTAGATGTGGTTCCAGTCTGGTCTTCATCATTTCAAAGAATTCTGGGGTCATCCTCATGTAGTTGGTGAATCCTGGAATGTCTGTGGCATACAGATCAGCCATAATGTTGTGGTAGGCCCCTCTCTCCTCTCTCTGTAGTAGCCATGGCCTGACCCACATGTTGTGCCTTCTTCTGGTGGTTGCTGTGCTTGACGTAAAAAATGGAAATACATGGAAATTATTTGTAACTGAATAAAAACCAAAAAAGCCCTAAGTTGTTGTTGAATCTGTCTTCCATTAAAAGGTGGCATCCTGCTGTGTTCCTAGAAAAGCAATGGTGATTAGATCGCGAATTTTATATATATATACCCAGAAAATCCAGCAACTTTGCAAAACAATAGTCGGGGATCCTGGTCTGGGGAAGACTGAGGAGGCCTGAGGAGGCCTGAGGACGCCGGGACTTAATCGTGGGTTAGTTGGGGCTTAGTCTCAGGAGGCCTGAGGCGTCCTGGGACCCAGTCGGTTTGTGTGCGACAGGATCGTTTTTGAAACCGACCAGAAAACTGGCTTAGTCGGTTCTTAGTCCCAGACCAGTTAGGGACTGTCTGCGGCCACCTGAGGCATCCTGAGGAGTCCTGGGGACGATCTGTTCTTAATCCCAGACTTCAGTACCGACCCAGTATTCCCGCCCATTTTTGTTATTTTTCCACCGACTCTCCACGATTAAGGGTCGCTGACAGGATCGGGGCTTAATCTTTTGGTGGAACAGGGGCATAAGCAGATAATAAGGGTGAATTTATGTAGGTGAAAGCTAAATTACACCAACGTCAAATACTTTCTTGAAATCTAATAAGGAGAAGGCCTTCGGCCGCAGGAGGGAGTTAATAAATGTATCCACCTCTTGTGAAGGTGTTACACTATTATGTCGGATGTTGAATCTGTAAAATTTTATATATGGTGTTTTGACCACTTTTTAAAAACGACTATTCTTCACATATATTAATATTTCAAGCAATAAGGCAAAGTCACACCTCTCTGGTGCAATGGCCAATACAAACACTTATCAAATGTTTGATAAGGCCATTCTTTATTCCCATAATATTCATTGAGTGACTGTAAGCTGATTCAAATCTGAATATGATTAGTTTTTGATCCAGAATTGAAATGAATATTGTCATACAGTTTGGGTTGGAAAACTGAAGTTTGAATCCATTTCTTGGGGTTATGTCGGCTATGTCTTTTTCCTTGATGTATGTTTTCTGTGTTTTGTTTTAGTGGAGAAGAGGTATTTAAAAGATTCTTTGTCACATTTCAAAATCATATTAACTTAAAATATCTTCTAAATATTATAGAATTTCCGAATACCAGCTAATGCCCCTGTTCCACCAAAGGACTAAGCCCCGATCCTGTCTGGGACCCTTAATCGTGGACAGTCGGTGAAAAAAAAAATAAAATGGGCGGGAAAACTGGATCGGTATTACAGTCTGGGATTAAGTACAGATCGGCCTCAGGAAGCCTGAGGAGGCCCCAGGTGGCCCCAAACAGTGCCCGACTGGTCTGGGACTAAGAACCGACTAAGCCATTTTTCTGGTCGGTTTGATTCAAGAACTGGTCGTAGACATACCGACTGGGTCCCAGGACGCCTCAGGCCTCCTGGGACTAAGCCCCGACTAACCCACGACTAAGTCCCGGCGTCCTCAGGCCTCCTGAGGCGTCCCCAGTCTTCCCCAGACTCAGATGGCCGATTCTTGTTTTGCAATGGGACTAAGGGTCGCATAAGGCCTGGGACTAAGGGAGGGTCTGGGACTAAGGGTCGGGGACTAAGCGTCGCAGGTGGCCTGGGACAACATAGGACTGTGTAAATGTGGTCTGAGGAGGCTTGGGGAAGCCTGGCACTGGACATTTTGTTTATGGCGGGAAAAAATAATCGGTTTGGGTCGTGAGAAATATCAAACATGTTTGATATTTCTCACGACCACAACTGAACCTTACAAGATGCCTGGGACTAAGGAAATTTTTCAAACGAACCCTCAAAAACCTTTAATTGGGAGCCTTAGTTGTGTGGTGGAACACCCACATAAGCTTCTACCATTGTCATAATTGTAACAAAATAGAGACAAAAATGAAAAATAAAGGAAACAAATTTCTGATATTTTTATTGTTAAGGTTAATTTATCAATTTTGAACAATTTAAAAATTAATCCGGAGGCGTTTTGAAAATCTGCCTATATACTACCAAATGGCAAAATTTGTAAACAAATGATACAATCATGATATTTTCTCAGAGCTAATTTCACTGTGAACTGGACTCCTGAACCACTCTATTAGTTGAATTGTTTTTTTCACTGGCAATTTGACCCTGAGTGATTATCAAATACATTGCACTGATTGTCAGTATGGCAAACAATTACTTTCAGGAGCCTTGTTTAAATATTCAGTGATCTAATGTGGGTGTTCCACCACATGACTAAGCTTCCCGATTAAGGGTTTTTGTAGTCTGTTTCAAACATTTGCTTAGTCCCAGGCAGTCTGTAGGGATGGGTAGTTGTCGGTTGGGGCCGTCAGAAAAATCAAACATGTGGGACCACACAAATTTAGTCTGCGATGGTCTGAGGACACCCCAGGAGGCCTGGGACTAAGTACCGATTAAATACTGACTTTTTTCCGCCCTTTAAACCAAAAAGAGGCAATTGGGGGGTCTGGGACTATATAAGCGACCGTGCACATGCTTTCTGTGTTTAGCCTGGTTGGCTACTGAGAGACGTGTGTCACTTACTGCTAGGGGTTTTCAGTTTTTTTACATTTTACTTGACTTAGGGCAAATTTAACAGTTTGGAGACACATTTCAGTTTTTGTACTTTTTTGTGATTTTTACTGGAGTTATGAGGAAAGAGAAAGGAGGAAAGAGAGGAAAGAAGAAGATGGAGGAGAGGCAAGAGCAGAGGGAGAAGGAAGGTGGAGAGTTGGAGGAGAGGGCAGAGGAAAGGACAGAGGAGAGGACAGAGGAGGGGACACAAGAGAGGATAGAGGATACAGAGGAAGGATTAGAAGTTACTGAGGAAGCTTGCAAAGAAGATGAGAGGTGTGAGAAAGAATCAGAGTGCCACTCAGCAGCCAAGAGAGCCAGGGTTTGTGCTATATTCACTGACAGCCAAGAAAATGCCATTGTTGAGTTTGTGAAGGAGCACCCAGAGCTGTACGACAAGGAGCATAGACATTTCCACGACAGACAGAGGAAGGAAGCTCTCTGGGCAGAAATCTCTGCAGAACTGAAGCTCCAGCTCTTTGATGTCAGAAGGTGGTTTGAGTCACCAAGAACTCGTTATGGCAAGCTCTCCAAGCAACAGTCTGGCCAAGCCCCAAGGGAGATAACCAAGAGACAGTCCTGGGTCTACCAGCAGATGGTACTTCCTTAAGACCCACATCAGACGCAAGGGGGCCAACAGAAGTTCTGGGTTTGAGGCCAGTCCCAACACCAGCAGGCATGAAGAATCTTATGGATCTACTACTGATACAGAACATCTTGAGACCAGTGTCCTGAGGGAGAGTAGGAGTCAACCAATACTTACATCTACACCAGTTTTTACTGATTCCAAGATACTCGAGCACTTTGACCAGATGAGGACATTGATCTCAGGTTTCCTGCAGCGGAGGTCAGACAGGCAGCCCTTCTTTGACTACGTGGCATCAGAGGCTGAAAAGATGACCCAAGAGGAGTTTGAGGACCTCAAGGGCAGGATTTTGAGACATTGAAGCAGTAAAGAACACTCATAGACGTCAAGTACAACCCAAGAGATCAGCCACTATTATCAGAGAGTCACAGGAGGTCGGGATACTGCCAACAACCACTCAACAGGCATCTAGTTCCACACAGGCAGCAGCAGGCAGAAGTTCCAGCGGTTACATCTACTACACACCCAGCCCCATTGGCTTTGGAAACCCTCCATCAATGCTCACAGTGCAGGACGAGGGCAGCAGACACAACTTAAGTGGAATACTAAGCCAGATACCAGATCCAACAACACAGATCATTGAGCAGCCTCAGCAGCTAGAGCAGCAGCTCTACACCATCACCACCACAGTACCGCCTCAACAGCAGCAGCCTCCTCAGTAGCCAGTCCAGGTGGGTCTCGTACCCTCCATAGGCCCTTTTCAGATCTGCCCAAATCTTCCAAAAACAATTATTCAGCTGCAAGTTATTCAAATTCCCCTCCCAAAACATAACAGTTCAGTACAAATACTTATCACAAAAAAGCCCAACACCCACACTACCCCAAACATGAACCAAATAACCCATGGTAATACACATAACAACAAAAGGCCACGTAGAAAAAAAACTCCCATTTGTAGCTTAAAATCTATGGGATTGGTTTAAATCTGCAATAAAAAAGTCCAACACTGAAACCATCCCTAGAGTTAAAAGATATTATGTTATCACATAGCCACCAACCAACAAACAGACAAACCCAATACCAAACATAAGCACCATCCAACAAATATTAGGTTTGTATGTTTGTTGGTTGGGTGACTTATGTTTGGCATTGGGTTTGTCTGTTTGTTGGGTGGGTGACTTATGTTTGGCATTGGGGTTGTCTGTTTGTTGGTTGGGTGACTTATGTTGGGAAATGGTTGTGTTATTTGGAACAAGCACAGCTGATTAATTGTTTTTGGAATATTTGGTAGTCCTGAAAAAAACTGGTTACTGCAGTAGCAGTTATATTCTGCCATCTTGCCAGGCCACTGCTCCCTCATTATTGAAGTAGTCCTTGAGGTAATCCCTCAGTCTTTTGGCTTCTCTGGCAGGGTTTCTGTCTCAACCACAATCAGCAGCACCACCAATCAAGCAACCATCACCAGGCACATCATCATCATCATCATCATCATCATCATCATCATCATCATCATCATCATCAGGCTGTTGACCACCATGTTGACCTTGATACTGGCTTCTCAGGTCAAGACCACATCCCTGACTGTTTCTGGGGGTAGTTCAATAGTGGTCATTATGACTCTAAATCTTGAAACCAGGATGCCAAAAGCATTTTCAACAACTCTCCTGCACTTGTTATTCTGTAGTTGGCAATCCTTTCCTCTCTGGTTAACATCCTTCTGCCATAGGGTTTCATCAGCCAGGTCTTCAGGGCAAACGCATCATCTGCCAGGATGAAGTAGGGGATATCTCAACCACCCTGGGTTATAGGTGCTGGGCCAGGGAAGCCTATGCTGCCATCATCAATCTTCCTATTCAGCTGGCAGGTATTAAATCTCTGGGCATCTGAGCAAGATCCAGCTGTACCCACATCCACCCATCTGAACTTGTACTGTCCATCAACCAAGGCCAACATTACTATTGAAAAGAATCCCTTATAGTTGTGGTATAGGGCTCCAGAGTTCTTGGGTTTCTTCAGGGCCACATGCTTGCCATCAAGGGCTCCCAGGGCATGTGGAATGTTCCACCTGATCCCGAATTCCATTTCCAGTTCTTTCCACTCATCTGGAGTAGTAGGACATCTGAGGTACTCTCTGGTGAACTCATCCCGGATGGTCCTGCAGACATCTGGTAGAAATTTGGAAATGGTGGACCTTCCAACCCTGAACTGACAGGACAATGATGTGTATGACTCTTCAGTAGCCAGATATCTAATGATGAGGGCTAACTTTTTCCAACACTGATTGGAGCTCTGTAGTTGGTGGCCTGCCTGGCTAGACTTTGTTCCAGTCTGGTCTTTATCATTTCAAAGAATTCTGGGGCCATCCTCGTGAAATTGGTGAATCCTGGAATGTCTGTGGCATACATTCCAGCCATAATGTTGTGGTAGGCCCCCTCTCCTCTCTCTGTAGTAGCCATGGCCTGACCCACATGTTGTGCCTTCTTCTAGGTCTCTGTCTGGCTGGTGGTGGTGGTGGTTGTGGAGGTGCTGCTGGTGGTGGTTGCTGTAGTCGACATAGAAATAGCAAATACGTCAGTATATGTAACTGAATAAAAACTAAAAAAGCCCTAAATTGTTGCTGAAACTGTCTTTCATTGAAAGGTGGCATCCTGCTGTGTTCCTAGAAAAATAATGATATATACCCAGAAAATCCAGTTATTTTGCAAAACAAGAATTGGCCATCTTGGTCTGGGGAACACTGAGGAGGCCTCAGGATGCCTGAGGAAGCCGGGACTTAATTCGACGTTAATTGGGGCTTAGTTCCAGGAAGCCTGAGGTGTCCTGGGACCCAGTCGGTATGTCTATGACAAGATCATGGTTCAAACCGACCAGAAAAATGACTTAATCGGTTCTTAGTCGCAGAACAGTCGGGGACTGTGTGGGGCCTCCTGGGGCCTCCTCAGGCTTCCTGAGGCCCATCTGAACTTAATCCCAGGCTTTAAAACCGATTCAGTTTTCCTGCCCATTTTACCTTTTTTCACCAACTGTCCATGATTAAGGGTCGCAGACAGGATCGGGGCTTAGTCCTTTGGTGGAACAGGGGCATTAAGGGTCACTCTCTGACAAAACTAGGGGATAATTATTAATATTATTATTTACAAGCTTTTTATGTACTTAATTTTAATCTCAACCGAATTTTAAGGTGCAATAAATCCTAAGGATAGTGGGAGTATCATCAGTCATTGGACATAAAAGAGTCAGCATCAGAAAGTGTTTGCGCACTAAGAGGAGAGGGTGCTAAGGAGGATAGGATTCATGAAACACGTGAGCCTTAAGCTCTCGCCTAAGATATGCCAGTGTGGGGGCAGATTGTACAGCAAGTGGGAGACTGTTCCAAAGTCTGGGCTACAATTAAAATCACAATTAAATAATGTCCTAAAATATGGATTTGGGGTTTTCCATATTTTATTACAGCTATGGTATCACATGTCTGCAGAGCAATCCACATGGTATCATAATCCGGCCCAAGAACCCAGAGGCAAGAACAAAGTGATGAAGTGTTTAGTGTGTTTGCCACTTGGCAAAATTGGACCTCAAATTTGGGAACCTCTCTAAGTTTAACAAAGAAGATTCTGCATAAATTTTACAATAAACATTTTATTATTTTGTAAATACAACAGTTCCATGATCTCATACAATGTATTATATATAACCTAGAGATATTTCCCTAGGCTACAATTTCCGCATTTCGTCTTTTTACCTTATGGAGGAAATAAAAGCTGAGTTGTTACTATAATTTTCCACACAAACATAGCTGATGTAAATCCAATTTTTAATAAAGTTGTTATATTAGTTATTTAACAAAAACAGAAACATTTCGTAACTACTGAAAGGCATGGTTAGTTATATTAATTTAATTGTTTGTACATGTATTGATGTACAGAAGACACATCACAAGAATTGCAGCAGTATAACAGAAGTTGTAATTTCTAATGTTTAAACAATGTAAGTCTGGCTTATGATTACTACTCACAAAGAACAACAAGTCAAAATCATGGTCAAGATCAGAAAGGCAGGAAATCAGAAAATTATTATACACAAGCTTCTAACTTAGCACACATTTTCCTGTGTTTGTTCATTTTACTATTTATTAGTACTTTAATTACTTCCAGAGAGAAGTCTATCATTTTTTTTTCTTGTGTCCATAAAATAGCTTTTTTCCATGTGGGTCCTTGGTTGTAGAATAGGTAGAATATCATTACATTACACTAATACACCGATGCCTAATCTCGCTATGAAGTATACACTTCCTACCCCTTACGGTGTAGATTTTAAGATTTTAAAGGTCATGGTCCTTATGACAAGGTCAAATGTCAAATCAATGTCACACCATGACACTGCCCACCTACACCCCCAACCAATGTACCTACCATGTATTGACTTTCTTACACAGTATGGTTTCCGAGATATAGTCAAGATTTTAAGGTCAAGGTTAAATCAAGGTCATACTAAGACGTTACAAACCTATATCCCTAACTAATGTCCCTATCAAGTATCAACTTCCTACACCTTATTGTTTCTAAGATATAGTCCTAACAAGAGTTTGAAGGTCAAGGTCACTATGGCAAGGTTAAATGTCATATCAAGGTCACACATGACATTGCACACCTACAACTCCTATCCAATGTCCTTCCCAAGTATCAACTTCCTACACCTTACGGTTCCTGAGATATAGCCGAAACAATATTTTCAAAGGCAAGGTCAAATGTCAAATCAAAGTCATACCAGGACGTTGTACACTTACACTCCCAATCAATGTACCTACCAAGTATCAACTTCCTACACCTTACAGTTTCTGAGATACAGGTAAGACAAACTTCTCCCTGCCACCTGGCTGATTGAATGCCCATCCAGAAACCATGGTTTAAAATAATATCTGTGGGGAAAATGACAGAAAGAGTGGATATATCAAATAGGTTGGCTGTAGTAATTAGCAAGAATTGCAACAGCAATAATTACTCTACAAAGTTTCAAAAATATCAAGCAAAAACTGAGAAAAAACCCTTGGCTTTTACAAACACCACGTGCAATTATAATTTGCATTTTACCATCACAGAACTGTGTGTTGCTCTGAAGAAGTCTCTTAACACAGCTTCTGGCCCAGTTGAAAACCATTATCAGCTCCTGCAACGTCTACCAAGAGACTCACTTATAGCTTTACTTGATATGTTTGATGTCATTCGGACTTCAGGTGAAATTCCTGAATGCTGGAAAGAAGCTACAGTTATACCTTTTCCTGAACCTGGTAAAGCTCCCAAAGCTGGAACAATTATTGATTGATATCGCTGATGAGCTGGTTATCCAAAAACTGTTTTTTATTTATAAAGAAACCTATGATACTGTGGGGAAACATGGTGTTGTGAGAGATCATAATAAGGCATGGTTACTTTGATTATGTCCAAAAAAAGTGATGAACCTGTTCAAAGTGGTGGCTAAAATTAGATAAGGGAGCAGACACAAGTGTTTCAGTGAGACTTTTATTGTTCATTTGTTTCTTTGGAATAGATATCATGCTGTTTTTACTTCTGCTCATAAGTAATATTTAAAAAAAAGTTGAATCAGGAGCCTAGGAGCCATCACCACTGCTCCTGTGCAAAGCTTGCATTTGGAAGCAAATGAACCGCCATTGTATTTAAAAGTTTGATAAATTATGTGTGCAGTAAGTAATACAATCTAATCTAATCTAATCTAATGTGGACTTTTATAGCGCTTAATCTCCATCTCAGATGGACTCTAAGGCGCAACAGAACATAAAGCAAAGGCAATTAACATTAATCCGGGGATATAGCAAGGTCGTACCAAGGAGACACAGGGTGACAAGGGAGGCTATGGCGGATAGGCTTTTGCTTACAGATAAGTCTTAAGCTTCTTTCTGGAGGCAACTGATGTTGCACTGCGCACATCATGAGGGAGTTCATTCCAGATTCTAGGAGCATCAAAGGCAAAGCTGTGATCAAAATGTTTGACAGACTTAAAGACTGATGGGCGGAAAGGAGGAACAGTAAGATATTGACAATCTGGGTGACTACGCCTGGTACTATAAGAACTACTACTGGGAGACAAGTAAGGTTGAAAGTAGGAAGGGGAGCCACTATGTAGAAATTTATATACTAGAGTTGCAGTTTTGAACATACATCTATACTTCACGGGCAGCCAGTGGAGTTGTTTCAGAATGGGCATAACATGAGCATACCTTCTATGGTTTGTAACAATACAAGCAAGGGTATTCTGAATACTTTGCAATTTGTGAAGATTGAAACATGACAAACTCCTAAAAAGAGAGTTACAGTAGTCCAGACGACTACTAACCAAGGCATTTGCAGCTAGGACTGCCACTTCCATAGTGAGATACTGTCTTATTCTACGAAGGTCACGCATCTGGAATCCAGCTTAACCTATTGTTTTTAACTCTCAGTTCTGACATGGCATAAAGGAAGAATTGTAAAACAATTGTATTGACAATCCAGCTTAACCTATTGTTTTTAACACCCAGTTCTGACATGGCATAAAGGAAGAATTGTAGGCTGTCTGTCTTCAGATTGATCATATTGTCAGATGACCCGCACTGGGCTGTCAAAACACCTTCACACAGACATATCAGACACATCAGAAGAAACATCAAAGGTCATTAAAGGTCAGTGAAAAGGCAGACAAACTTGACAAACCGACATTGAATTTTAACATTTTTACTTGATATTACCCTTTACACACGTGAAAGTGAAACATATAGTGTTTTCAAACAAAAGTGGTTAGTTCTTGTTGAAAAATAATCATATAACTTGGTGCATTCCCTATCATTGTCCTGATACAGTCAAGCAGATATAATTGGACTGTATAGACTTTGTGATATTAGAATTAAATATTATTATAATTTAAATATCATGAAAAAATTATGTGTTGAAAATATTTTTAATATTATAAATTATTTAAAAGAAGTTGGTTTTTTTAAAAGGTTTTAATTACTTTACTTTTTTATTATGTGTAATCTAGTCTGGTCTTCTATTATGATATCTATTCTTAATATTTTTTGTTTCATTTCATTTGTGTTGTATAGTCTTGGGGATTGTATTGTGTTTTTTATGCTTTGTATGTTTTATTTTATATTTTATTTTTCATTATGTACAGTTTTTTTCTTGGTTTGTCTATTCTAGTCATCTATGGTCTTGTTTTCGTGACCTTTTTACTATGTATTGTTTAATTTTTTATTGTATTTCTTATTTTAACTAGCGCAATATAACTCGTAAAGAAAATTTATGTTACTTGTCTTGATAACCAACTATTTCATATAAACACTATGTGGCTAGCTCTAACGAGATGTTCCTTGCATGGTGAAGTATTATTACTGATATGTGTAATTTATCTTTGAACATTCAATTATTCCATAGATTTGAGACATTCCACCATTCTATCTTACATGTTAATCCTTTTATTTGTTAGTAATTGGTTCAACTGGAACAAATTAACAACAATAAACATATTCCCGAGAGTCCCCTAACTATGGATAATTAGCATTAAGAATTTTTTTAACAAATTTATGTTGTATTAAAATTCATGCAGAAATTCCTGATAGATCCAACTGTAAACTTTGGAGCTTGTATATTCATTGTTAGTCCTCACTATGGATATGTTTTGCAGCAAATGTTCTGCATTTTATCAGTAACTATGGACTTATTTTACTTGTTATTTACTGTAAATACAAAGATGATAAACAGACTCTTTTAAAAAAATTTCTGTGATGACCAACCAGATAAGTTTGTTTATTTGGGGCCGTATTCACGAAAGTTCTTAGCCAAGTCTCAGGCTTAAGATGGCTGTATTTTTGTACAAAAGTTAAGCCTAAGACTTGGCTAAGACCTTTCGTGAATACGGCCCCTGGACTTTAACGTTGCTTTCAACACTGTGGGTCATATCACAACGGGTTATTTTATGAGCAGAGGAAACCAATACATACAGTTGTTGAAGTTTCTGTATTGTTAACAACTGACCATAGGTAAGAAATTACCATATTTTTTCATAGGGATCGGGTTTGAACCGCTGACCTCAGAGGTAGGATGCATGTGTGTTACCACTGCCCCAACATGGCTCCTCAATGAAGCAGATAAGATAAATACAGCTAAATGTAAACTACTGTGACATTAATTTTAAATTTTATCACTCGAAAACAATCCTATATATTGTACATGCTTGCTTTAGTGATAACATTTAACATTTATTTAGTTTTGCTATTTTACATCTTACTTACCCCCTTGATCACAAAGCCACATAGGTTGAGCTGCCTGGCAGAAACCAACATTTGGTGGGGTGTCGGTTAATGTTAAAGATTGTCCATCCGTTTCAGCTCTGTACCATCCAGTTACCAGTAAATAGTCATGTCTATACGCCTCGGTTATATCCAGGAACAAAGGACTTCTGCTTGGGTCAGAAAGTATTTCATAATTTTGGCAGGGATCCTGTGATATCACCTTTTGTGTATTCAACAACAAGGTCAATGTTAGGATCATCTTTGTCTTTACCAAATCCATGGTGAAGATGTTTGAATTTAACGTGGTTATAACACTTTAAAAAATGTTTTGAGCAAAATAACGTGGTAGTTTAAGCCACAATGAATGTTCCTATTCTAATCGTGTCGTGTAGAAGGTTATGTGAGCCTTGATATAGTAATATTACCAAAGCATGAACAAAATAAGAGTATCTCTTTTGCAGATAATAACAGAAGATTATGTGGTGTATACATTACGTGTAGTGTATGGCTGAACACATTCACACAATCATGATCATTGTTAGGCTTGTGTATAGAATGTACAGACTTGATGACATATGAGGAAGAAATAATAACTCCTGTAGATAATTGTAAAGAGTCTTATAAATGACTTTGGTTTATGTCACAAAAACCTGCTTGCCAAGTTTTGCAAGATAATTGTTTTTTCTTGCTGATGGGTGTTGGCTCTCTTATGACATAACAAGAGTCAAAAAAGGGTCTTTCACAAAAACTGTCATTTTTATATATTTTGAGGAGGAAATTTAGAAAACTAAATTTATATCTGAATAAATATATCCAATCACAACAAGCCATTTCTATATTTGTAGGTAGTGTTTCCATTTATTTCTCCCTAAAATTTCCCCAGAACACACACTCAGAATCTCTTGATTTTTTTGTCTTCTTTAAGAGGATTTTCAAAATATGCAAATTCACATTTGGGAAATCATCTTTCTAAGGAGGAGAAGCACGATACAGTGATAAAAGTACACCAGTATATCATACAAAATAATCTATGATGATATCTGCAAATTCTCTTTCAAAGTCTCTTTCAACATTCACCCTCACCCTTTTGCTGTTGTCTATTTCTCTGATCCAGATGAGCTGGGGAAGCTGTGCAGATATAACTCTGGACCCTTGTCAGGAGGGTAATTATGAGGAATTAGATGATGAAACAAGAAGTTCTGGATATTTTAATTCAGAGATTCCTTACAGGTCAGATTCTCAGATGCCAACCAAATGGTACAGGTCCATCAGTCCAGCCGGAGGGGATATGCCTACTGCAGCACCAGACACTGGCTACTGTCAATCTGCTTCTCCCATCTGGATGGATGGTAAGTCAAATTATTATACCTCAAGTCAATCTCAGCCAATCACACTGCTGTATTTGCAGGCTAATATTTACATAATAAAACACTTCTTTCTGGGCAATATTGTGATTTATGAAGCCCGAGGGCAAGTGATACTGGGCAATATCACTTGGCCAAAAGCTTCATAAATACCTCAGTACATACAGCTGGTCAAGATCTAGCTCAGTACATACAGCTGGTCAAGATTCTCTACTGTAAACTTCCGTCCAATGGCAAACAGCTACCAGCTTTCCCATTTGAGGTCGGGCCAGGAAACAAACTCCGATCTCAGAGGTGGGAGGTGAGAGTGTTACTACTCTGCCACCATTGCCCCCTAGAAAATTTAAAAACCCTTACATACATAAACAAATTGTGATTAACAAAGAAAAGTATATGTAAATGCTTAATTAGGATGAAATCAATCTTTCTTACCTGTTTCAATGAATGTTATCCATTAAGGAATTAATCTTTAGTTACTGACCGTTAAGAACCATTTTGTAAAGTAAATTTAATATTGTTTTGTTTAATAATTATGTTTTGGTTCTTTTAAAAGTGCATTGCAGAAAGTTGTGTCTATAGTATATAATTTCATTATCATTAAATTATAATTAATAAATCTTACAGGATACTTATTTGTTATGTTTTTCATGTATATAAATCAAGAGTATGACACTAATCATCACAGAAATAATATTAAAAACTTAAATATTAACAGGAACAATTCCTGATGTTGGTGCCGATATTGAGGAGCTATCAATGTGTGCTAGGTTTCTTGCTAACCCATGTCATAGGAAGTTCAGTAGCTGTGTTAAAAACTGTGGTGAATTCAGGGTATATAACCTAGCGGCATCTGGCGTGCTAGAGAGACATTGCTTTGGTGAGTCTTTTGTGTCTGTGATAAAAGAGATATGAAAATTAGCTTAATATCTAAAAAATAACTGACTAATTATCTGAACAATTGAGTTAGTATGTCGAAAAATTTACTTAATATCTCAAGAAAGTGTAACTATTATATCATATATTAGCTGGATAGAAAACAAAATGAAAAGTATTTATAAAAAAAGCAATTCAGTGACAGTCAGTGCATTCCCTATAAAATGTATCGGGATGCAAAATATTGGAAGGGGCTGGCAATATAGAAACAGACAACGACGAGCGAGGGGTTATAGGAGATTTTACAACGATTAGCGATATTAGGATCACGAAGGCGAAGCCTGAGTGATTCTAATGCGGTAATCATTGTAAAATCTCCTATAACCCCGAGCTCGGAGTTGTCTATTTCTATTCTAACACGACATTTTAAAAATCTTATAAAAATTAGTTTTGATGCTATTTTATACAAAAATATACGAATATTCAATAAAGATTTTTTTATTGAAGGGTGCAGGTGAATTATTGGAAGAGCCATAAAATAAGATAACCCTTTTCTTTGTTAAACATCTTTAAACTTTAGCTCATTTATATCAGTATATTCTATTTTCAAATCTAAGAATCCTGAATATCGTATTTACCACTGTTTGTTTATTTAATGAAAAAAATCCAGGCTGTTACTTCAAGTTTTCATTTTGCGGAGCAGCATTGTGAGCGATAAAACAGAATTAATGAAGTTATGCAGGGTTTTACAGAGCAATTTTTCGTGTCTCAGCCAATCAGAATCGCGCATACAGCCGTGTCATGTTAGAATATATTATATACCCTTTATTCCTCAAAATATTAAGATGATTGTCTCGAAAAATTGACTTGGTATTTTAAAAAATGACTTAACATCTTTAGGATGTTATTCGATTTATTTAGTGTCTTACATCGAGCCTAATTCTTTATCAGTTATATTGTGAAGGGTAGTTGCGAGGGCAGAGGAAACCAGTACATACATTTCGTCAAGCTTCTGTATTATAAACTGCTAACCAACTTCAAACCACTATCACCTTTCCCACATGAGGTAAGGCCGGGATTTAAACTCTGATCTCAGAGGTGGGGGTCAATGCCCCTATGGAAAAACATAAAATATTCATGGATTTTTATGTTTGTTTCATGTGTATTACATTCATGAACCAGCAAGAAGAGAGCAAATATCTCCAGCAAGATCAACACCTCCACTACTGTTTATAGGTGTAATAATAAACATCCGTTAAAACTCCTTATTGCATAAATGGTTGTTGATCATTCCCAAAATAAATCAGTTTGACCAATGTAATTTAACATCCCTGGAAAGGACCCTTATTGGTTCTGGATCCAGTTTCCTTGTCCATTCCACCACTGGATTATAGTCTCCCTTGAATATTTTTGAATAGTTTCATTAGTGGGCTCTTTCTAACCAGTTTTGGCACCTTTATAACTTTTGCTTAATTTTGACTTTGATCTCCGTTAATTTCGCACATTCAAAAATTAATGTTCATGGTACATCCAGCAAAAACTACTTACTGCAGTTGGATGTGGTTTTACATACACGTTAATTGCAAAATTTCAATGTGATTAGATAATGTGAGCAATGGAACAAAATTGAGTTTCTAATGAGAAAGCCTGAATTCCTCAGAACCCGTATATTATCTCTTAATCCATTCTACTTAGAGCCTAAAATGTATTGGGGGGTAAAATTTATGCAGGGAGTGCAGTCAGATTCCCTCGGCCTCCCCTTTTGTTAGGGGAGACCTGAGCTCATAGATTTTATGTTTTGGCTTACATCCCCTTTATTATTGCTTTTATTATTGCTATTATTGCAATACCCTAATCACCAGGGACAAGTCTAATTATTATAGAAATCTTATCAGTGACAATGCTCATGAATCTAAGAAACTGTGGCAGGTTCTACGCTCAGTACTACACTCTGTTCCCGAGAAGGTACTCTCACATAGGTCTTGTCAACCGTGTTGTCATCTTTTTCTCTGATAAAATAAGTAAAATCAGGGACTCCTTTACAAACACTGAATCATTCACTCTTCCTGCTCCTTCGGATGTACTCAAATTTGACCTTTTCAAATCTTTTTCTGAGGATGAAGTACGAAAAGTAATTACCAAGTCACCAACTAAATCTTGCCTGTTTGATCCATGGCTTACTTTTCTAGTAAAGGAATGCTTGGATGTTCTCTTGCCCTGAATTACTAAGCTTGTCAACTGTTCTCTAACTGAAGGTACTGTCCCTGCTGGTTTCAAAAAGGCTATAGTCTCTCCTTTGATTAAAAAGTCTTCACTACCACCTGATGAACTAAAAAATTACCGACCTGTCTCTGGCTTGAGCTTCATCTCTAAACCCGTTGAGTGCGTAGTGGCTTCTCAGTTAAATAACCATGTCACCTCCAATGATCTTGAAAATGTTAGTCAGTCTGCCCATAAGCAAGGTCATTCGACCGAGCTGCACTACTGCCTATTAAAAATGAAGTCCACCTTGCTCTTGCTAGAGGTGGAGCTACTGATGTTGTTTTCTTGGACCAATCAGCAGCATTCGACACCATTGATCATAGTACGCTCATTGAATGTTTGAGTTCTTGGTTTGGTGTTGGAGGTGTGGTTCTGGACTGGTTCAGGTCATACCTTTGTGACCGCTATCAGTGCTTCAAGATGGGTTCTGTTTTATCTAATGCTAAAAGGCTATTGTATGGTGTGCCCCAGGGCTCTGTCTTGGGGCCGATCCTTTTCTCATTATACACTACTCCCCTTAGTAAAGTTATTCAAAATCATCCTGGCATATGTTTCCACTTTTATGCGGATGACACACAGTTATACATTCATCTCACACACAAGCATGCCACTCTGGCCTTTGAAAGGCTGAAAAACTGCTTGGATGATGTTAGAAAGTGGCTCTCTGTAAACAAGGTTAAATTTAATCCAGATAAGACAGAGTTTATTCTGTTCGGTTAAAAAATGTTCGTACAAAACTTGGCAAATTTCTCCCAGTTAATATACTTGGTACCCTCTTGTCACCTGCCGAGGCCATTAGGAACCTTGGTGTCTGCTTTGATTCTGATTTTTTGTTCTCTTGCCATGTCAGGAATATCTGTAAGGCTTGTTTTGTTCATATTAGGGATTTAAAGCGAGTCAGAGGGTATCTTACCCGTGAAGCTGCTTTCTTGGTTCCAAATGCCTTGGTTGGAAGTTGACTTGACTACTGTAATTCCCTATTCAGAAGTCTCTCTGCTCTTGACCTTCGTAGGCTCCAATGTGTTCAGAACAGTCTAGCTAGAATTGTGGGGAATACCACCAAGTACTCACATATCACTCCGGTAAGAAAGAGTCTTCATTGGTTGCCCTATTGGTGTACAAGTTTCTACATGGTGGCCATCCAAAATACTTCGAACCTTTCCTTTAAACCTAGACACAGTGTGTACAGAACGTGTAGAAGTCAATCTGAGGGTTTTTTGCTTGAGGTCCCACATTCTGCATCAATATATAAGTCAAAAAAGCATTTTGGCCTTAGCTTTGCATACGATGCTTCGATGATTTGAAATGATCTCTCTGATGATGTACGCTCAGCTAAGAAGTTGAAAACTTACCTCTTTGAAAAAGCCTACCCACCCTAGTTTTTTCCTCAGTTTTCATTTCGTCTTTCTCCGTGGTGCCAACCCTTGCCATGTCTCTGTTTTAATGATTATGATCTCTGATTTTTGGTTTTATGCGTCTTAGAGTCTGTCAATAGATAGAGATTAAGCGCTATAAAAGTACTATTAGAATTAGAAAGTCTAAAAAGCCGTTTAGCACCAAAAAGATAACTCATGAGTGAATTACATCAGAACATCAGCTGTGACTTCTTGTGATTGAAATGCTCACTTGATAATTTTTTTAAACATTGTTATAATAAGATGAGCGTTTATGACTGCTGCTATTAAACACCCTACCTTTATAACTATTTTGCATACAGCCCATGGATCCGTGTGAGAAATACTGGATGCTGTGCCAAGATGAAACTGTTCCATCTATTAATAGAAATTTGGTTTGCTAAAGGAAAACTTTAGTCTTTAGTAGTATATAATGCCCCTGTTCCACCAAAGGGTCAATCCCTGATTTGTCCTGGGACCCTTAATCCTTGAGAGTCTGTGAACAAATCTGAGAAAAAAATGGGAGGGAAAATGGAATCTTTTCCAGGTGTGGGATCAAGCACACATCGTCCTCAGGAAACCTTGGGAAGCCTCAGACGTCCTCAGAAAAGTCATATTGGTTCCCCAACTGTGAGGTAATTAAGCTATGTTTGTTATCGGTTTCAACCCTGATCCTGTTGGAGATATACTGACTGGGTCTTAGACTAGTCTGAAGCTTCCTCAGGCCTCCTGGGACTAATAGCAGATTTCCTAAGACAGCAATGGGCGTTTTTTGTTGAGGTCTGGAACTAAGTCCAGGCCTCCTGGGACTAAGAGTCACAGGACGCCCAAGACAACATAGGATTGTGTAAATTTGGTTCTGATTAGACCTAAGGAAGCCTGAGACTGGGGAATTTTTGGCTAGGGTGAAAGTTGATAGGTTACAGTCGTGTAAAATATCAAACATGTTTGATTTTATGCCAACCACAACAGATCCAAACAGACTCAAACAGAATGTCCAGGACTCTGAATCCGATCGCCAAAAACTCTTAATCGGGAGCCTCAGTCTTGTGAGGTAACAGGGGCATAAGGGATTGCCTGTTGTGTTTATCACACCTCAATCGGCTTAATTGAGTAGTCTGATACTGGCTGATTGACATAAGTAGTAATCTGTATAACCAGCATATCTCCTTATAAACTACTGCCTTTATGTTTTGGTTTCAGGTTCAGAAATCAGATGCCCTAATGGACAAATATCAGACACAGGGTTTACTCCGGGATGTCAGGGTGGCTTGAAGTTTTTTTTGTGTTTTTTCTATGGCTAATAGAATAAACTTAAAAATAATAACATAAAATAAATATATGACACAAATATTTGTAGAAATAATGTAAACACTTATCCATGTACTTGGCAAATCAGGAACAACATTTTTAAGTGCAGATGTGTGGTAAAACATTCAAATAGTCACATGATTATTATTTAAGTAGTATCCTCAATGCTGATGAGGTTAAATCACAAAGTAGGTTGTGATATCAGGTAGCACAAGCGAAACTACTTAATGGCATTACTTGGCACAATTCCAAGCAGAAAGATGCCAATATTAGATGAGTGCATAGCATGAACATTGTTTATCTTTATGATTAGTAGATATTGCTCCACCATTAATCTATTACTATTTAATGCAACATGACCCACCAGAAGTTCTCTAAAACTCCTTCTTAATGATGTATATAGTATGTTTGAACAACACTCATTATCCAAAATGATGGCCAAAACCAGACCCTTATCTGCAAAGAAAAGTAGTACGGACACCAGACAACATTATTTACGTCTACATGGCTTTACGTCTAATGCAGATTGGCAGAAAATGATACAGCAATGATACTTTGTGAGCACTATATATTCACTTGAAAATTATAAATTGATAAGTACAATTACCCCAACAACTATGTTTTAAAGCTTATTCAACATCTACTTCCTAAAATGATTAATAAAGGCAGCTACTTTATTAAACAAAGTACAGTATATAATTAACAGGGTACTGATGGAAGCCAATATATTCTTTGCATTTCAGAGCCACCACAACCAGTAGTGTTGTCTATGAATCCTACAATAAGGATTGTGATGTATGACGAAGAACCTGCCACAAACATATGCTGGAAAAGATTCAATTTCACATGTGATGTTATTCATGATGACAACAGCATTTTTCTTGATATTAACTGGTTCATTCAAGACAGCTGGATTAAAGAAGAAACTCTGGCTTATACCGCTTTGCCTGCCAAGCTCTCCTATGCCGAAATTGTAGCCAGTAATATTGTGCAGAGTTATGATTTTACGGTAAGAATTTAAATAACTACATCCATAAAGAATTAAAATCATTAAATTTGTTATCTATCACATGCTGTATTTAATGAGTATATATAGAAGTGAAGAAAGTGTAGTAATGGTTTTGCTTAAAACCCTGGATATGTTTGCTAATTTTTGCCACGAATTGGATCTATCATTTGAAAGAATGTTGCTTCTCAGCAAATGGCTTCAAGTGTGCTTGGTAGTGTAGTGGATAAAACACTCTTCCTCTGGCTTTAGGTCTGCCATTCAAACCCCAGACCCTATGTGGAAAAGTTGGTAGTTGTTTCACGATGCAAAGGAGTTTACAGTGCAGAGCCTTGTCTGACTACTACGCTATTGGTTTCCTCTGCTAGTAAAACTACCCATCGTAATTTTATCTATGCAATGTCTTGAAAGCACACTCAAACCCATGATAAATGAAAATGAATCAACACATGACTGCAATGTTTAAAGATAATATAATATGACATTATGTCAGTTGTGGATTGCAGTGTTATTAGTGTAGCCTGAATAATAACATAGAATTTTTTTCTACGATCAGGTGACCTGTAAACTCCAACCAAAGAAGGTAAAAGCAGACCCTCCTGCTTCTGAATACAAATCTAGTTATTATGCAGGGTACAATATAGACAGTTTGGCCATCACTGTGATTGAAGGAAATGAGCCCACTTATTTAGAAATCAACCTGACTGTTCCATACCTTTGTGTTTGTCCGGCTTGCCCATGTGACCAGTGCCCAGAGCTTTCAGTGAATATTGAAGAACCTTGTTTATCTCTGGACAGTGACAACACATGTAAAGATGAACTGAGTCAATGTGGTACACCTATAGAAGATGTCATATTTGCCAGGGCTAAGAGAGATGATGGGGAGTTATGTTCAGTACCAGTCACCCAGAGTGGTGACATGTTAACACCACAGATAAGAATACCTATATATGCTAAGGTGGATGGACAATATGATGGCGATAAGGATCTCTTGATACAAGTAACGTACTCTTCACATTACAATAAAGTTATTTAGTATCCCTTTTAATAGGAAATCAGTGCAATTACTCAAAAGTTGTTGTGGTATTGGGAAAAAGTGTTTTCAAGAACTATTCTTCTGTGCAAGAGTTTCAATATTTTATTTCACAATGGCAATCTTGCAGGTATTTAGGCCTCGAATCTGCAGTTCTCTTCCTTTCATACCTCTTCCTATAAAACCAGGCTTAGTAGACCTGATATTATTTGAATGGATAGTTTTTTTCCTTCTATTCACTGACCACAGAAACATTTTAACCATAGTTTTGCTTATGACACGCCTACCATTGAAATGATTTATCTGATGACATTAGACCTGATACCTCTATTACATCCTTCAAATCAAAATTAAAATCCTACCTGTTCTTCAAAGCTTTTCCATCTCAGTCAGTCATATTCCATGACTGCTGACCTCTTTGTGTCTCCCAATATCTGATTTTAAACTCTGGCATATGGATAAGTCGTGCCTTAGAATTCTGAAGAGAGATTAAGCACCAAACGTTTAATTAGAACTACAATTTATTGTAGCAGAATAATGTGTAATTTTCTGATATCACCCCATATGTTTAAATACACATCAATTTTGTCACAGATACAATTTATTGAAATAGCTCAATATCAGGATGCTAAGAGAAGATGAAAATTACAAAGGGGTATGACACTTCTGCTTGAGAGTGTAAACATGCAAGTTCACAATAGCACTCTTACAAGGAAATGGGGCTAGCACTTTCATCTTGAGTCTTTGTTACTGCAGGAAAGTAGTGCAAAACAGCAAAACTAAATAAGCTAATTATTTTCTAATAGAAAAAGTATTGTCGAAGGTATTTTCAGTATATCTATAACTTTCTCAGTCTATTGAAGTTTACAACTGTTTACCTGTTACACCCAGTAATGGTTTTTCCTGATTCAAGCAAAGATAATACCGATGCTTCCTGTATTTCATTTCTGTTGAAAAATTGTTATTGCATTTCAGATTTGATAATTATTACTTTAATTTTATGCATTTATTTAAAGGTATCTATGACAGAAATCATTAGTTCGGATCCCCTCTGGTCTAATGTGACATTTCCAAGGATTCAGGTAAATTGGCAAAACAGCTTTGTCAAAGTAGCAAGCTGAAGCACATAGTTAACTTTTAATAGCAAATTTTTAATATTATTAGCTGTTGTTATTAATGATTCCAATGTGAGTGATCATTGTGGGCCTGATAATAAATCTTCTGCCTTACTCAAACTGTTGTATTTCAAACTGCACTCATATGTCCAAAAATACATAATAATGTCGTGTAATTTTAATATGTTTGATTTTGTTTTACTCTTTCCTGCCTCAAGGGCCCTGTATGGCACAATTTAATAGCCTACTTCTCAAAAACAAAGTTAACTCATTGTCTCATTTTTATTTCTGTAACTAAACTGATCAAAAACATGCTTTAAAAACTTCTCCTCATCATAGGCCTCCAAAGTGTATTTTATATTCACATCTGTTTGGTGACAAAGGTTGAGTCCATAGTCTTATAGATCACTTCACTGATAGTTCAAAGTTTCTAATTATTGTGATTAAGTTGTATACAAGAAGCAAAAACACAATACACCATGTTTGATCGCATGATTCCTGGGTGCTTTTCCATAGCCCTTTTGACTCATTCTCATTCTTTATGTCATTTCACAATTTGTGCCCACAAGCAAGTTGTTAGGCAGAGTGGTTTTGCCAGTTGCAACACCACCAAAATGTAATGTATAGCCACTACTTGTCAGGTCACAAAGAATATTGGCTTCTTTCAGGAATGAAACTAAAGACCCATATTGCAGAATTACCTCCCCACCACCACAACTGTCTCTTCTTTTTGGATGCTGATTTTGGTGTTGACTTCTTTCTTTCTGTTGGACTCGCTGTTTTTGGAAAATCATCACTTTAAATGTTGTTTAAATAATTTTGATGCAATATCAATTATTCAAATCAGTTTTATTATTTTCAAGGTATCCGTGCTTGATGTAGACCCTGATATCTCTGGACTGTATTGTCGTATCTTCAATGATCCTCATGCACTTTCCTTTGATGGCAAGTAAGCAGTAACTATACCCTTAACTTTTTTGTCATGTCATTTTTTCTGCATAGATTATCCAAAGATATGTTGCAGTTCTCAGCATTACGTGCATGATATTGATTTTGAATTGTGCATATTACCATGATTACTGAATGATAAAGAATATCTAATGTTTTATTGATGCTATGAAATCTGACAGTGTTTAAAATGTATCTTTTATAGACGATATGAAGCACAGGTGTTGGGTACATTCACAATCTATAGGCACAGAAGCCTGCCTGTTGAGGTAAGCGTTAAAACAAAGTTGGACTTTTAGGTACCTTTCAAGATCTTAGATCATGTGAGCACAGTCCAAGAGAGAACAACTGGTAAGCCAAAAGACTAAATACGAAAGTTGCTCAAGATCGGTCCAACATAATCAGATCCCATTCACCATATCACTTTGGTTGCATCACCTTCTCTGAAAATGACAAACTACTGGATTAAACCTTTAAGTAAAAATAGTTAAGAATGTCATTAGTGTCTGTACTATCATATATTCTTAACTCTTAAAGTTATTACTAGTTTGTATCCCATCAAATGCCCCATTCTTAACAGAATGTTGCACTTCTTTATCCGAATATCATTAGGTCCTGTCTTATCAGATATCTTGGGTCTAAACTGAATGCAACTTTGTAAATATGCTGTAAGATACTGTCCAAATAACATTAAGGGCCCATCTCAACGTTAGTGTATGATTGATATGACTGTGGAGTGAGATAGGCCAGTTGGACTAGGAAAGTCTTCAACTCTCATCTAAACCCAATGGCTCAGTAGGAGCTACAGCAAAATTACACATCCCATAGCTTTATTGAGGTTAATCAAGGAAGCTGAATGGTACTTACTTAGTGTGAAACCACTAGGCTTGGCGAGATATGAAAGATATGGAGGTTTGTTCAGATGTATTGCTGTCTATGTGAGGTAATTGTATTTAACCAGTATGTGGTACGCAATATGCATTCGGTGTAGGTGTCACATGACTAAACCTTTTTTACGCAAAACAATGCAACATAAGGTGTTGTTACTACCTGTCCCACCAGATACCCAGGTTCTTTAATCATTAAAGTTCTTCCTTACCAGAGTATCAATAATTTGTATCAAATCAGATATCCCAGTTCTTTACTAAATGCAATACTTCCTCATACAAATATCTACATACTATCCTGAAAGATACAGTCAAAATTATGTGAAAAGACCATGAAAGGGAAATGCTAAAATGATGTTTTGTAGGGATGGTCTTTATATGAAACAATGTTATGACACCTTTAATCACCATTGTGGTAGCCAATACAGAGTAATTTTGTGCTCCTGAGAATGATTTTAGTGGTCTTTGGTTATAACTAATTAATGGTCACTAGACAGTGTAAATTTTGTATCTAAATATCCTTGGGGAAATAAAAGTGGTCAATACTAACAAGTGGTCACCATTTGAGAGTGGTCATGTTTAGAGGTTGACTGTATACCAGTTCTTTACTGGGTGCAACTTTTCCTTCTCGTGTTATCATTAGTTTCTATTCCATCAGATACTTTTGTTCTTAACTTAATGTAAGTTTTATTATTCAGGGTATCTCTAGTTCCTATCTCACTTCGGTTATTTATTTAATGTAACTCTTCCTTATCAAATTGTAATTAGTTCATACTCTTCATCAGTTCTTTATTAAATGTTGACCTTACTTTCTAAAATCACTAGTTTCTGTCCATTCAGATGCCATTTCAATTTTGCCCACAACTCAAACAACAAAGTATTAACTCTAGTCAAGGAGGTGTAATTTTCATGACTGCATGTCTGTTTGTTAACAGGATCACATAAATACTACTCGTTGGATCTTTCTGAAAAACATCCGAAATCGGTCTTGGGTGCAATTAAATCCCATTAATATTTGAGAGTGATCTAGATCAATGTCTGGATATAAAAATAATCCAGATTTTCCATTTACTTATTTTTACATGCGCTGGTGGAGATTTGTGCTCTCTGAATGCTCTTGTTATGTTTTAATTTTAGGTTCAGGCCTTTTTTGTCTATGGAAATGAGTATTTCACAGCCTTTGGTGGAGTGGCCATAAGGTCTGGTGGTGACCTCTATGTCATCAACTATAGGGGAAAACATGGGTTCTATACTAAGTTCTACCAGTGTGAACATTTTGAGCTGGATGCTACAGTTATAAATCTGCAAGTTGTCAGCCAAGGATCTACATATGAGGTATGGTTTTTTTTGCAGACACTGAAGTTTACATTAATATGTTTCATTGTATTAGTTTATCAAATGTTAACAAATATATCTTTTTGCGGAACTAGGACATAAAATCAAGTCATACATTATAGTATATCTTATTCCCCAGACACATTTACTGACAGCTTGTTGGTTTATCTCAATATTATTATTCATGTATTAGATAGATACTTCTGTTGTATTTAACTTTTACTTATTTTTACATCACAACCTGTGAAGTCTCTGCATTGTTGTTCTCTCCCGTGGCATCTATCTAGGTGGGCAGGGTGGTGGTATAAGAAGCCTATACTTGGTGGAGACGCTGGCTTTGGACTGTAAATGTGTAGTTATTTTCTGACATGGATTTAACATTTGAACTTGTTGTAACAGTTCTGTCCTTGGCATGGTTATATCTTAAAAACCTTACAGTGTAGGAAATTAATACTTGGTACACAGAAGCTGTAGGCTATAGGACCTATTATTTGCTGGCGCTAGTGGATGCAATGTGTAGGTGTGTAAATGCAATGTGTAAATGGTGTGAACTTCGTGTGACTGTGCTAGAATGCTTTCCACTGTCATACTTGAAACATATTTCTATCATAAGAAAGCTATATGGATTGCTGTAATTAATTCTTATATGAAGTTTTACTTTTTTGCTATCTCCTTTGACAGTAACACTATAATTGATAAATAGATTAATTTATGATGCTACATCTTCATAACTCTCTAAGGCTATAGTTACATACATAGAGATACAGGCAATGATTGTTTGAAGATACCGAGTTTAGTTGATCACAAGTCATGCACATTTAAAGGTGAATTGTAACACATTTAAACATTAAATTATAAGAATGTTATGTTTTTAGATAATACTACCCACAGGTGGTAGAGTCACGGTGAATTGGGGTGAAGTAAGAATTTTCCCCTCTTTATTGGATTTTGGCCAAACTGAAGGTCTTTGTGGTATCCTGAACAATGACACAGCTGATGATTTCACAAAAAGGGATGGGATTTTGACCAACAATATACAGGAGTTTCTGGAGTCTTGGAGGTATATATTTTTGATGCATGTACCTTTTATATATTACTGAAATGTAATGTTCCTTGAGCTGAATGAATTTTCTACAGTGATACATGTCAATCCACTTTTTCCTACTTTTTAAGGTTCAAGAGATTGTGTGTCTGGCTTGGGTTTTTATAAATATATTTATTGACATACCTCAATGCAATATTTGTGGTATAACTAATTAGAAAACGCTCTTTAATGGGATTTTTGAAAAAAAAACATACTAGTCTTTGAAATTTGTTTTCATTGTCAGAATGTTTTTCTTAGCAAATCTAAATTTTATTAAACACTTTTAAGAATAAGAACCTTAGTGAATATGAACTTAGGTCTAACAACATTCCTGTTAATTCTGAAAAGTGTGAAAGTCCCGTTATCATCTGAGATACAGGTCATTTAATAGCCTGCCAATTGTAAGTTGATCCATTGTTCTTATTCCTTTTTGAGGATGCCACTTAAAGTTTGTTTCAAATGTTTCATTGTTTAGCTTTAGCTTATGAATTCATACATACGATCAGCAATATGCAAACAGTATATGGTATCCCCATGAAGGTACAAGAATCTGCCTACATGTGACAGGATATGGGTTTGATGAGGGCAACACATTCATCTCCTGGATATTGTTTGTTGGTTAAAATCCTTCACTAATGCAAGTTTAAATCGGAAAGTTGGTTAATTAGCAAGCCATCTCTTATACTTTGAGAACATCCTTGCATGAATAGTCACAAATCATAGAAAGTATGCTCATGAAATCTCCACTGGTTGCGTATTGTATACCCTTGTTTGTTCTAAACTGCTATGTTGGTCTAGAATTTTTTTCAGTGGAGCTGCCTGAGCTATATTGGCCTTTCCATGTATCCAAGAACCTGCTCCCGCAACTGCAGGCATGGTCACCCTGACTGGCAGTGCTTGGCAGTTCTACATTTTCACTGTTCAGCTCACAAATTAGTCAAACATTCGGCCATAGTTTTCCCTCGATTCACAAAATCTGGAAAGCTCTACCTGACTTCGGTTTAAAAAATCAATAATAATAGTTGGTTAATATTCTGCCCTGTCAGATAAGATGGAGGCAGGTTAGCAATTTTTATTTCAAGAAAACTGATGAAGATAGTTTAGTAGAATATGAAAACCCTGTGCCAAGTTTTAATGACTACCCAGCAATAAATGGTCCTTGCTAAAAGATAAGTCCAATTTCTCACTCTTTTAGTAACCAGGTTCATACTGTGTCAGAGTATCACTTTTCCCACATGGTGATAAAGGCTGAATTTGAATTTAGAACTAAAGTAGCTACCTTACATCATGTGACTCCACAGTCTTTAAAGGCTGTGCGAATACTGTTTTCCGTCATGGAATCTGGCTGGATGAGTGGTCAGTGGTCGCCGGTAGTTGCACAATGGAAAAATACATATCTGTGCTGTATCTTTTACAGGAAATGCATACTTAGTAAGGGAATTTGTTGAGATTGTAGGTGGTAATGTTATTGTCTGACCTTGATTTGACTTTTGACCTTGAGGTAGTGACCACAACCTTTAAAATCCTTGTCAGATATGACTTGGAGATTGTATGGTGTATGTAGTTGATATTTAGCAGATATTGTTCAGGGAGTGTAGGTGTACAACATCATGTTGTGTCCTTGATTTGACTGTTTACCTAACTGTAGTGTTTACCGAAGCTGTAAAGTATAGGAAGTTGATACATGGCATACATATTTGTTGGGGTTGTGGTGTGAAATGTCATGGTCACAGGTTTTAAACTCTCGCAGGAACTTTAAAGTGTAAGAAGTTGGTATTTGGTAGGCATGATGGTTATGGTGTGTAGGTGTGCAATGTAATAGTTGGACTTTATTTTGACTTTTGACCTTGCTTAAGTAACTTTGACCTATAAAATCATGTTTGTGCTATGTGTAAAATTCGTATTTCCACTGATCTAGATCTTTCTCAAAATGTAATTTCTACTTCCAATATAAAGGTCCAATCAGAAAGCCAAAGTAAGGTCAATTAGGAAGCCAAAGTCATTAAAAATACATGGGAATCATTCAAAATTTGGGACTTTTATTTTGCAACTAGAATATGATGTGGATCTTTCCCGAAATTTAATACTTCTTCTTTGGGCCGGTCCTATGCACATAAAAATGTTAGTATACTGGAGGAAACCAATCCATGTTAGTTGATCAAGATTCTGCACTAAAACCATAGAATACTGGGAAGCATAGGGCGCCTGTTTCATTCCATGCTTAAAAGATGGGAGACATGTGTGTTATTGCCTACCCCAAAATACTCCCGTCGATGGGTGGAGTCAAGTTGATCAAGACTCTGCACTAAAACCATTTAATACTGTTGATCACAGCATGCTACTGTCGAGACTTCAATCCATGTTTAGTGTCAGTGGAGATGCACTTTCCTGGTTTGCCTCATATCTAACTGGTAGGACACAGTCTGTCAAAATAGGTAGTGTGAAGTCCAAAGAGAGAGTTTTAAAATGCTGTGTCCCTCAAGGTTCTGTTTTGGACCCACAGCTATATTGTGATTATATCTCTAGGGACTATTATGGGAAATTTTCTAATTTCATTCCACATGTATGCAGATGATTCTCAATTGTAAAAGTCAATATCACCAGATATTAAGGAAGACCAACTGACTGCTCAAATGCAGCTTCAAAATTGTATATCTGAGACAAGTGACTGATGAACAGGAACAAGTTAAAAATTAATGAAGATAAGACTGCATTCCTGATAGCTGTAACATCACAACAGCATGCAAAAGTGTTGTTTGACTCTCAGTGTAAGTGGAACAATTATACCAGCTAGTCCTTATGTTAAAAACCTTATCATTGATGGGGAACTTACATTAAATAATCACATAACTTACATCTGTAAGTCCTGCTATCATTATCTGAGGAATATTCGTACAGTTCAACCATATTTGACCACATCGTCAGCCAAAACCATTGTGCATTCAGTTATCTCTGCAAAATTGGATTACTGCAACTCTCTCTTTGTCCACATCACAGATTTTCTGATCACAAAGTTACAATGTGTACAAAATGCTGCTGCTAGGATTATCCTGAATTTGAAGAAGTATGACTCTGTAACACTGTATCTAATGAAACTGCACTGGCTACCGACAAGACAGCGCATTATCTACAAACCTCATTGTGTTCAAGGCATTAAAGGGTGATGCCGACTACATTCAATCCTTGCTTTCCATAAACCAACTAGCAAGACCACTACATTCAGGTGACAAAATATATAAACTGATAGAGCCTCGATGGAAACTGAAAAGCAAGGGATACCGATCTTTCCATGTTGCAGCACCTTGCTACTATCTGCAACATTGAACTGGATTTAAATGACTTCAAGAATATACTTAAAACCTTTCTATTTAAGAGTGCTTTGGTTGGAGTAGTGCAGTGATTAGCCAACCAGTGACTAGAATTGTGCTATATAAGAACTAACTAACTATTATTATTATTATTAAAACCCTCAGAATCAGTAAAAACAAATACCAATTTTACCATATCAGGTCAAACTGGGATTGAAAATCATGATACAGATGGTGGTAAGGCACTGTTACCCTTGAGAAAACCAGTAGTATATCAATTGTTGATGATGATTTTTATGGCTCCTTTACTATTAAATTGAAGTGTTTTGCAGCGTGTGAGAAGTATTAATAGCTTAGACACGATCCCAGCTGCTTGACTTATTTATTTATTTGTGGTTGCATCATGCCTTGTACATTATCAGTTACCTTGTAATGGGTAGTTAGAAGGGTAAAGGAAATCAGTACACACAGTTTGTCAAGTTTCTGTACTGGAATCTGTCAACCAACAGCATGCAACTACTAGCTTTCCTATATGAGGTCAGGCCGGGATTTGAACTCTGACCTCAGAGGCTGGAAGCAAGTGTGTTACCACTGCACCACCATGGCATCCTCAATAATAATGGCATGTCTGCCATTTCAGACACTTCTCACACATTGTAAACACAAGTCTGTAAATTACAGTAACATATACATATGACTTTATATACTGTGAACTCTAGATTATCTGTACCCTGATTATCTAAAATTCTGGCTTAACCAAAATTTTCTAAGGTTTCTTATATTTTAGTCTCATTCTGCCGACTACAGTTGGCGATAATGGCTGATCTTAATAAAATACTCTTATATACTTAACTAGAAATCATTCAAAGCCACTATATACATTTATTTACCCCAGTTCCTTCATCTGGTATATTTTGTTCAACTTAACATACAGCAAGCCTTTGAATATAGACCCTTTATTTTGTCATTTATTTACCCCAGTTCCTTCATCTGGTATATTTTGTTGAACTTAACATACACTAAGCCTTTGAATGTAGACCCTTTACTTTTGTCAATGCTAGGCCTCATTGACAAGTGCAATTAAAGTGATGTCGAAATTCAGAAAGAAAGGGCGGGCAGTTTTTTGATGGGAGTTTGGTTTACACAAGTGAGATGTTCAATAAAGTAACTCTCCCCCATACAATTAAGTGCCTTTTTCTCCTGAATTTTGTGTTATCGAATGGGTGGCGTCTTTGTTGATGGATATGGCATTAAGAATTTAGCAATAACAGATCTAGAAGCATTGCACCATTTTACAAGACAGAATTAATGCCTTCAAATTAAAGTCAATATACCTTGGAATCACAATAATGTATGTAGTTATTTGCCCTCATATCAAATTTGCCTGAATTTTTATTTTCAATGGGGTTATATTCATCCAAATCAATTTTACTTTAATTGTAAAAGGGTACCTTTTATGCCCCGACATTTTTCATCTGAAATAAAGGTTTGGATGACAGAGTTATTGTCCATAACTCTCCAGTATATTTTGCCAACAATAAAGTATGAAATTTTAGAACTACAGTGGATAGGCTTTTTGTATATTCTGTTATTTCAGAGTCCCTGCCAAAGAAAGTCTATTCAATGGCTCTTTCAATGATGATCGGACATTCAACGATGCTGTGTTTTGTGACTGCAATGGAACCAGCACAGATGCAGTCGCATGTGGATATACACAGTCTACTGTAAAAAATTGTGTCACCAGAGGTAGCAATTACTTTTAATGTATATTTTGCTTTCATTCATTATGATTGTTATAATTATACACAACCAAGATCAAGTTTCTTCTTAAGGTCAAAATAAAAACCCATAAAAGTATAAGTTGGTACAAAAGCTGAGCTACACAGGTCAAGTATTCACTTTCAGAAATGAACAGATTACTGGTATACTTAAATTAATTAATACACAAAAATAGGAAAGGAATACAAGCCTTTTATTTTACAAATGACATACTGATACATGTCAGTAATATTAAAATGCTACAAAGTAACCTGGATACACAAGGCACAATGTGGAATGCATAGGAAGTAATACTTTAAAATTATAAAATTGTGTAAACAACCTTAGGACAGCAGATACAGACATTAATGTAAGCAACTACAATATATTAAACATATAAATTACCACGCATATCATTGCTGTTTTTAATGTTTTTCACTTGATTCATAGAGTATTGTTAACAGTAATCCCTACCACCTGGTTTGTGAAGTGTGGTTGAACAATACCTTTCTAAGCAGGGTGGATGGGAGCGTTGTGTCTGTTTAATTTCTAATAAAGTGGGATGTGCTAGAAAACGGATGCCAGTATAAGACTAAATTGTGATGATTGTACAGACTAAAGCTTAGAAATCATACATCAGATACATAACTGAATTAGGCATAAAAAGTTTTGGTTTAATAGATTTGTGTGCAGTCTCAGTGGGGGAAAGTAGTGTTTACTCTTTAGTCAAGATTCTGCACTGCAGCCTACTTATCACCAGAGTGCAATTATTATAAGTTCATGTGGGAAGCATTGGATGGCTGATCAAGATTCTGGCTTGAAACTTATTAAGCAATATTGGAGATCAAATATTCAATAGCATTATCCAATGAAATTATCCAACTTTGAACAATTTATGAGCACCAAACACTGTTCCCAAGCAACTTAAAATTATCTCTCGTCTTTTGATATGTTTAACTCATGTTTTGTAATATGTTGAACAATCTATTAAAGAGTTTAGTCAGTCCTAGTGATGAAAATGTGCCACAAACTATTTAATGTGCACATGAACAAATGGATTAAGAAAATTAAAAAGATGGATGTTTGGTCATTTTCTGTTTTGTATAGTGTCACTATATTAAGAAAGCCTTTTAAATGCCTTCGTTTCCTTCCATCTCTTGGTTTAGGAGTCGTGCATGTTCAATGTCACTACGAATCTGTTAGTATCAGGATCAAATGCTATAAAAATAGGTCCTCACTGGCTTAGATTAGATATAATATAAAGATTTATTTGATTTTGATTCAGTTATTCATATGTGGTCTATATGGAGAATCCGAGAGAAATTTATCAGAAAAGATAATTCGAGCAGATTGTTACACTAAACTCAACAGAGTCATTTGCCAACTTTCTCAAACACAATCATGAGTTTAGCCCTAACTGTACAGGATGAGGTCATGTGCATTGATTTTAATATGTCCCCTTGAATTGACAACCCAGTAAACATTACAAACGTTTATAAACGTTTATAAACCTAACTAGCAACGGTTCAGATTAGGTTTAAAATTTGCTTATAAACGTTTATAAACGTTTATATATAAATGTTTATAAACATTTATAAGCAAACATTTATAAACATTTATACATAAACATTCATAAATGTTTATAGATGTGTTTAAAAGCTGGAGAAATATTTCTGTAAGTATATCTTGCTGCATCACTGTTGTTTGAAGCCATCATCACATTCTAAGTAGATATATAGAAGTATATAATTTGATGATATTATATACTTTTATATCTCTACTTAGAATATAATGATGGCTTCAAACAACAGTGATACAGCAAGATATAGTAACAGAAATATTTCTCCAGTTTCTCTCAAAATGGCTGTGCTGATGTTGTCATCCCAAATGAAAGCGAGGTTAAGATATTCTTCACTCTTTGTAAACGTTTAAAAACGTTTATAAACGTTTATGTATAAACGTTTATGTATAACCGTTTAAAAACGTTTATAAATGTTTATAAACCAAACTAATGTTGCTGAAACGTTTATAAACACATAATATTGAATAATTGTCAATATTTAGGTTTATATTTGTTTTTAAAAACGTTTATAGGTTTACTAAACGTTTATAAACATTCGCTATGTTTACTGGGAATGACGCAAATAAATGACGCATAATACAAATAATAGATATTATTGCTCTTTTTACCATAGATAACATACATGTTTACAGGATCAGATGAAACTGAAAGGCTAAAGAACAGCTGTGCTCTGGCTAGAAAGAAGAGACAGTCAGACTTTACAGATGACCTAGAGGAAGATGAATTTGAGCCAGTCGAAGATCTATCTTATTCACCACCTGTGAGCATATCTCAGGCTTCTATTCAACAACAAGGGGCCATGGTGGCAGAGTGGTAACATTCTCACCTCCCATCTCTGAGATCGAGGTTTGATTCCCGCCCGACCTAAAGTGGGAAAGCTGGTACTTGCTTGCCTTTGGTCGGCAGTTTGCAGTACAGAACCTTAACCTACTGTATGTACTGGTTTCCTCTGTCCTTCCAACTGCCCATCATGATATGACCTATACAATGTGTTGAAAGTGATGATAACACCCAAATACATAAATCTATTGAACAACACGTTTGCTCTATGGACATGTGTTTTGGATAGAAAAGAGATGGTGTGCAGATTATAAATTGGTAAGAGGTGGTAAAACTTTGAATGACTGGAATACAAAAATGCAAAAACTAAGTGCAAAGCTAAATAGGATTAAGTGACGTAATATAATTACAATATGGTCTTTACAAACACTATAAAAAGTTGAATGATAATGAAATAATATAATAAGCTAACCAAGCATAACATATATTTTACATTAGCCTCTATCCTGGACAAATGGCTGGACTGAGAACGAAGCCACAGAGTATTGTACAAATTACCTGAGTAACAGATCAAGTGTGACACAGTGCCTGGATAGAAACGGAGTAGACTTGGATGCTGCTGTAGAAGCCTGTGTTTTGGACATACATGTGAGTACAAAGGAAAATATGTAGTCACTCAACCCCTCTGTTATACCCATCCATTTGGCTACCTAGATAGCTCTATCTGTTATGAATTATAACATCAATAGTTTTCAAAGGGAAGAAAGCAACATACTGAAATCAATCCAGACCAAAATTGGAGTATAAAAACATAAAACCAGTCTTTGTATCCGTTATATTATTTTTGTACTTGACAATTACAGATAAATACCACTTCATTGTTGCCCATCAATGTTACCACTAATACACAACCATAATTGTATTTATTAATCCAAATCTTACAAACATCCAACCCCAAATTATGTCTCCCAAATGATTCAGATAAGCAAATTTCTGTCTTCATGATGATTTATATATATATACATATATATACATGTATATATAAACCTTTCTTAAAGCTAGACTTGAGATTTTCTTTCATCCATTGTTCTTGATTCTTCATTGTATCAATCCAAGTTTTATTCCCTAAAGCTTCTATTTCATTGGAAATATAATTTAAGAACAGTTTTCTTTCATTCACTCATCTATCACACTTACCGTACTTTAACTTTCAATTATGCATGTAACCTTGCACTACAAAGATACACCTTGGTAAAATACACATTGTTCATTTACTCTGACCCTTGATGTGACCTATTTTTCAGATCACTGGACATACTAACTACAGCCGTGTCTCTTTGGATGCTATATTGTCTGTTTGTTACAGAGAAGTAGTCAAAAATAACACCCTTTACTCCACAATGACTAATTCCTCAGATGGTACAGAGCTAAACATGGTGGAGGTGATTGTAGGCAGTCTCTGCCCCGAGGATTGTAATGATCAAGGACAATGCATCGATGGTCTGTTAACATAAGTAATAGGTTCATTGAAAAAAAATAAATGACAGGTGCTATAAAAATTATCATTTTTATGCAATTGAACTTGATAAAAATGTTTCTGCAGCTAAATTATCCACTTGTAAGCTATCATATCATTCTTTGCTCATGTAGCAGCAAGCAATCAGTTTTGCAATAATATCAATTTACATTCCAATCATACTGAAGAACTTTTAAATATTAGGCAATATAAAAACAGAATATGAAATAGTATTCTTAATACCTCTGGAAAGTAAACTTTATTGCAAGCCAATGAACTAATATGGATTATTTCACTTTGCAAAACAGCAAAATTATTCCAACCCCAATGCATTACTCACAGAAACAATTATGTCCAGCTATATGGACCTTATTAAATGATTTCTTTTTCAATAGCAAATATATACATCTTTCATGGAGAAAATGGTTTGATATGATTTTATTTTAACCAGGAAAATGTGTTTGTCATGAGAATTTTGCTGGTGATGATTGTTCATCAGACAAGAATCACATACCAACACTGAAGCCTTTGCCTTTTGATGAAAGATGTGACAAATTCAACAGACCCTGTCTAATAACTATTGTCTATGGAGATCTTTTTCTAGAATCTGAGAATCTCACTTGTGAAACACAGGTTCTAGAGGTAATCTACAACAACTGCTGTTGATATATAAAATCAATTCAGTAATATCTACTGAGCATTTCATAATTATATATTCCTATGATTTGCTATCCTATGAGCAGACTGTAATTGTAATGCCCTTCATATTTGAGAAAACCATTTATTTATATTGTGGCTAAAGTATGCATACATTGTGCCTCAGATTACGACTTCAAACGGTGGTACTCTGTCATTGGGTTCTGTCCCTAGTGGCAGGCTGAAAACCTCAGTGACTTTGATAAATGGCCACCTGAGTAATTCTCTTTCAGTAAAGGGAATGACAGCTGCTTAAGCTTGGACTGTATCTGTGCAGTCATGATGGCTTAAATAAAGCTTTGAGTTCTACAGCGAGTAAGATATTACATAATAAATATAGCAACTATCATTTCAGCACAACAGTAAACAGATGCCACTGGGTTAACATGTTATTCTATGCAAATGGAATGCAGATTGGATACTCGCCCATTTCTAACCCAGCCACAAAAGATGTCACCTTTAATATAATTCTATGAAAATAAGCTGAATGTTGTTATTTTCAGGGCATAAACTAAAGCCCAAACAGGGGCTGTATTCACAAAAGTGGTGAATGAAATATAAGCCGAAAGATCAGTTTAAGTTTGGTATAAAATTCTGTATACTTGAATTAAATTGTCATTTACATTTGGCTTACGCCTTTCATGAATACCGATTCATTTATTTACTCAAATTTTGGGTTGTTCAAAGTAATGTGGTTTTATGACAACTTTTATATTTCAGCTGAAGATAACACCAGATTATGATATTCAACTATCATATTCTGGGTGGATTTTGAAAACTAAAATGCACTTCTTTCCACCAACCACTTAATTATTCTGCCATAAACTGATTTACACAATGTGACTAAAGGGAAGTTAAATCTAATATAAATTAAATAATTTGTGGTTTACAGCACAGCATGTTTAGCAGTTCTTTTTTTTTAAATCTGAGGCACAAAATCAACCATAAATCAAAATTGTTTAAACTCTGTAGAGATAATTTTACTCTAAAATTGATCAAACTATGTCTTCATTGACGATTTGAAACTCGAAACAGTTTTACTTGCATAGATAACTAGAGTTTTAAACACTTTTACTTTCCAATTTGCAACATTTAGGGAAACTTAAAATTACATGAAGATCTGTACAGATAACTAGAATTTTAAACATCCTTTGCTTTGAAGCTCAACAACAACATCCGTTCAGAGAAGACTGTCAGTTCTGCAGAATTTATTCACTTCCAGAGAGTGCAATGCTCCATTCCAGTGACCCACACACCATATTTGGTCAGCTTGACTCTCAGTAACAATGGAATGGACTTCTCAGACCCACGTTATATGCTGATACACAACAGTGTGTGTTGGTTCTGTGAAAACAATACAATCTGTGTTAAAACTGTAAGTAAATATAAACTGCTTGCATCTACATACGCCTAGACACACTTAAAGCCTGTTCCATTATGACGATCTGATTTTAAATCTATCTCCTTATTGGAAAAAAATTTTTCCCTCCATGCTTGTAATTACGGTTGGCATTGCTTGTCGATACAGAGAGAGAGAGAGCATTCTATATAACTACAGTGTTTGAGTAGCATATTACTTTCATAGCTTTAAAAAGTAGCATATAGTAACTCTCCGCGTTTCTCCTATGAATTGAATAAGAAATCTGCTACTTTATACAATTATTCATTATTCATATTGTATTATTACACTTCAATCCATGTTTTATCATAAAAGGCCCACTATTATGTTCAGACTCACACAGAGATTCAGCAGGGTATGCCTACTGGTAAGATTAATGTTGTTTTCTTATTTGTCAGCAACTAGTTTCAGCATTTGTCAAATTAAATTAATATTTACCAAGCATGATACATACTAAGGACACCCGTAGTCTCACAGGCAACAAAATATAAACTATGTCTGTCATATTTCAGTTCATGTTTCCATGAAAATAACATTAATAAGACTATAAGACTGTAGACATTATAAGACTGTAATGTGAAGCAAAATGTCTGTTTCAGACAACATCTTGTGTGATAGACAATGAATGTTATGCTGAAGATGAGACTAATCCAGATAACCTCGACCTTTTGTGCAAACCAAGTCAGGATCAATATGGCTGGACAGATGGTAAGTGTTTTGGCATTGTCACTTTCAATCTTTAAAATTCTGAAAAACTGTGGTTCTAAAATGTTGACAATAATAATTCTAGTGGGCTAGTATACCTAACTGTCATATAAATTGATTAAGTTAATGACACATAGTGGTAATGTTTGTTTTGGTGATGTGATGATGTGACCTGTATGGTTTTAACAGTCCTTTGTGAAATAGCTTTCTTTGCAGCAGGAAATACAATGTAGTTATGTCAGATTTTTACTTAGCTATATCTAGTCCATGTAACATGTGTTACTTGTCAAAAGGTTCAATAGAATATTGGTGTTTAACTTCAACTTAAGCTGACATTTCAAACAGTTTCTGTTATGATCACAAATATGACATGTTGTTTTTTTCCTGTTGAACCAGACTGGATACGTTGAATTATGCTTAACATTTAGTATCTATCCAAATCCATTTATATCATTTCATACAAGGTACAAAATGGTCTGTATTTCTTGCATTTTTATATCTATATGTTTATGTAAACAAACCTCTCCACATTTGACATATATATATAGTGTACATTTACAAGATGTGATTCATAAAAACACCATAAATGTAATGTTCTACTCATTACTTTTGTATTGGGAACAGTGTCTACAACAACAAGCCCCACAACAGAAAGTACAACTACAGCTGGAGAAGACCCAACACCCACATCATCCAAGAATACAATTACAAGTGAAGAAGTTCCAACAGCCATTTCATCAGAAAGTGCAACTAGTACTGAAGATATTCAAGCAACCACATTATCAGAAAGTACAACTACAATTGCAGATATAACAACCACATCATTAGACAGAACAAGTACAGTTGCAGATGTAACTACTCCATTATCACAAAGTACAACTACTGTTGCAGATGAAACAACCGCATCATCAGAAAGAATGACTACAGTCGCAAAGGAAACAACCACATCTTTAGAAAGTACAGCTGCTATGGACACAGGAACAGTGCTAACACTTACTCCAACCACAAAAATTGAAGATATTCCAGCAGCCACATCATCACAAAGAATATTCACAGAGGAGCATGTCATAACCACACCTTCACAAAGCATCACTGCAATTGAGGATATGCACATAACTATGTCACAGGAAAGTATCCCAATGACTGAACAGTCCACACAAAAAGGTCAAAAGAATAACGCGATCATTCCCATTGTTTCAGTTCTGGGTGGAGTTGCGTTAGTTTCAGCTGTGGCAGCTGTTGCAATTGTGAAAGCATGTGACAGTCACAGGTTAGTACTGTTTTATCACATTAAGTTAAGGTTAAACCTAATATTGTTGGGTTATTTTCCATATAAATGCATAATTTTATAAATAATTTTTGTGTTTAATCATGTATTCCAAAATATAAACCACCGTAAAACTCTATTTAGTGATTATATGTTAACTGATTACCTTGTTCTAGTAATATATTCTTGTTTACACTTTAACCTTTTGATTTGCAGCAAGAAGATATCAGCTATGTCAACAGTAAATGTGCACAATGCACGTGGAAGGTCTACATCTGAGGTATGTTTCTAGATAGAAATATTTAATCATGATTATCTTAAATGTAATAATCAATTTCTATGTTCAATAAAAAGCTTTTATGTATTTATTTGAAATATTTCATGTTAGCCTTTATATTTGTCATAGTGAAAAGTCCAATCGGGCAGAATATCAAATTCTAGTGGTAGAAAGTCCAATGAGAATTTCTAACAAGTTTAGTCTAGTAGAAAGTCCAGTTCAAGATTCTACTAGTAGAATTTTAAATTCTGCCAACTTGGACATTCTACCATTCTGGTAGAAATAATAATTCACTCTGGTACACTGCCATAAAAGGTTAGCGCCTTATTATTCCTCAAAGTTCCATCTTCTATTAGAAAGACCCCAGGTTATATAACAAGAGTATAAACAGAATTGATAATTCTGAAGACCTATCCCACTATGACCCTGGCTGTTGAAAAGAACTTTCAAACCCCAACGTTGACTTTATAACAAGAAAATAACAACAAAATTTAGATTGGTCATTCTAAAATGGTTGGATTTGTAGAAACTCCAGTTGGAATTTATGCCAAATTTAGATTGGTAAAAGCTCCAATTGTAATTTCCATCAGTAGAAACTCTAATTGGACTTTCTACCAAATATAGATTGGTAGAAACTCAAAGTAAACTCAACTGGACTTTTTACCAATAGAACTTGAAATTCTACCAGACTGGACCATTGTCTATGACATATACATACTCTGTCCAACAGTCTCCTGACATATCCTTAATGATATGTACATGGAAAATGTGTTAAACATTGTAGAGCTTTATAAAACACAAATGCTTTATTTGTCGAAACTGATGCTTAATAAAAATCATTATTCCCATCATCTTTTTAACAGGGACACCTTACTGTGGACACTTTTGTTAATTTTGAGTAAATAAAATTTGCATAAAGGAGAAGATAAAATACTCAATCCTTATCCTTCAGACTGTGATGTTGTTGACGTGTCTCATCTTTCGAAAAAAATAAAAAAAATATGCACCTCTTGGGTAATTTACCTATTGTATCTTTGACAAGAAAGGATATTACTGTCTGGGTCATTCTAGGATGTGTAGTAAAACTGATACAAAATACAAATGTACTAGACATTAAAATACCACACCACGAGCCATTTAACTTTCGTGTTAATATTAATACATAAATATGTTGATTTTGTTGCTTACAGCTATCTTTTCCAAGCCACTTTTCTGCAAAGAGCAAGTACATGTATCCAAATGGATCTAGTGCTGCTTCAACATATTGGTCAGGCAGAAGGCATTAAAGATACTGCCACTGTGCTGGATATTATTCTGGGAATATTAAATGGTGCTTGCCTTTGAATTAAGCTAACTGATATTGCTGTCAATGTTTAAACTGGCTTTGAACCAAACTGCAACTCTTAGTTTAGCACATGTGTCTGCAAAAATGTTAAACATAAGATTACTATAATCAAACTACTTTTATCCTTAAACATTGAAAGAATTACTTAAAGTAACCTTATAGTGTCTCAGTCATGTAACTGCAATGTATTTTATACACTAGTTTTGCCAGAAACATGTATCGTTATCCATAATCGTATCTAATCTTAATTAATATATTTGTTCAACACTCTACTGATATTATTACATTTATTACTATAATTATATAACATATATTGACCAGGTTAACTTTATAATAACTGGGACTTTACGTGTGTGTATATCATTTAATATATGTGTATAAATATGTGTTTTGTTTAAAATCCGTTTAGTTTAATATTGTATATGAGTCCTCTATTAATGGCATACTAAGTATTAAAATACATATTTTTCCTCTTAATATATTGTTACCCTCACCATCAGGTAGGGAGGGATTAGGATATTGTAGTCAGGTCTGTTTGTCTGCCCATGAGCATAACTCAAAAAGTATACATCAGGACCGGTATTCACGAAGGGTCTTAAGCAGGAAGTTGAGACTTTTGTCTCAAGTTTCTGCCCAAAAACTGCTAAGACTTTTGACTTAGGCTTAGTGGTATTCACAAACAATTTAAGACCGGTCTTAAGCTTAGCCAAGGGCTCAACTTTAAGACTGGCAAGTGGGAGGCTTAAATGTTATTATGATATGTGTTTGTTTACATAGCCTTGACCTTGCACAAAATCACGCACTGCATTGTTGGTAAAGATTTGATTGGATGCCAGGCATGACTTTAATATTGGTGGTATTAAGGAGTTAAGACAAAAGTCTCAGCTAAGTCCCCTTTTGTGAATACTGATTTAAGACAAAACTTAGCTCAGACAAAAGTCTCAACTTTAAGAACACATTAAAGCCTAAGACCTGGCTAAGTGTAAGACCCTTCGTGAATGCCAGCCCACATCTGGCTCATATTTTGATATCATGTTGGGTCTATCCATGGCTTAGTAAACTGAAAAGATGGTGCCAAGTCTGATCACAAATCCGGAGATTTTATGTGATTCTCAGCACTACCTGTAAGGGTTTGGGCATTCTAAGTGATTGCTTGTTTTATGTTGATTTGCAGCCATGGTTACCAAAGTAGGCCATTGTGTACTCGAGTAGTATTTAATAAATATGAGTTAGTACATAGTCTTATCAATATTTTATTTGAAAATAATAAAAGATGTGTTTTGGGGTTTATTAAAATGAATGTTGTAGGAAAAGTTATTTACAGACATCTAAAGACACAAAGCAACTCTATATTAGCTCAGTTTCAAACAGATGTTTGAAGTATTTTAGAATTAAAACAGAAAGATGTCAATTGATAAAACAATCCTAACAATTGTAATTTCAGAAAATTAAATATCGAAGTAGGAAGTTTTTTAAATTTGTTACACAGAAGATATTGAAAACCCTTTTTCTCTGCAATTGTTATGCATTTCAGACTCCAAGGTAAAATTTGTATGACATTGATAAGGGTTTGAGGGATTTTCAAACCCTAGAGACAAACTTAAGTTGTATGTTATTCATGTATTGGAGTCTGACAAACTGTTACTGCCAAATGATTATGACTTAAGTTATAAACTCTTAACTACTTTTCCTCATGCTACTTATGTTTAGTTACTGTAGACAATTAAATGTTGTTATCTGGGGCAATGATTCTTAAGTATTGTTCTTTTAAATTTTTATTTGTAACAAAGCTTTGTTGTTTCAAGTTTTACACAACTGCTAATATTTAGCTAATAATTATACTAATGTTATGCATATACAATAAAACATTAGAGAACTAAATATTTGCACTTTAGATAGACTGGACATTGTATACATACCAAGGATTTTGCACATGTAACTTCTTTACCAAAAATTCTACCTGTGATCAGACAAAGAAAGATATTGAGCTTAATGAAATCAGTTATAATATCTTTCTATTTGTTACTCATGTCAAATGTGTTTGCAGTTGAATATTGTTTTAATACATTACATGAGTAATGTTCACCTTCTTGCGGGATATAGACTTGCTAACAAATCTTTACATTGGGCTTTTTGAGACAATGAATGAGTTCATATTATAACAGTCTGCATTTTACACTCTCACTGGAAGTAAAGGAGGGGGCCACAGTGGCAGAGTGGTAACACTCTCGCCTCCCACCTCTGAGACCGGGGTTCAATCCCTGTCACGGCCTCAAGTGGGAAAGCTGGTAGTTGTTTGCCGTTGGTCGGCAGTTTACAGTACAGAACCCTAACGAACTCTATGTACTGGTTTCCTCTGCCCTTCCAACTACCTGTCGTGATATGACCTGTACAGTGTTGAAAGCGATGTAAAACCCCAAATAAATAAATGGAAGTAAAGGAGGGAAATGCTCTCAGAGAATCATAATGCACCAAGGAAGAACCTTGTAAAAGGTCTATGTAGGATGAAACAGAATATTTAAAGCCTCATCGCACTGATAAGATATAAGTATTGACAATACCACTACTTTATTACAGCTTACTCTACCAGTTGATCAATACAAGTCAATGAAATATTGGTAGTTTTCCCCTAACCTATTTAGCAACTCAGCATTTTTTAAAAATGACTGCCGGAGGTGGTAAAGTTTTTATCATGCATACTATATCACAATTAAGACTTATAACTTCACCATATGCCTTCTTAGTGCGGCAAAGGTTTTTCTCTTGAAAATTTTCTTGTTTGTCATTGATTTTCAGGATGTCTTCAACAATCCTACTCTTGTTCTTTCCCCTGTACTAAGCCCATCAAGCGAACGAGTATGCCTAATAACCTTGTACCTAGTCTTTCAGTCTTCTAGTCTGTCAGTTGCATAATGACTTGAAATCCATTTGAGAAATCCGTTCACTGGTCACTTCGGCTACTGAAGACTGTTCTATGGCTTCCTATCACAAATTAATCGCTATGACAAAGTAGTTACTACTAACTCCAAAATTATGAGGAATCATAAAGCCTGTGAGCAGGGCCTTTAAGACCCTACTATGGCATTCCACCATCACAGTGGGAATTGCCTAGGCTGATACCCAAAACCAAAAACAACACACACTTTGAGATATTTCTACATTATGTTATAAAACGTCAAAGATTTGAAAACCATGTATGACAAAATGGAAGGCATAAGGGCTGTAAATGTTATGAGCAAGAAGCTGGGGCAGACGCAAGTGGTGGCAGAGACACAGGACATTAATAAGACCCATTAAAGCCAAGATCTATTACTTATTTATTTGTGTTTAAATTTGCTTCTGCTTCAGCATATTGTATAGGTTATATTATGACAAGTATTTTTAAATGCAGAGGAAACTAGAACATACTTGTTGGATTAAAATTCTGCGCTCTAAACTGATGGACATCATTAAGAAACTACCAACTTTCTCATATAGGGTTGCGTCTAAGGTTTAAGCTGCTGACCTTGTTTGTGGGAGGCCAGTGTGTTAATCGCTAAACCACCAAGCCAACAGAAAACCCAAGAGACATAGGAGATGAAGGTGACCAAAAAGGCACAGAAAAAGTCACAGAGAAAGATGTACTAGCTAGTAAGAAGAGAAAAGCAGTGAAGATGCTGGTGACAGGTGAACAGGAGGATGCGCTTGTGGCCTGGATCAAGGATCAGCTCTGAGATAATCAGCCTGCTGCTATGGGTGTGCTTGGTAAGTTTCAGAAACTTATTCATTTAATACTTTATTGTCAGCAAGTAACTTCTCATTAAATTCACTAAAGGTGAAATAATTGTATATTTAACTTGAAATCTGTATGTATATTTTCATTGGTTTCAAGCTGGATATCATGTTGCTGTAAAAATGATGTGCTATTTTTTCACATCATGTGTGAATAATTACACCATGTCTTATTTCTGTTTTCAAGCTAACACAAAGTAACATGCATTTTTTTGGCAATGTTCATAGTATTTGTGTTTAATTCATTTCTATGGTTTGTTTTCCAGCTGATGACATGAAAGTCTGGTTCAAGAGCATGAGGACATGGCATGGACTCGCATAGACAGGAATACCACTATGGTTTATAACCATTTGGAAAGATATATTAAAATGAAAAAAAGTGAAATTAATGGACATATCATACAATGGCTTTATGAAAAATAGAACTGAATAATTCTAATAACAACAAAGAAATTTCTCAGCAATACTTTTTGCAGTCATTCAGACTTTTTTACCTTAGGAGGAAGTTAAATATGTAAAATAGCTCTTCAAGAAAAAGTAAACCTAATATGGTAACTCTATTTCTTACATTTTTATGAAATGTTATTATTATGATCTCAGTGGCAATCCAAAATCTGGTTCAGCAGTGTCTGTCCAGCCCACAGACCATATCTCAGAGGAAGGGGGGGGGGGGGGGGGTTGAAGCCAAATGGAATATTTATTTTTCAATATTTCCCCAATGCCCACCATTTATTCTGCTCAGTGGAACATGTAGTTTTTAATACACCCCAGCCGCAGCCACTAGAGGGCAATATGGACACTACATTCCCATCCACAACTGTGTCAAAATTTTGTGAACTATTCTCTATGTTAAGATAAGTACACTGTTGTAATTTAATGATAACAGCTATGAGAGTTCATCTTATATGAACACTCCGTTACTATGGAGAATTGTGTCAAAATGTTGTGTACTGTTACTACTTTTAAAGGGGGCCACGGTGGCAGACACTCTCAGACACTCTCGCCTCCCACCTCTGAGGCTGGGGTTCGATCCCCGTCACGGCCTCAAGTGGGAAAGCTTGTAGTTGCTTGCTGTTGGTCGGCAGTTTATAGTACAGAACCCTGACAAACTGTATGTATTGGTTTCCTCTGCCCTTCCAACTACTCGTTGTGATATGACCTGTACAGTGTTGAAACCGACGTAAAACCCCAAATAAATAAATAAATAAAAGTTACTACTTCTAAGGTATATTGACTGTAGTAATCTGGATTAAGGTGTAGTGTAGTAAATTGTATCGCATGGACTGTGATGTGAGATAATTTTAAGACATGGATTAAAATAAACATAAAAACCATGTGATATGGTTATTGCCACTTATAACTGTTACTAGTTAATTTATTTTATAATAAGTTTGCCTCTTGTGTTAACTGGTAATATACATAGACTCTATTTTACTTGGCTTGGAAAATCTTGAATAAACTTTTTAGCTTCTGACATTTCAAGATTGGTTTACTGAAACCTAAATGCAAAGATTTTCTTGACAGGAGAGCCAATGCACAATATTTTTTATATCCCAGTGATTTTTAGTCATATAATTTATGTTTTTTTCTACAAGAATGAAAACACGAAGCTCCAAAGAAAAGCGTTAGTTTATTGTACAATTTATCATTAGAAAAGTACAATTTAAAATAATATATTTAGGCTCTGCAAATGGAAACAGCAATTTTATTAACCACTAAATGTCAAAAATATATTGAACCTAAGAAAAGTAAACATCATTCTCATCAATGGGCGGTTGTGAAAGAAACAAGAAGGTCATATATCAACAATATAGCACATTTGTAAAATAAAAACAAAAATCATACCCATCACTAATAAAGTGTCTTCACCTTTCCTTAAAGTTGTTTCTGTTCATGTTTAGCTTCCAGTTGATAACCACGTCCTTATGGCTCTGAAAAAAAGAACCTTGTATCTATATTTCCTACTTCCCATCCATATATTCATCCAACCCCTTTATCCCTCCATCTGGGAAATTTAATAACACTTATGAAGGGTAATGACAGCTGTTTCAAACATTAAGAAAAAGGGCGTCCTAAACCTGAATTGTGTTCCGATTTGAGTCAAATGTCAGTGAGGATGTCCCGTCTATATCCAAAGCTCCATAAGTTATGATACCAAACTACAAGTATGACTGAACCACAAATGAACACAACTGAAACTACATGACACCGTTTGATTGTAGATTGTGACTCAAGCATGGAAAGGTGGGAACTGGGTACGATAAAAATAATTCCATTCAGAATGTTATCAAATGAGAAGAATTTCAGATATTTTGTTCTTTTTTTCTGAAATATTATAGTTCCGGGATGTTAGTGGTAAAACATAGGTACTTGTATTATTTTTCACTAGAATATATACACACACACACTGTTATTTTTGTAAAAGTTTACAACAAATACTTCACAGCAAATAAATGTACAAAAAAAGCCAGTAATATCCATTACTGTAGCTAGTACATTTGGCTTTAACCCTCCCCCCCCCCATTCTGTGACATAGTCTATGGGCTGGACAGACACTGCTATGTCAGATTTTGGATTGCAACTAAAATCATAATAATAATATTTCAGAAAAATGTAAGAATTAAAGTTACCATATTGGGTTTACTATTGTTTGAACAGCTATTTTACATATTTAACTTCCTCCAAAAGCAAGGCGTAAGAATGCAAGGGCTAAATTTTTGGTAAGTAGTTCTTATTTGAATAGAAAATATGAAAAAAAAATATATTGGAAACATGCTAACAATATGACAAAACTTGATTTTTATAAAGATAAATATATACTTTCATTAATTGCTGAAATTGTTATACAATTAAGATTAGAACAACATTGAAATTAAGCATGTGGCTATTGATAGATAGCCACTCAAGTATTTACATAATCTCATCAAATTACATGAATTATGGAAGATATGTGAAGATGCAAAATAAGTAATAACTTATATACTCCACAACAAAAATTACATATAGAATTATGTATGACTGACAATGTAAAATTATTCACAGTAAATTATTTGCCAGATGTTTAAAGTATATATACAGCAAATGATACACATATTTCGATCTAAATAAAGAAGCAACAATTGAGTATCATTGAAATATATTTAAATATAAAAGAGAACCAAATAAATGTAAATAACGGTTAGGCAAAGAAAGTGGAATGAATGAAAATTTGTATCATAATGAAAATACAATTAGCTGACAAAACAATCTGTAAATGAAAGCATTCTACCATTTGCATATTTGAAAGTTTTACTCTTTGAAGAAAATTATATTTGTATTACATTCAAATTTTAAAACCTAAATATGGTACAATATATAATGGCCTTGCTCTTGTGTCAGCCATAAAAATGCTACAGTAAGTAATTTCTCCTCCTCATGTGCTATTTCTGTATTTACAAATTCATCTTAACATTAAGTAAGACAGAAATAAAGATGCACGAACTAACTTGGAACCTAACTTGCAATGTAAGACCAGCTTCAACATTACAATTTGTCAATATTCAGAGCATTTTTAAAACTAATTGCTCATCTCCCCAACACAAATCCTCAGACACCTTTTAAACATCTGATCATAAAATTATTGTTGTTTATAATATTATCAAATATAAATATTTTGTATGTAAGTGTATTGTCAGGGTGCCATAATTTGTTTACAAGCAGATTAATGTTTAAGTTGGCACAGCAGAATTATCTAAATGTAGTATTCAATCTGCAGATGAAAACATTTAGTTTATTCATAGAGACCATCTGCTTTGACAGGAGGTACAGCTCCTCCATGACCCAGTTCTGGGATTGGCTGAGGGACTCCATAGTCTGCTGGTTTTACTGTTACAGTGTGCTGATCATATATATTGAGTGGAGGTGTAAGAGGTGTCGGCCTGTTAAATGATGTGACACCTGGTTTTAAGCCAAGTGTTTTGAAGTCACCCTGGTCCTGTGAAGGAGGCATGCCATTTTGATTTTCCTCTATGCACTAATTGAAAAGACACAAAATAGCTTTATATTTAAAATTCAAATTGCTTAAAAATTACTGCATTAAAAAATTAATCTGTATTATTCTCTAAACAAGAAATAGACCATTATTGAAAACTAAATCGAATGAACTTGTTAACTAAGAATTAGTGAACGTTTCTTCTAACTAAATTTTCTGCTTACCTTTGGAACAATTGAATGGGTTTTGCCAAGACTAAGTTCAGATGTGACCCTTGATGCCTTGTTTTTGCTGTAGACAGAAGATGAATAAAAAGTCAAAATTGAATTTGAATGCACCAATTAAATAGTGTTAAGTGTTAATGTTTTGTATAATCTTCATCTAATTTTTGAGATTATGAAATGTGTTTTACAATAATATGGAAGTGAAATAAGGTTGTACAAGCAATTTTCTATTTCTCAACTTACTTTATCAATAAATTGATTGAAATAGATCAAAATTCAAGAATACTTGCATAGAATGAAAGACTTTTCCAATGAGTGTCCCAAACTTTATTTCAAATCAACTTAATCACTGCATCAACAGAAATGCATGAAATAACTTTTGATTGCACCTTACCCCTGATGTTTGACAATAACCAACGCAATGACAATCAGGGCTATCAAGACAATTGCAGATGCCACAGCAATTCCAGCAATTGCTCCCACTGTGAGTGAATCAGAGTCTGTTTCAGTTGTAACTGCGAATAGAATGTGTCTTATATGTCAAAACAAACCTATTTACATACTTAAACATTTTGTAAATGTAATTTCAGAAGCGAATACTAACAAGACATATTCACCTAGACTTGCTCCAAGTCTTTGTATTTCTCATTCCAGCAAATCTGACATACATGAAATCATTATGAACCCACTTGATGGGTTAAAAAAGCTTCTGTCAAGAGAAATACAAAGACTTGTCTCAGCCAGGGGGTTTTCCCTGTAATGAGTTTTACCACATTTAAATTAATACACACATCCCATAGGATTCCCCCACACATTAGCATACTTGTGTTTACATCTGAGATGACCTGGCTGCCAGTGTTTGTTGATATAGATAGCCAGATGATTCCCTTACAGTATGCATTGTAAATTTTACTACACAGGCACACTCAAGTGATTTATTGTACTCATTATTTCTTTCTCCATTTAAGTGTACATGGAACTCTGAATTTATACAATGTAGATAAAATTGTCAAGTATACCTATCAACATCTCCCAAGAATTTTACTCTTTGCTTAGGTTTCATTTCATTTTGATTTGGTGAATGGTGAAATTTAAGGCATATCCAAGTTGCACTATGAAAAAAAATGTCATTGAATGGTGACTTTGAGTGAAGGTAATATTAGAAAGTGGTTATTTCAAATTTGTTACAAGATGACGGCTTTTTATAATCAGGAGATTATAAAATGCCTTTCGTCCGTTCGTCTTGATTTTTACACAAACTTAATATCTCATTCAATTGTAAGGATATCTCCAAATTGCCAGGAAATGTTTATGGCTATGAAAGCTTGCCTGTGCACAATTTTGGCCCCATTTTGGAAAACAAAATGGCCACCATAGCTAATTGTTTGAAAATCATTAAGGTGCTCCAAATCTTTAAAATATTCAGCTAGCTTCATCAAATGTGCACAAAGATATATGGCTAGAAAAGGTAGCCTGATATTAATTTTGGCCTAGTTCTAAAAACAAAATGGCCGCCATATCACATGTTTAATGTCAAACGGAGTTATCCTATTAAAAAGTCTTGTATCTCCCTTATCATGGCTACTTGGGGTTCCAAATGTGAAAACAACTTATATAAAGTCATGACATGAGAATCTTTACCAATTGCTGACTTTTACCTTTGGCACCTTCTTCAATGTCAGGTGGGGTTATCTTACTACAAAGGCCTTAAATCTCCTTTAGTTATCCATTATTACTGATCCTTAGGCGGGAGATACCCGCTGCGGCAGTGGCCTTGTTTTTCATTCTGCTCCAACTAGATTAGGAAAATATCATTCAAGCTCTTGAACTTTTTGTGTAAAAATTTTTGGGGGTGGAGTTCTAACCCATTCATATTCATATTGTATCCATGGTATAGCATACGCATTTCTGGGCTGCAGCTGTATCTCAAAAACTCTAAAGTTTAGGAAGTTGAAACCTGGTCGGGACATTGGTTGGGGGTATAGGTTTGTATTGTCATGGTCTGACTTTGATTTCACCTTTGACCTTGCTGTAGTGACCTTAATCTTTAATATCTTGTCCAGGCTACATATCAGAAACCATAAGGTGTAGGAAGTTGTAATCCCTACTTGTTGAGGGTTAGGAATCAAGCGCTTTAACTTTTAATTGTTACAAGTCTTAGGTTTAATCCCTTTAAAATTTTTGGAGTTTAGGGTTCAAACCCTTTGACTTGAACTTATGTTGGGGTTTATAAGGTCGAAATATTCTGCCAATTTTATGCCAATTTTTGGCCAGGGGTAGGAATCTAATCCAATTTCCATGTAATAATAAAGCAAAAAACATAAAATTTGCTATATGACAACCTGAGTTTGACTCATACATTTGAAAATGGAGCCTTTAAAATGTTTTTTTTAGATTTAGATTAGATTTATTTGTTGTTTTACGTCGCATTCAACAGCCAGGGTCATATTGCGATGGGTAGTTTACAGGTGGAGGAAACCAGTGCGTACTGCACTGTAAACCACCGGGCATCGGCAAGTAACTACCAACTTTCCAACATGAAGCACCCAGCCCGAGATTCGAACCAGCAGCCTCAGAGGTTGGAGGCGAGAACTCTAACCACTACACCACCGAGGCCCCTAAAAAAATTTTTTTTTTCAATCCAGAATATGGCCTACAAATAAACAAGCAGTTTCAGAGTAGAAGCGAAAGAACAAAACGACTCAAATTTATGCCCAGCAAATGGTATTCAGAAGTAAATACAAAGTTAACTGTTAAGATGTAAAATTTAGATTTATTTGTTGTTTTACGTCGCATTCAACAGCCAGGGTCATATTGCGACGGGTAGTTTACAGGTGGAGGAAACCAGTGTATATTGCACTGTAAACCACCGGGCATCGGCAAGTAACTACCAACTTTCCAACATGAGGTGCCCGGCCCGAGATTCGAACCGGCGGCCTCAGAGGTTGGAGGCGAGAACTCTTAACCACTACACCACTGAGTCCCCTGTTAAGATGTAAAAAGTAAATGAAAAACATATACAAAGAAAATTCTGTAAATGCAGTAGTTTTCAAATTACGACTGATTTACTCAACAGTAAGAATCTCAGAGTACTTTTGCTCAGCTAGGCAATGAGCAATACACCGCCAATTTTACTATGCTATAGCTGACCCAAAAGTAGGTGAATAACTTATTTAAAGAAAATTTTTCTAAATGCAAACATTCAAGTTACAATTGATTTACTCAACAGTGAAAACCTGAAAGTAGCTATTGTTCAGCTATAAAGTAAGCTACAGATCTGCAAATTTACTATGCTATAGCTGATCCAAAAGTTGGTAACATATTTAAAGAAAATACTCTAAATGCAATAACTTTCAAGTTCTAACTGGTTTACTCAACAGTAATAACCTCAAAGTAGCTATTACTCAGCTTTGCAACGGGCTACAGGTCTGAAATTTTACTATGTTATAGCTGATCCCAAAGTAACTGAATAACATATTTATATGAAATTATCTAAATGCAATAGTTTTCAAGTTACAAGTGATCTTATCCATTATGGAAGTTACCGAAAAAGTAAAAAGTAAAAATTCATAAAAAACAAGGCCACTGCTGCAGTGGTTATCTCCCGCCTTAGAATCAGTAGTAATGGAGAACTAAAGGAGACATAAGGCCTTTGTAGTAAGATAACCGTACTTGACATTGAAGAAGGGGGTCAAAGGTAAAATTCAGCAATTGGAAAATAGTCTCAGGCCTTGACTTTGTATAAGTCATTTTCACATTGGGAATCCATAATAGCAACAATAAGGGATATAAGGCCTTTTTAATAGGATACTCCAATTTAACATGTGATATGATGGCCATTTTGTTTTTGAAACTAGGCTAAATTACTATCAGGCTAACTTTCCTAGCCATATATATTTTGCACATATTTGATTAACCTAGCTGCAATATTTCAAATTTTAGAGCATCTTAATGATTTTTAAATAATTGGCTATGGTGGCCATTTTGTTTTTCAAAATAAGGCCAAAATTTTTCTCAGGCAAAACATTTGAAGGCCAGAACTGTTAATGATCGGTCTGTATACTCTGAAGCAATAGCACCAATAAGAAGGGAGAAATAAAGATGTTTGACCTCATTTAACCTTGAAGCAAGGGTCAAAGGTCAAACTCAACACCTGGAAAAGATTCCCAGGCCATGACTTCCAACAAGCTGTTTTCACATTCCGAACCTCATGGAGCAATATTTGGGGAGATATAAGGCCTTTTTAATAGGATACCCCTGTTTGACATTAAACATGTGATATAGCGGCCATTTTGTTTTTTGAACCAGGCCAAAATTACTATCAGGCTAGCTATTCTAGCCTCATAGCTTTTGTGCAGATTTGATGAAGCTAGCTGGAATATTTAGATTTTAGAGTATCTTTATGATTTTTAAACAATTAGCTATGGCTGCCATTATGTTTTACCAAATGAGGCTAAAATTTTGCAGAGACAGGTTTTCATAGCCATAAACATTCCCTGCAAATTTGGTGACGATATCTTTATAAATGAATGAGATATTAAGGTTTTATGCAAAACGTGACTAGCGGACCCATGCATGCAAGTACAGAAGGCGTTTTATAATCTCCCGACCACGGCCTTCAGCTGCAGGCGGGAGATAATAACTAAGAAAGATCCAGACCTGATATTCCCACGAGGTAATCTGCTTGTGGCTTAGTACATATGTGTAAGATATATATGAGAGAAATCCCTTAAATAGTCAATGAGAAAATTGTAATAAAGTGTTGAAATTTTCACACTTAGGCTACAGTAAACAGACAAACGAACAGATCTGCATGCCTTAATCAATTTTTCATCCTCAATAGATATGTTATCTTTTTTTTTTTAAAAAAAAGGTCTCTGCACTTTGTAGTTTTTGATGAGAAGTCATTCACATGGACGCGTACACCCAATCCAGAGCGATGACATAATGTCAGCTGACTGACAAGTCAGCTGACATAAAAATAAAAATCAGAAAAAAACTATTCATTACTGTTGTATTATTAATCCGGAACACAGACAAACACTCTGTAAAACACAATCTTCTCATCCAACATAATATAAACAGATTTACTGATTTCAGTTGTGTTGACACAAAACCCTTGATTTATTACTGCTTAAACTTGTACATGTCCTTGAACATTTACTGAATGAAATAACTCTTGTGAAAAGCACAACCAGTATATCAGTACACCACTGGCTTTTTCTGTAGTGCAGATGGGATTGCTTGATAATTTAAGAATACAAGAGTCTGGACACATAAACACATACATTTAGAACAGCAGTACAGGACAATGAGCCATTGTTATTTTATTGGGAGAATACCAGGGGATGAACAGCCACAGGGGAGCTAAACCACATGGACTGGAGTGGGTGCATTTATAATGTTGTAGTTTGGATACAAATACAGGTAGTTTCATTGGCTGACAGTCTTAGGTGACTTTTCACATAATTGCAGTGTGTGTTTTTCTCACTAGGTGGCCAGCCACTTCCTGTGACCTATGAGAAAAATCCTTTTGTCAGCCCCACATTCTGGTAAAAAAGTCATTCAGTCCTCATATAATACCTTAGACAAAAGGACTTGATGAAAGTCTAATATTCACCTGAAGACCATCCAAACTCATCCAATGCAGGGTCACAGTATTCATCAGCATTATTTGGATTGGTTGCTGCTTCCTCTATGCACCGTTGGTCAATCACACACGAAGATTTCTGTGGGAAATAAGTCATAAAACAAATACTGTTTCTGTCACTGACACTGTGTTTAAAACTGTTGAATTTAGGCAAGTTAGCCCAGTTCTGAGATAAGAATTTATGAGAGAAGTTTGCAGCACTACCAAGGCAGGCTGTGATCACTTCACGCGGGTGTTATTTCCAGCTGCTACAGATGCCAGGAAAACAGAGATACAATGCTGTATGTCCTGTAAAAATAGCTACATACCACTAGTTACAGATTTGCCACAGAAAAGAATCTGAATTGGCAAGGATAATGGCCACAACAGGGCCCAGAAAACATATTGTAAAGATGTTTTAAAGGTACAATAATGCTATGGCAAAAACTCTATGGACACACAGAGAATGATAATAGCATGGGATTGACAAGGAAAGCAATAGAACAAAAATGATAGAACATTCCAGTTTGTGCTGGTTCTAGGAGGTGCTCCTCAATACTATCTGGGCTTGGCAGGATCTTTGAGCAGTATAAAACTTCTGTATGTGGTCCTGGTTTTCCAGGGAAGGCAAAAGACGTAAGTTAATTTAAAGAGACCTTGAGGTACCAGGATGACTAAGGGAGATTACATAAAACACTTGTATGTGTGGCTGCAGATTGTGAATGTTAGTGAGAATCGGGTTTTCTTTCACCGGCTAGAGGAAATAATTTTGTCTTTTCACAGTTATCTGGAGAATGGAAGTTTCTAACAGCACAATGTCATTGTTTTAGAAGTTTGAAGGAAAGAGTTGTGGAACAATTGGTTTTGTGCTTGTTTGTGGGTTTGTTGGTGGATTCAGGTAATATTTAATTTATGTGTGCTGTGATTTAATTGATTGCTGTTTGTAACTAGCAGTTTGGGCTTTGTAGTTGTGCATATAACTCTAATTTGAGTAAATGACTTTGATAGGTTTACGTTTATTTAGTAGCGTTTATAACTTGTGCTTTTGAGGTGTGACTCAATTTTTATATCTAGTTTATTTTGATTCAATATTAAAGTATAAGTTCATTAGCCATGGTGATTTTTCAGTGTTATATACTTTCTCTGTGTAGAAGCAGAACTTATGTAGTTATAGTAACTTGTGAGCAGTATAGTTTTATTTAATTTAAAATAATTGTTTCTCACTGTAAGATTTATATTTGTATAAATTGAAGTAATAATTAACTATTTCCAAAGTACTATTAACAGTGGTTATGTATTTTTTGGTGTTTTTGAGGGGGCCACGGTGGCAGAGTGGTAACACTCTAGCCTCCCACCTCTGAGGCTGGGTTTGGTTCCCAGCATGGCCTCAAGTGGGAAAGCTGGTAGTTGCTTGCCGTTGGTCGATAGTTTACAGTACAGAACCCTGACAAACTGTATGTACTGGTTTCCTCTGCCCTTCCAACTACTCATCGTGATATGACCTGTACAGTGTTGAAAGCAACGTAAAACCCCAAATAAATAAATAAATATAGGTGTTTTTGTGGAGGAAAGGCTGCTTTGAGTTTTTATTGTGAATTATCGGGTGTTATAAATCCAAAAACTGAGGACTTTATTTCTATTATAAAGACCGGTTTCAACGATTAATCCATAAATATTATTGTAAATATGTTGTTATACACACCTATTTGTCACACTATATTTTTCTGTATCATTTGATTCTTTATTATCGGCGATCGTCCAATTATTGCCTCAGATAGTTGCACGCAAAAATATGCGCACTGCATTGTTTTGTGTAGTCTGCGCACTTCCAGTCTTTATAATTATGCGTATTGGTGTATCTTGAATGATGTTTTTAACACAAATACAGTTTGATGATAAATGATGCATTTCCATAAAGGTTATATAAAATATAAAATGCTATTCATTTCTTAACTGTACCTTCTTCTCACAACCCCCATCTAAAGTACACTGCCAACAGGTGCTGTGGTAAATCATCAGGTGTTGAGGTTCTGAATAATTCTGGTTATTGTTTGAAATAGCTATGGTCACTATGTATGGCATAGCATGTTCTGGAACTTGACAAAATACTTTCTGATAATGCTCTATTACACCACTGTGAACCAAAAGGTCTGATACCGGTGCATAGTTCACCTGAAAACATAAAATATAACAATCACCTGTGTTTTAAATATGTATATATATGTGGTACTAAATACAACTGTGAGAACGACAAAATACATAGAATGTGATATGTAAGTCAATATCAGTATACAATACAGAAGTTATTACATGGGTCTGTTTGGTAAAAAAGCACTGAATCTTATTTTAAAACTAGCTTGAAAGCTATACTCTATGCAGTATTTTAGGCTATCTCCTGTAGAAGGAGTGCAGTGGTAACATACTCGCCCTGCACATCTGAGGTTTGTGGTTCAAACCCTGGACACTACATGTGAAAGTTGGTAATTGCTTACTGATGATCAGCAGTTTACAGTACATATGTATTGGTTTCCTCTGCCCATAAAACTACCCTTAATGATATGACCTATACAGTTCTGAAAGCGACGTTAAAACCCAGATAAATAAATAAATGTAGAGAACAGAGTTCAATGGGAGGATTTTCTCGGCTAGAGGTTTGAGAAAGATGGACAAACTTTTGTACCTATTATTAAGTAACAGCATTCAAAAATCACATACTCCAGCAGGAAATTCTTTCCTGGCATGCTATTAACAATCTGCTTAATTGCATGTTTTATGATCACTATTAACATTTAATAAGTCTGTTGGTGAAATGCAACACTTCTCTTAAAGTTATCACACACCTTAAATACAAGGAGAAAAAATAATGATACACATGATAAATGAAGCAAAAATACTAAGCAATAAAAAAATCTTACATCTTTCACTTGAACCTGACATTTAAGGTTATCTGAATCCAGCAGTAGGTCAGCGTAGACTCCTGTTTCCTGACAAGGTCGTGAGAATCTGTCACATAGGCCATCAAAGTAGAAAGGCTGCAGTGTTGGGATGTGGTTCTTGTCCACAGAGCAGTCATATCCTGCATAGTTCTCATTACACTGACAAACACCTAGGTTAAGGTGGTATAAATATAGAACATATTATGCGATTCTATACACAACTCTTCTTTTTGCAACTGACATTTTTCTAAGAATATTGAAATTTCTTGATGTCCTCAGTAAATTTACACTTTGATTGGCTTATGAGTAATTATAGAACAAGTCTAGAAATAAAACAAATAATAGCTTTAAACAAATTAAAAAATAATATCAAACATCAGATAATCAAGGTTATATTTTATAACTAAAACTTTGCACACAAATGAATATGCATGGAGTTCAATATATCATAGAAAATTTCTGTGTTAAGTCTGACAAAGAAAAACAATCCACAAAAAATTTTTAAATAAAAATTAGATTTTTTAAAATAAAGTACATTGGAAAGTGTTAATCTTTTCAGGAATGTCAAAGGATTGAAAATATGTGGTTTGTATTGACTGCCACAGGTATAAATGTAAAATCCATGTTACCATTTTCACATATTCCATTCCCATTGCAATCTGAATAGCACAAAGATTCAAACAATTCCTGATATGGATTGGTGTAATTACTATCAGGGTCATCAGTGACAATTTCATACTTTTCTACCTCATCTATACACTGGGAAAATAACATGTCAAGTTGAGTCTTGGCATAATCAGTTGTGCCAGTAATCTGAAACAGAAAAAAATTCTCTTTATTTTAGTAAGTTTTTTTTAAAAAATCATTATCTGAAAAAAATAAGGATAATAAGGATTTTAGTATCACTTTTAACATATGTTAAAGATTATAGCACAAAATGTAGTTGTAAAGATGAAAGAATAGTTCATATTAGTTGGTCAAGACTGTTCACTACAAGCCATGGGCTTTGTGTAAGCAGATGACAATTTATACCCGAAAGGCTGCTATTCCAAACCATTACTTTTGCAGGTGACAAACATGGATCACAACACTGCTTACTTCTAAAAAAGGCATGCAATTGTTTAGGAAGAAAGATGTTTTCCAACAAAATACACATATTCAAAAAACTTGTCAAACACTCACGTAGATGTCTTCAATACAGCTACTTATTACACTTTCTGTATCAATTAGTTCTGCACAAGATTGAAGAATTGCATTTTCCAACAGGTAATCATTGCAAAATTCCTCAGCCAGAGACTGTGACCATCCATTTTTCCATTCTGGTACCTTTATACAAGAAAACATGAAGAACGAAAAATATATTAAATGCAAAATGGCATTATAGATTTGATCATATGAGTTTTTAGTTGTTGAAATCTTTTTTAGAAAAATTGATAGAAGAGTTCAAACTCACTGGAGCAACAAAGTTTGGGTCAAAGTCAAACACAAACTCATCATCAATGTCATCTGTCACATAGTCACTGTATTCAGGTGATCTTTTATTTTCTCTGCAGTAAGCAATGGTAGAAACCTGCCTTCCTTTAAAATATTTAGAAACATTTCTAAATATTATCTTTGTTATTTATGCTTTACATGTGTGAATGATTACTATAGTTACTATAAGTTAATTGGAATCTTTTTGAATGAGAAGTGGTATGAAACCATTATCAAGTAAGCATAGTCATATCAGTTATTTTGCCGAGTCGGCACCCCAAAAATGTTACCTGAGTCAGACTGACACAAATTACTGGGATTTTAAAATCGGCTTAACTTGCTTTATGGAGGCCTCAAATGCTCTATCTGAATCTATCTGTAGAGCTTCTCAGTTCGTGATTGAATATTTATTAACACTAATCAAATATACTGCCTGTTAAAATCTAATTTAGTGGATTATGACAATTTTACGGCCTGTAGCATGCTGTTGTTAGAATTACAGGTCAATATAAAAGTTTTCTTTGTGAAGTTGATTCGTATCCTGGATTATGAAACAAAACAATTGGTGGTCTGTCTTTTATTGATTTTCTCACACGTTATCAACAAACAAAACAGACTTCTGTTTCGGTACCTAAGTACTGTTATTATTCATACTACTGTTATTATCATTTTAAATAAGAACTTTCTGCATATGCAATGTATAATACAAGGCATTATTAATCCAACAAATAGTTTTCATTACTGTTACCTTTCAAATTCAAGTTTGGCCTTGGCAGAGGACTGCATTGTCTGATTCCTTTACTGTTGCATTCACAAAATCTTTTATTGGAAAAACTTCTGGATCCATCATCAATACTAATTCTTCCTTGAAAAAGACTCTCCTTCTCTTGAACTCTGTGGATATCAATGGACAACGGTTTCATAAAATAATGGGTTTTCTATGTGGTAAGAATTTAATTATATGACACAATTATAACTGTAACAAGAACACTGCATACCAACCTCCAGGAATTTGTGAAATCATTAGGTCTATATAAATTATCATCTGATTGTTCAGTTCCTTTGAGCATAAAGTCATCACTGCTATCTCCATTGTAATTCCCACAGATACCTTTCTAAACTATCTCTGTCAGACTCGGAGGGGTATATTACCAGACTACCCACACTAAAGGTAACTTTAGTGCCAGTTGGAAGATAGATCTGTAACAAAAGAATAAAAGAAATGATTTTGATGAAAAATCAACGTAAATATTATGACATCTTACTTGTTTATCAGTTATCAAAAGGTATGTTTATGTAAGTTAATAAGAAATTTAGCAATATGAAAGGATAAAAAAATTCTCACTCACATGGTACTGACTGCCTTGAACATCAACTATCAGTGAAGAGGAATCCGGAGATGAGCCACAGCGGTAGGGTTTGACTATGATTGGTGTTCTACAGTACCTCACTACATAAAGATCAACACCTGATCTGACAGCTACCCCACACACCCCAGTATAACCACCAAAGTTCTGGAAGTAGGCTTCAATCTAAAAGATGTATTTGTTTCAGAGAATCCAACCTTGCTTCAAGTTGAAAGTTTTTCCATCTATCTGTGTTATGACTAACCACATAAAATTCTGTGAGTTATTATAATCAAATTTTGTTACGTTTTACAGAAGACTTAGCATTATTCCCCGTATAATAATGCAAAGGTTGACTGACTGATTATATTGTCTACTGTGACATTTCTGTCTCAATACTTACATCAATTGGATAACTTAAGTGTCGAAAAACTTTAAAAAATCCTGCCAGTTGAGTCTCAAAATATCTACAATGTAGAAAGAATACACTTTCATATTTATCATATGAATATTGTTGGTATTATTCAGTAGTCAGTTGGTTTCAATTTTTTATATATATTTATGATCAAAAACTTTGTTGTAAATGTTTATGTGTCACCTGGACCTCTATTTTAACTTTTTATGTTACCATCTCTGTTTGACTGAAATATGAATAAAATTTTGGTATTTTTTATTTAAAATAAGAAAGAATGATATTATATGACAGGATGCAGTGGTTTTGTGTATTCTCGGTGTGATTAAATGTTTGAGGCAAGCTGTGCTGTAATGCCTGTCAAGGGACAGTATATAATAATTCAAATATAAAGTCCTGGTTATCACAATAAAATATGAAATTCTTCTAGGATGTGATACTATTGTTTTTGATTTCTTACTTATTTGAGATTAATAATTATATAAAAAATGTCCTTGCAATGTTCACTACTTAAAAACTACTCAGATATAGTTTATGGGAGGAATGTAATGATTCAGATAACTTCAAATCATGGATCAGCTATGGTAAAGTTAAGATTACAATCAAATAGACTTACCTGTTGTCAAAATTGCCTGCATGTGGGTCATTGTAAAACTGGCAGTTGGTGCTACGTCTGTATCTATAATTGCTGTTAATATCATGCACCAGTATCTAGAAATAGAATGTACAAGAATAGACCTATATTGTCACAATGTGCAAAACCATATCAAGTGTTAAATAGTATTATCTTTATGCCATCCTTAGCAGCCAATTACACATATGGATTATAATTTATAACCAGAAATATATTTTCTGATTGGATGGTGCAAGATGCCTTTTAAAAATTAGATTTTTTTTTTGCAACTAGATATCCCATCTTTGTGTTACATTAGTTAACTGCTTTAAATTATTTTAATGACTAGACTGAAAACAGTCACTGCTGGGTGATCAAGATATATGGGGCGATATTCACTAACATTCCTAGTCTTAGTCCTATCTTATACACAATTATCAATCATCAATTTCTAATGATACTCTAACTCCATTATCAAATTTAGTTACCAATTTAAAATTATATTGCTTCTACATGAAGATTTAAGAACCAAAATTGTGCTTACTGTAATAGAAATAAAATCAGGCATATGATAAAAATGATAAACTACTAAAGTTAGGACTAAGACTAAGATAGGGATGTTAGTGAATATCACTCCAGTTGAATGTTACAGAGTATGACATGTTTCAAAATACATACACAGAAGGGGGAATTTATCAAATAAAACCTTCAAAAGCTGGTGTTCAGTCCTCAGACTGGACAGATTTACTAACCTTTATATCAAATGATATTCCATTCCACATGTCACTGTCTGTTATCAATTCCCCATGCACATCCACTGATTGTGTGCTGTCATACTTGCCGTCATCTTTGGGGTATATACTCATTGGAACATTTAATCCTGCACCAAATGCCAAGGTGCCCGCTACACGAAGACTGGTCTCACAGTTTTCAGTGTCTTCGTATTTGTCATCAAACTGCATAGCAATCTCATTGTTCCCAATGGAAGGATATGTGATTGGTATTTCAATTATACATGCTCGTGTTCTGTCATTGCATTTGTATTCACAGCCCAGAGGAATAGAAGATGTAAGTTCTGTATAACCAGGGCTCTGACCTTCAGTCAGCGAAATGCTATCCTTGGTGAGTTTAAGGCCAACAAAAAATTTAGTAGATATGGCATCTCCAAATACAGCTTCAGTACCTGTGGTCCATTGGACACTGCACTTCAGCTGTTCAAATAGACACAAAGAGATATTTTATTTTCTGTACCTAGGTTGACTCCTAGAGAAAGTGTGGTCAGTAATAAAATGCTTTTTCAATATGGTAACTTTCTATGAACCTTCTTATAACCTATCCACAGATAGTAAAGCCAAAAACTAAGACTAACTACATACACTCATACCTGATGAGCAAATTTGTTATTTCATAATTCTACACATGCTTTATTTGATGTTTGTACATATACATGGGGATATATATAAGGGATATATAGGCCTGGATATATATTTTTGTGTAGACCTGTGGCACTTTTTTATTATGACTAATTCACGTTACAAAATCGCAACAAAGTGCCGATTTTTCGTTAATATTTGGGAAAGTATGTAACCTACAAAATATTTTTATATACATCATTAGAGAGGTATTTTACAGGTGTTTCTGCTCGTTAATGATACATTGAAATCCATTGAGAAATGGTGGAGATATCACAAGTAAAAAATGTTTGTGTTTTTGTAAATTGAGATTTTGTGTTCAATGCTTCCCATAAATTTATGACAGTAATTTGTAGCATTCTTTATTTAAATAGGTATTTATTTTAACTAGTCATCATAAAAAAGTAGATAATAAGTGAAAAACACCCCTCAATAACCATATAAGAAAAAAATTATATCACTCATGAAGATAACCCATAAAATACTCATGCTACACACTCTTATAATATTGTCATTTTCATTTGTGCTTTTTCACATGTATTGGTCAGGAAACTTTCTTATTATATAAATGATAGTATCAGGGAAGACTATCAGGGAAGACTATCATCCTGACAGCCATATAATGCATAACAGTATGTCTCTTCCAAACTTAGGGATTCCTTGGAGTCTTCGAGCAGTTTATATTTTTCACTGTTATTCGATAAAAGAAGGGACAAGATATAGTACACTATTCAATTTAAAAAGGATCTAGCTTTGGCTATGCAAAATAAAATAAATTATCTTACTTTTGCAAGATTACCTTATGGGATACTTTAAAAACACTTTAAGTTAAGGAATAAACAAACGATTAAATAAAATGTAAAAATATCAAGTAGATTTCGTAAAAGTTAAAACATGATATAAACAAATAACATTGTTGTATAAATTGTGAAATGAATAAAAGAGCAGCATAATGTTAGAGCTACAATAGACAACAAAAGATGAACAAATGAGTGACCAATAGATCAGCCGTCCACACCATTAGGAAGATCAAAGGTAACTTCTGATCCGAACTAAAATAATAGGTTTGGCGTGGTTTTTAAGTGGTTTCACCACACCCTCTGTCACTTAAGTTTTATAAGTTAAATTTGTTTACCAAAGTTTTGCCTCTGTATTACTTTTTGTACACTTAGATATAGTTGCTTATTCACTGATCTGGTTTTACCAGAAATATAGTTTGTATAAATGTCTTTACCTCAAAATTTGCTTTGGTATTACCATTTCTGTAAGTTTTGTCCATTGTCAGTGTAGATGACTCGCCAGATCCTTGCTTTTCTTCTTCAAACAAAATGACACCTCCAATTGACCAGGTAAACTTCAGCTTTTTTACAGCTATCCCATCTACCCAGGAAGCAACGTGGCATACAAATTGCACTTCTTCCTTACATATACCATTCCCGAGTTCTTTCTCTTCAGACTTGTGTGCAATTTCAACATGGCTTTTTCTTTTGAATAAAGCTGTAATATAGTTATTCCCACATGATGTAACAAAATAACATTTCAAATTTCACAAATAGGTCGAGTTTGCTTCTTATTTTATGCAACTCTAAGCAATACCTTTGTCTAATCACCATTTTTACTAAAATTCTGTCAGAAAAAAGAACATTTTTTTTTCAAAATAATGGCTACACTGTCTTGCTATAAATTGATTATTTGACAAGAGCATCATTAATATATCTCCAAAAATTTTTGAAGTCATTTGGTGCATATGCATTATGTTGCGAACCTTATGTTGTAAGTAATGTTTCTATTTAACAAAGATTTTGATTACATTCCCCAGGTCCCCCCAATGCAATAATACCCAAAATGGGATTAAAAATTTATTCACATATTCTAAAACATTTGTAATATTTGAACAATATAGCATCAAATCATTATTAGAATGTTAACATAATTATCGTATAAACAGAGTTCAGGGAATGTCAAGTTAATAAAATGTCCCAGTAAATGTAATAAATAATATCTTGACTCCATATCCTAAAACGCAGTAGAGTCATTTCTAAATAAAATGATTTACTGGGGAAACTTGCAAGTAAATCATCTAAATCATAAATTATGTATACAGTTCTGCCTGTATGAATGATTATTGACACATATATGTTAGATGATAGCATTGTACATAAAAGATAACGTCCAGAGATAATGTAGCACAATAGCATGGTGATAATTCAAACATTGGGCCAGATAATGAAGTGACAGTAATACGATGTTACAAAGGTAGAACATAGGCTGGGTCCTCTCCAGCTTGTCAGACAGCCTTTCAATAATGTACACAACTTTGCAATCTCAAAGTGAATATCATAAAAAGTAAGTGAAGTTTAAGGTTCATTGAAAGGATTTGTAAAGTAATAGTAGCACACCATCCTAAACTGTGCAGAATTTACAACTTTGGACATAACTTAGTAAAATGTCATTCAGAACAGACAACAGCATCATCAGCATACCTGTAAACATTTAGGTTCTATGATGACAATCCTGTTACAGCACTGCCTCAAACAAGGAATGAGGCGAGGGTCGACACCCAAGTTCTAAATTTCACAGAATATCCACAACACAGGTCCAAACAATAATGATCTATTACATTGACAAAGAGTTCCATAATTGGCAACAATTAAGCCAGGTTGTATGCAACCACGTGCAAATGTGTCAATTATGTGTCATGAGCAAAAGCACGTTGATATTTAACAAATATTTTGATAACCAGTATTCCTAAAATTTAATTTTGTTTTCACTTTTTCATGAATGATTGCCAGTATATTCAATCTTAAATTACATACAATTGCTTATTTTCACTATGCTGATACGTTTTTGGTCCGATGCAGGATTATAAGTAAGTTCTAAGGAAAAAAGGGATATGATGTAATAGTAAACATGCTCAAAACTGAACAATATTTATGTAAGCAACTAAATTTTTTATCATTAATGACAAGGAATCACATGGATTTTCTTATTGTGTTGTTTTCTGTATGAATCCGACACATTGCATTAAAACTTGAAAGTTACCAATCACATCTGTAAAGTCTGTCCTGGTAAGGCATATTTGATTAATATTTTTATATTGGATAAAACGGCTAGATCACCTGTGCCAGTGAGGAGAGGGATCAAACAGAATAATGTCAAGATCAAAGAAACAATAAACTAGATTGTGGTTGTGATTGGATTGTGTATGTGAAGAAAAAACAAAGGGAAATTTAAATTTTATTAACAAACACACAACTAAGCTATGCTTATTTACATTTGTAAGGTAATACGAAATCGTTTAAAATTTATTAGGATAACTGAAATGATTTGAGGTTACCTTAGGTTAAGAATAGGCAAGAAAAAAGGGCGTTAAGTCAGAATATAAATACCTCATAATTGCTAAATATGTGTCCTGTAGTTAGGAAAATATGTAAATATCATAAACCTTTCTGGATTGATAAACTGATTCATCTTTGTAAAGTTTGGAAAAATAGGTCATGTACGAAAGGTTGCAAAGAACACACCAAGTAAGATAAACTTGGTGGAGGTAATAATGTTTGGTGTATAATGAAAATAGTTTTGGGATGATCCTTGTGTGAAACTGACCAAAAACAAGCCTGGGTAAACATACTAAAATGTACGACTTATAAATAATAAAAACACAATACTTTAATCTATTCTCTCCAAACACCAGGGGCGGATTTCATGAAAGGTCTTATCCCGTCACAAGCTCAAACTTGAGACTTTTGTCTCAAATTTTTTGAATGTTTTACTTGAGCCCATGGGCTCAGCCTAATGGATTTCACAAAAGGTCTCAGTCTTAGCTTTGGTTTAGTCACCACCTGAATTGTTGAGACTGGTTGAAAGTGGGCTTAAGTTTTGTAAACAAAGGCTCAAATATGGCCGCCATAATTCTTTCTTCACTTCAAAATTTGAAATGGCTGAAAATAGGGTACAAGTATATAAAACAACGCCCCTGATGTAGTTTTTGGGTGTTTTTACATGTTTACAACGTTTTCCCATTACAAAATGGTATTTAACCAGAGATATTATGTGTTAAACAAGGAACATTTTGCCATCAGTAGAATGTTTTGACTACAAAAAAATGGTCACATGACACAGAAAACCACTGTGGTTATTTAATAAGTTTGGTCTCAACTGAGACCCCTTCTGTGAAAACCATTTGAGACAAAGACTTAGCTGAGCCAAAAGGCTCAGATTTGAGCCAGTGGCTCAGTCTGAGACTGGGCTAGTCAGATCTGGGCGGATTTCATGAAAGGTCTTAGCCTGGTCTCAGACTCAAACTTGAGACTTTTGTCTCAAATTATTGTAACATTTTACTTGAGCCCATGGGCCCAGCCTTTATGGATTTCACAAAAGGTCTCAGTCTCAGTTCTGGCTCAGCCACTGGCTGAGACTGGTAGGTAGTGGGCTTAAGTTTTGTAAACAGAGGCTCAAATTAATATGGCTGCCATAATTTAATTATTCTCTTCTTCAAAATTTTAAATGGCTGAACATAAGGTACAAGAATATAAAACAACTGCGTAAAGTAGTCTTTGGGTGTTTTTGTATGTTTACAAGGTTTCCCAATGTAAAAATATATTTTACCAGAGATATTATGGGTCAAACAAAGAACATATATCTCATCAGTAGAATGTTTTGACTCCCGAAAAGGGTCACATGACACAGTAAACCACTGTGGTTATATTTGCTAAGCTTGGTCTCAACTGAGACCCCTTCTGTGAAAACCGTTTGAGACAAAGACTTAGTTGAGCCAAAAGGCTCAGATTTGAGCCAGTGGCTCAGCCTGAGACTGGACTAAGTCTGAGACCTTTCATGAAATCCGCCCCAGCGTTTCATGTTTAGCTGTTTTGAGAGCTTGGTATTTTTAACATTAAGATTCATCATAGGTATTTAAAACTGTAAATTATCTCCAAAGTGCAAATTTTAGGAAGTCCAAAGTAGATGAGCATTTTGGTCAGCTGTGTGATACTAAATCTGCAGACAATGAACGTTTTGCTTTCAGTCTGATTCCTCGACCTCTTTATTTTGATATTTTTACCAAAATAGTTTCAACATGAGTGGCAAAAATAATTTCCTTAACTGTATCATAAAAAGGTAAATCTACCACTTAATAAAGCATAATTGCAACAGGAAGGTTACATTTGGGAATATATGTACTTAAAATAGCAAAGGGTAAATCAGATCAAAGCCTCAGTGAAACCAGCTAACACTTGTGGATAGAATCTGCATTTTATAGAGATAAATAGCTATAAAAATCATATTAGAATGAAAATTAATAAATTTGTAACCTACTTTGACAAATCTCATCGTCATCACGACATTCACCATCACCTCCTAAAATATGTTGATGCATTGAAGAAATAATTTAGACAATACATTGCACTGCCGCAATTCTACGCTATTTGTGCAACAATGTATTTTTGCAGTGCAAAGACTGTGTTCAAGTCAACATATTAACCCGTGTAATACAATTATTACCAATGTGACATTGTTACTTTGTTGTTGTTTAATTTTAAAATATAGACTAGAACTGTTATGCTTGTATATTTACAATTACTACACAATTCAATGTCAGACTGACAAACCTTACCAAAACAAATTCTCCCTTCATACCAACCATCATAAACATAATGAGATCCAAGCTGATACACATTGAAATTATCACAGTGCCTCATGCAGGTGTAGCCTACGCAACACCCATATTCGCTGTGACTGAGTTCAATTTCATATGTATTATTACCATAACCATCATATATATAGTTGTGATTTCCAGCTGAAGAAAAAATCAGTAATTTTAAACAATTTTAAAATTACATAATCAAATACACTTGCTATTTGTACAACAATAAGAACATACAAAATTACAGTGATTAGCAGTAAAACAAAAATAGATTAATATTTCACTTTAGCTTGACAAACAGAAAATATATTTTATCAAACTTATGAATAATTTTCTTCACAGTGAACAGAGAATTGTTTTACATGTTAAATCAAACAAATAATGTAATTTATTGCTTGTGTTAAATTTTTACAAGTCCTCTCACCATCAAAATAAATCTGCCTTTCAGTCTGACAGTGATTGACATCTGGTTTTTCTAGTGCTATGTCCTCAGCACCAGGTATGGTTGACCTATACCAGCCATTTTTCTCCCAGGTGCCATCTTTCCAGAAATAATCATTATCACCTTCCATCAGCTCAGAGTCAGGGTCATAGTAATCTGCACTTCTGGTGGGATCTGTGATCAGATGATGATTTCCATCAAGACACGGATCATATGTGTCAGGATCATGTTGGAGCTCATCCCAGTAATCATAACACCAACCTCCACAATTGCGAACCTGCAAAACTGCGTATCACTGATTTTTTAACTGTTTATTTGAAATAAAAAAGCTGCTTGTAAACAACTTATGTGTCAGTTGTGATCATGTGACAAAACAATAAACATGTTTGTGATTGAAATAAGTGTTCTGATAAATAACTGAAGTCAATTACCTATTACTCACATAGATATCTTCAGAAGAATTTAACAGTATTCACAATAGAAAAGTAACAAAATGAAGGGAGAAACCATAAATGTCATCACTATGTGGTTAGTATATAGTGACATTTATTTTACATAGATGAAGATAAAATAAAAATACTTTCAGCAGGGATATTGCTAATTTGCTTTCTCTACTTACATGATCACAAATACTTTTTCTTTATTTGGTCCTTCGACGGTGTTGCCCTTGCAACTTACATCATATGTAAATGTTTAACTCAGTAAACATTTTATTTTATTCCTTTCACTTTGTGATAATAATTTAAGGTGACATTAATTTCCAGAAACTTAATTTATCTTAGGTATATGTAAAGTATGAATTAGAAATCCTCCTTACATAATGTCACCCTTACCTTGTTTCGCTTGATGTTAGGTTTTGTGATTCTTTAATTTTTGCATACCCACATAATTATGTGACTTCTGTATATATGTATACGACTTATTTTGACTGTATATTGCTTGCACATCTATTTGTTATTAACTCATGGGCGGTAAATATCTTGGCTACAAATAGTAATTATTCATACTAATTAATTACATATACCATATACATACATTCACATACTATTACATGTTAACAAACCAGATACTCCACAGATACCCTTTTACTGCCTGAGTTGAGGGGATTGCTACATAATGTTATATGTATGAGGATTCTATGTTATTTCCAGCTCATCTGATTTAGATTATATAAGTCAATGGTCACAATAGAGTTTCATTTAATACAAGAGACCTCATTATCTAGGTAATTTAAAGTTTGGAACTTAACCATTGGTTCTGATATCTGTGGTCATGGGTTAGAATTTAAAATCATGAAATTATCTGAGATACGGGAATTTCCGATATGTTTACCAGAGATAGACTTGACTCCTATTAAGGCCTGTTATATCACTACATAACATTTCACCTGAGGCTTGCTGATCATTTTTCAAACTCTTTCAACTCTGGTCGTTATAATTAAACTACATTTAACATGGAGAAGTTTTACATTGATTTTCTAAACAACTTTTGTTCAGCAAATTTTCTGTCTTTTGATATTTGACTTAAAGTTTATATTACCTCAGCTTTTCCAATATTTGGGAATTTTTTGTCTTGGAGTGACATTTCACTGAACACGAGCTTGTATAAACAGAGCACAATCCAGTAATGTTTAACTTTGACCACCTGGGTGGCTTAATTGTGTCAAGACTCAAATGTGTATGAGTTGAGATATTAATTATATCTAACCCTTCATATGCTAAGTCCCTTATGACTACATAATCTGTAGATAATTCTGAATCCACTTCAAAAACATTTTTTTGAGCTTGCTTGTGCGGGATGACACCTTGGTGTCAGTTAGGTCATTCCTGAGAGGGTACCTTAAGCTGACATTTAGTATGCATGACATGCTGTTTGTAAACTGGCTTCTGATTGGCTTCACATGCCTTCTTTAGCCAGAAAATTTGAACCCTTCTTCCATTTACAGCTCACACTTGGAAGGGGTAACAGCTCAAGGACAATTTTATTTTATTCTGTTTTTCTTCTGCATGTACTTTAGGTTGTTGTTTTTAGTGTTATTTTATTTCATCTTAGTCTTACAACCTTCGGTATATGAAGAAGAAAATGTATAATTTACATTCTCAAAAAGCTGATACTCAGGTATCTTTTGATTTGCATTTGGTGGATGATAACAAATTTATAACGAACTTGTTGGGACAAAAATCTCAGGTCATGTTTCACCAAGATTCAGACTCTTCACTATGAGGTAGTGAACGTGATTGTGGACAAATAATTCATTCATCTGACAGTGACGGTGCGGACCCCAGTGGGCGTTCGTTTAACTGATTACAGGCCGAAAATGCTGGCAATGCTGGATTTTCAAGAATCACAAACATTGGCAAATCAACAGATTCTATCTCAGCTTGCTACTATTGGTGATAGGCTTCAAAAATTAGAAGACAAACCTGTAAAGAAAACGGCTGATAGATCCAAAGTCAAGAGCACTCGTGTCACTAAACCCCACAAGAGTACTCGGGAAAACAAAACAGAAAGCACTCATGCGGAAAAAAGTATTCCTACAACCAGTAGTGATTGTTGTTCTCAGTCGGGCACTACCCACATCCCTTCATTAGAATATATCAGAGCAAATAACCAAATTCAACGTAGTGTTGAAGACAGAATTAAAGAATTGCAACAGCTTGCAAAAACAGGTATGTCTGAAAATAAAATTAAATCTCAAAGAGGTGGATCAGTAGATGTTTTTGTAAAACATAGAGTTAAATGGCCACATGAACATGTCTTGGCTGGCTCCCAGAAAGAAAGAGTTTCATATGACCAGTTATCAATGGGTCAATGGATGGCAGGGTTTTGCAGAACAATGCGTGAAGAAAATTGTATTCAAAATAAACATGCAATGTTAGATTATCTCATTTCCTTATTAGATGACTCCAATGACTTTTCTTGGAATTCTGCAAAGGCCTGCCATGCAGTGCTTCTGTGTCGCATGGAACAGGGTGAAATTAAGGATTACACACAAACTGATCTTATTGATCGCATTAGAAGAGCTCATGCTCAACGCCATGTCTCTTCCAAAAATGTTACCAAACGTGAGAAAAATGCAAAAACCATGATTTGTCAGTTTTTTAACCAAGGCTCATGTATGCACCAAGCAACACACGAAACCAAAGGTGTGGTCTATAAACATGTTTGCAACCATTGCTTCACAAAGAATGGAAAATCGTTTCCACATCCAGAAATGGATTGCAAAACCAAAGCTAGAAATACAAAAAACGAATAAGCTTGGGCGTTGGTTCATCTAAATTGTGTCATTATACAACTAGAATGATTTGGAATACCAAAAATGATGAAAAATCGACCTTACTTGCATATAATGCAAACATTCAAACAGATTTTCATTGGTTTAAATCTTCTAAAGCTTTTAATAACACAAGGAACCACAGAACCTACGTCCAAGTTGTCAAGACCTCTGATTTCGATCATAGAGGCAGTATTTCTGCAAAACATTGTACCTCGGGTCCCCGCATCGTCACTGTCAATAACGAAAAGGTCTAACCTAAAGTAGTTACCCGTTCCAAGGTGAGTATAAATGCAAAGGGATGCACTTCCCTTAAAAAATATTCTTCACAAAAATGGGAAGAAATTAGTAGAGACAGTCCAAATGCTCAGCAACAGGGGTTTCTAGCCAATAGGTTTAACATTCTTATGGATTTTCATGATGATTCGTCATCAGACCGTTATACAGGCACTGAGGGATCTGAGGGGGAGGTGCAGCCTTTTATAGATACAATTGTGTCATTACATACACAAAATGCACATAGTCGTTCTATACACAGTGACCAAAAATCAAGCAATGCTACACCACAGTATGAACATGGTTGTAAAAATACCCATTCTTTGCCAAATGACATTAAGGCAAAACATGTCACTGTGGATACACTGCTTCAAGGCCCCTCGCTGCATACTAATCATACTAAACAAATGGCCACTACGTTTGTTGATAAAACACAAAAACATGTATCTAGGGATGAAGACCCCCATTCTTCTGCACATTTACAACAAATTCCCTTATATGTATGGCAAAATAAACATCTTAGTAAAGATCATGTGGCCTGTATAGCTCAAAATGGTGGGGATTTTGGGTATATCCCGGATATCTTCTGGCAAAACATACCTGATATACTAGAGGCTCACAAAATAATACAAAATAGTGGAGTGCCAAATTTTTTAAAATCAAGAATACCAGTACCCACTCAACTGAATCCTGAAAGATGATATTTCCATTTGCAAGATTATTGGGATCAGCAACTCCCAGATCTAATAAACTATGGATTTCCACTCGACTTTCAAGCTTCAGCCAACATATCATAACCATACTTCGGCTATACAATATATGGAACATATTGATCAGTATTTATCTGAAGAATTGAAGTATGGGGCAATATATGGCCCTTTTAAACAACTGCCATTTCCTGTTCACATTTCTCCTCTCATGACCAGACCAAAACAAAATACTGATAAACGTCGTGCAATAATGGACCTTAGTTGGCCAAAAGGGGCATCTATTAACAGTGCCATACATAAATTTAAGTATCTGGATACCTATTTTTCTTTATCTTATCCTTCTATTGATCATATAGTCCACCATGTTAAAGAATTGGGTCCAGGTTCCTCATTGTACAAAATAGATATCAGTAGGGCATTTCGCCATTTGCATATTGATCCGGGAGACATTAATCTGCTGGGAATACTTCATCAGGATCTATTCCTGGACGGATCTCTGCCTTTCGGATTTCGACTCAGATCAGGATTTTTTGAGAGATGCTCCGATGCTATCAGGTTCATTATGAAAAAACATAATCATAATGCACTCTTAAATTACATAGATGACCTTATATATATTGGATTACCATCCAAAATATACCAGTCATATCATTTTCTATTATCTCTGTTGAAGGATCTAGGACTAGAGGTGAGTGATTTAAAGTTGGTTCCTCCCTCTACATGTGTCACATGTTTAGGTATACTGTCAACAAGACGTTATCCATTCCTCAAGAAAAATTGCAGGAAATTAAACAAATGTGCAAAACATGGACACAAAAGAAAACTGTGACTAAACAGCAGTATCAATCCTTGTTAGGATCTTTACTGTATATTACAAAATGTATCAAACTGGCTCATATCTTCTTGAACTGTATTCTGCAAGTATTGAGGTCACACCATAATTCCCATAGATTTACATTAAATCCTGAATTTTTTCAGGATTTATGTTGGTTTAATACCTTATAATACCAATATAACGGTGTTACTTATTTTGATAAGACACCTCACCATATAGTACATCTTGATGCTTCCCTGTCGGATATGGGGGCTACTTTTGCAAATATGGTATATACCTTGCCCATTCCTCAGCATTGTCAGCACCTACATATAAGACAGCTTGAAATGTTAAATGTGGTGGTGGCTTTGAAGGTATGGGTTTCGATATGGTCAGATAAGGTCATTGATATTAAATGTGACAATTTGGCAGTAGTTGAAGTACTTACTTCTGGTAAAACCAAAGACACTTTTCTGGCCACCTGTGCACGAAATATTTGGCTGATTTATGCAAGTTTCAATATACAGATAAGAGTTTGGCACATACCTGGTAAAGCAAACAGCATTGCTGACTTGCTTTCCAGGTGGAACATAACTAAAGATCCTATTCTTAAACTACGTCAACTCTTACCACATTTTATATGGGTCCATACACACATGGACCTCATGAAACCTAACCATAACATATAATCTTGTTTTTTTTCAGATGGTGACACCCTCACTGCCCAGCTTGCCACCAGAGCCAGACAGAGGTTACAGTTGGCTTTTCGACCAGCCACTTCTAGGACATATCATCGTATGTTCACCGACTTCCTAGGCTTCCTGGTGGCAACTAGGCTGTGCCACCATCAGGTAAACCATTCTGTTTTGCTTATGTTTATGCAATTTCTTTCTGAAACTGGTCATACAGCACCCAATATTGCCAACTACATGGTTGGAATTAGAACACACTTTATAATCCACAATTTAGATACCACATCATTTAGGCATGAGCAAATTCACTTGTTTTCTAAAGCCCTAAAACTAGATAGACTGTTACAACCAAAATCCACAGCCATCATATCCACAGATTTACTCAAGGATATTCTCTTGTTGACACAGAAATCCCAATTTCCCATACAGTTTACTGCCTTATATTCTTTGGCTTTCTTTACTTTCTTGCGTATTTCTAATATACTACCACACTCCATTGCTGCTTTTGACCCTTCTAGGCAATTGGCCCGTGGAGATATCATACTCACAGACCAGGGGGCTAATGTACTAGTTAAATGGTCGAAGACAATTCAAAATAGATCTGATATACATACAATACCCATTCCAGTATTGGGAGATTCCATATTGTGTCCTTACAATGCAATCACCTGCTTGCTGAATCACACCCAGGTTCTTCCAATACTCCTTTATTTTCCATTCCCAGGTCCCATGGTCCAGTTCCTCTCACAGATTCAGTGGCAAGACGTCACTTACATTCTATTTCCACCAAACCACACATTGCCCCTCCTTTGAAATTCCACGATTTCAGGCGCTCAGGGGCCACCTGGGCCTTTCACAATGGGGTTCCACTACAACATATTATGCACCATGGGACCTGGAAATCGGATTCAGTATGGAAATATATCAAATCCACACCCCAACTTTCATCACCAGTTTCCTCCACATTTCAACGACTCCTACATTCATGAACTACTTTCTTGGCTGTTTGGGTGCCTCTGTCCATTTCAACCACACATCTTTCCCACTTATTTTACAAATTCCATGCTAAATTCCCATGGTTCCACACGTTGGGCCTCAAAATTGTTCTGCAATTCACCAAGTTACAATATATTAACCAGAGCTATGCCCACCTTGACCTTTACTTAACCTATGACCTTGTAAATTCACATTCTTTGTAAATTTTCATTATTGTACATTCCCATGGGGGGTTGACCAAACCTCATGTCAGTAAAATTCTAATCCTGTTATCATTACAGTATCCCATGCCCTGTGTCCTTGGTTTCATGTTTCTTCATGTAAACATTTCATGAATACAGTAATGTTATAGATCTACATTTTATGAATACAGTAATGTTATAGATCTACATTTCATGAATACAGTAATGTCATAGATTTAATGCTATTAGCAACTATTGTGTATATGTGTAAATGGAAGTCATACTAAACAGATGCTATTATGTTATATTAGATGTAATGTTATTAACAGTCTAAGAATAGTGGAATAAATATTTATAATCCCAATTCTTGGGTTTCTTTGGTTCCCTCTGGGGAATGTGCCAGATGACACCTTGGTGTCAGTTAGGTCATTCCTGAGAGGGTACCTTAAGCTGACATTTAGTATGCATGACCATGCTGTTTGTAAACGGGCTTCTGATTGGCTTCACATGCCTTCTTTAGCCAGAAAATTTGAACCCTTCTTCCATTTACAGCTCACACTTGGAAGGGGTAACAGCTCAAGGACAATTTTATTTTATTCCCACCCTTCCCACCTCTGTTAAGGGTCATACTTGGTGTGTGCTTACATATTTTGTATAGTTTCAGTTGCAGTTGAGGGTATCCCCTTCTCAGCTGGCTCTGCGCCACAGTGAGAGTGTTTGGACAGTGGCTCCTTCCTGTGTTGAGGACTTTTGGCCAATGGACACAATATTCTATGTCATGATCTTATACCATGCTCCATGTATTATTTGCTGCTATTCGTTAATATAAAGCAAGCTAATTCTCCTTTCTAAGTGTGTGTGTAAATATACATGTAACAAGTAATTTTAATGTTATTATAACTTTTCATGATGTCATAATGTATGTGCTCATATTGCGCATAAAGCGCCATGTTGTTATTTTATTGCCATCATCTTAACCTTATGTAACATCATGTATTTACAATACATCTGTCAAGCTTTATAAATATGATCTATGGCTTACAGAGTGTCTCACATGTATCCAAAACTGGATGGCTGGCGTGAAATTGAAACTCAATCCCGAGAAAACTGAATTTATTATAATAGGTGATAGACAAGCCAGAGAGTCCCTCATAAATAAATTCCCTACTCAACTTCTCGGAAATTCTATTTCCCCTACTGATACAGTCAAGAACCTGGGTGTAATTTTTGACTCTGGAAACACCTTTTCCAACCACATAACTAATACGTGTCGAGCCTGCTACTACCACCTTAAGGACCTAAGACGTATCCGTAAATACCTCAGTATGGAAACTGCAGCCTTGCTTGCAAACTCAATGATCAGTAGTCGACTTGACTACTGCAATTCCCTACTTTATGGCATCAGTAAGTACAATGTTGCTAAACTCCAAAAGATACAAAATGCCCTTTGTAGAATTGTTTTTAGACTTGATAGAACTAGCCATGTCACTCCTTTTCTTCAAAAACTACACTGGCTTCCTATCACTTACCGTATATTGTTTAAGTACAATCTAATTACTTTCAAGGCTATAAATTTCTCTCAACCCACATACCTATCATCCTTGATCAAAACCAGTTGTCTAACACGTGGAAATCGTCTTTCTCTTTCCTCAGCCTCTCACAAAAAGGCCATCGGTAGGAGAGGTTTTGCAGTGGCTTCCCCCATAGAATGGAACAGACTCCCACAATCAGTACGATCACAACAAACAATAACAGGTTTCCGTAGCCAGCTAAAGACCTACTTGTTTAGATTAGCATATCCTCCACCATAGTACATCTACCTGGCGGGCGCTAACCTTGGATCATGACCTCGAACGTCCCTCGACTTTCCCTTTTTGATTTCAAGCGCATTAGAGGATGTTGCATCAATTTTGCGCTATATAAATGTTTCTATTCTATTCTATGGCTTCCCGGACATGTTTGGCATTAACTGGGATTTTATTTCAAACCTTATACATAGCTTATTCTTCTTAGACAGCTGCAGTTCACACAACCATGGCTCAGTTGTGTGCATTGTTGCCTGCCTGCATATTCGTCTGTCTTAATGCAACTTTCATTCATTTTGACTCTTCTGATCAACTGTGACCGGCGGTGGCATTATCCTTGTGGTACACTACCGCCAGACGCGTTGTGTCGTCCCAAGAGCTGATATAAACATTGGGCAAAACTGGTTTAGTTTGATGTTTCCTTCTAGCCACATCAGCTGAATGTGGGCTCCGATATGATATGGTTTCCTCTTGCATGCTTGTGATCAGGAGCTTGCCAGGGGATACCCTTTCGCTGTCTGTTTTATCCAATTTGGTTTTACTTCTAAACCGACCACAGTGCCCCCTAGTGGGGACACTGTGGCCAGAGGCGTCACCTCTGCTGTGACCTGAATCTTATTAGTTTATCATAATTCTGCAGGCACTTTATCTATGGTGCCTGTTTCTATTTTATATTGCTCACATTTCATCTACTAACCATTGAGGCAGGCTTAGGGATACTGTTACTGCCTTTAACTTACATAATTACCCTACTGGATGAAATCCTCTTTTTACATCCATCCACCTCTCATGCACTGTGACCTTTGACTTTATATGACCTGCTTCACTTACTTTGACTAAATATTATGTGTCACAGGCTCCTTATTCATTGCTACAAATGTCTCTTTCCAAAATTCAGATCACCCACTAATCCTACCTGGAATTCTTTCAATCTATCAGGCCATCATATACCTACAGGGCTAATTTTATTTACCCAAAACTTTCTCAAACTTTATTCTGGCATGGGTGCCTCTGTCCATTTCAACCACACATCTTTCCCACTTATTTTACAAATTCCATGCTAAATTCCCATAGTTCCACATGTTGGACCTCAAAATTTTTCTGCAATTCACCAAGTTACAATATATTAACCAGGGCTATGCCCACCTTGGCCTTTACTTAACCTATGACCTTGTAAATTCACATTCTTTGTAAATTTTCATTATTGTACATTCCCATGTGGGGTTGACGAAACCTCATGTCAGTAAAATTCTAATCTTGTTATCATTACAGTATCCCATGCCCTGTGTCCTTGGTTTCATGTTTCTTCATGTAAACATTTCATGAATACAGTAATGTTATAGATCTACATTTCATGAATATAGTAATGTCATAGATTTAATGCTATTAGCAACTATTGTGTATATGTTTAAATGGAAGTCATACTAAACAGATGCTATTATGTTATATTAGATGTAATGTTATTAACAGTCAAAGAATAGTAGAATACATATTTATAATCCCAATTCTTGGGTTTCTTTGGTTCCCTCTGGGGAATGTAAGAACTGGCTGTACAAAGCAGGACCTAATGAAAGGGAATGAAACACGTGTCCAACAACTGGGTCGTCTACTGCCCCCCCCCCCCCCTTCGAAAAAAATATAATAATAATAATAAAAACCTTTTGCTATGATCTAATATATGTCCATCATTTAGTCCAATCATGCCATCAATTAATCCAATCAGATACAAAATATCAGAATAAAGGTTTTCCCAGGCCAGAAAAAAATTATCCACAAAGAGTTGGCATATCAATAACCAGATATCAAAAAGACCACTTTAACAAAATTATTTATTTTTCTGTTTGATCGGTAAATAAGGCTGAAAAACAAAACCGTATGGGTTATTCTAAATCACACAATTTCTTTAAATCATTGATACAACAATACACACAGAATGGAAACCATTTTGCGCACCGAACAAATTTTGTAAAATGTTTGAAAAAACCTCTCACAAGCTCTCTCATGCTAAACTCTCAATCAATCAGTCAATCAGTTGTCCAAGTGCTTAATCTTCGTATCTATGGATTCTAAGGCACACTATCCAGTTTGCTAGGCATAAATCATTGAGACGTTAGACATATTCCAAGGCAATTCGGTGTTAGGTAGTAAGAAACTAATGTGGAAATGATTTCTGAAATAAGTGTGCTTTTAGTCGACTTTTGAAACATGAGAGATTTGGAGCTGCGTATATCATGTGGAAGATCATTCCAGAACTTTGGGGAATCATTTGAGAAACTATTGTTGAAGTGGATCTTTGATTTATGGATGAAAGAACTAAAATTAACATACTGGATGGGTGATGGGTTGGGTGCGGTGGTATCTAATCAAGGTGTGGCTCATTTTAAAACCTGCACTGCCCACATATGACGTCCATTTATGGAACAAGAAGGACAAGGTTTTAAAGCAAAATTGAAATAGGTGTTGATATGGTCACACGGACAAGTGTAAATGGGCCATTAGGAACAATTTTCTCAAGAGAGAATGGTCACCACTGTGTTTAGCCCTTGGTATTAGTAAGCTATAGAATCAATTATCCACCCACACCTACTGTACTGCCCGTCTTTAACAAAGAAAACCTAAGATCAGATCTTTTATTCCAGAGAAATTTAAACTTGCTATGAGCTAAATAACTTGTTACACAGAAGCCATACCAAAGCGAGCTGTTTTGTTTAAATGTTTAAATTTTGTGCACATTTTCAATAAAAGGATGCCCTATTCAAGACAAAATGACATTTAACAAAACTCAAAACTTACATGTTTGCCAAAGCCCATCGAACTTAACCACCCTCCTCTGTCCTCCCTAGTATGAAATGGCTACGTTTATCGACTTCCTCTTGTGTTTATTTTTGCATTAAAAGCTGTCAGATGATGACGATTAAGCGCTATAAAAGTTCTTATTACATTATATAAGATAAAGTGAAAAAAAATAAGATAAGATAAAGTGAAAAAACCCCAGGAAGTTGTTTTCTTTTGAAATAAAAAAAAGTCAACAAACAATACTTCCAATGTCAACATATAAGCTACATTGTCTCGTGCATATTTGAATGTGTGTGAATTGGTGTATGTTTACTCAAAGGATAGTATAAAACTACATGAGAAGGCCATCAAATCTAGGAGATTTCTAATTTAACTGGCATTTGCTTCATTCTGGCAAGGTTCTTTTATTACAAGATACTGTCCTCCTTTTATTATAAGATACTATCCTCCTAATATTACTTAAAGTCTCCTGCAATTTTTGGTAAATCTTCTGTTGTTGTCGCGATTTGGGCCCACGTTAACCTTGAATTTATTATTTTGTATTGGTTCCTTGAATTCAGGCACACCTCGTCAGTATTGCATGAGGGACTTTTCCAATGCAGCCGTACTGAGGTTGGACATTCTTAATACAAAGCAGGACCACCTCTGAGATCAGGGTTCGGTTCCTGACCCGACCTCAAGTGGGAAATCTAGTAGTTGCTTGCCGTTGGCCAGGAGTTTACAGTACAGAAACTTGACCAACTGCACTGGTTTTCTCTGCCCTTCCAACTACCCATTGTGATATGACCTGTACAGTGTTGAAAGTGACATAAAACCCCAAATAAATAAATCTAAATACAAAGCTTTTGCCCCGTTCTTTTGTGTGTTCCGTGTATTGTGTGGGCTACAGGCCTGAATGTCAGTTATCCTGAAAGTCTCATACACCTTAGACATGCAAGGATTCATCTCTTTCATTGTTTTATTTACTTTCAGCGTTGACATAATTTTTATAGGATTGCTGTTAACTATTTAGATGCTGGCAGATTTATGAATTTTACATGTATAATAGTTTATTAGATTACTTACATACCATGACAAGTGCACAGATTATTTTAGTAATACTTTGATCTGAACAAAGAAACACGTAACTATCTTAATTAAAAAATTGAACTAGTAAATAATTTTCCATCGTTCTCTTAGTATAATGATATATTGTGATATAGAAACTGTAGCTCTTTGCTTATTTCATTACTCTAATCATAATGGTGTCCCATATGACAGTAAAAACAATTAGTAGACCAACAAGTAGATAATCAATTGTATGTTTTAACTGTTAATTAGAGGTAAAATTAACAACAAACGTCTGAATTGCTTGTTTTTGCTCTCCAACTGTTAGACTGCTACTGTACATTAGATTCACCGCATAAACATTTTGGAGTCACCAGGACAGAGTCGTGAAGCAAAAATGCAAATGCATTTTGTTAGGAGTGCATGCATGGAATGGCCCCTTAGCACAGTATTTGTGAAGGTGCAAGTGATTTTAACCTAAAACGTCATGTGTATGTCATGGTAGAAAGTCCAATCTGGTAGAATTTCAAATTGGTAGAAAGTCCAAATGGAGTTTCTACCAAAATAAACTTGGTGGAAAATCCAATTGGAGTTTCTACTAGTAGAAAGTCCAATCGATGAGATTTGGGTATTGCCCTGGGGTCCGAAATCTAATCAACTTTGTTGATATTCCAGTCTCAGAGCTTTAGGTATTGTTCTGTGTGCCAGAATGTTATCTTTGTAGAAACTCAACAAAACTTTAAAGAAAGTCCAACTGAAACACAAAAAGTTGGACTTCTATAAATATAATTCTGTCATTTAAGCATGCAAGGTGCAACTTTCATAAATGAAGAAAATGCATATTATGGAAAACATTTTACTTTAACACAGATTTAACATACTCAAACATGACAAAAACTGAAATTTTCAATCTATTCTAAGAATTTCATGATTAACATCAAATCCCACCACCATTTTCCGAGTGAAATCTGTAATATGGACATTAGTAACTGATGTAAGATTTAAATTTCCTTTAACAAGTGTTATACAAAGTACAGTTTTAGCCAAGTAAATTTTGACAGCAGTCACTTCATATATGGCATTTAGTTGAGCAACTAACAGCTATGCTTCTAAAGCAGCATTTGTTTGTCCCAACTGCCCAGTTGGTCCCAGCATTTAAAGCTTGTAAGTACTATTATCTCATCCAGAATTTTAGAATCAATATTAGATTTCCGACCCGAGGGCAATACCCAAATCTCCTAGATTGGACATTCTACCGGTAGAAACTCCAATTGGACTTTCTACCAGGTTTATCTTGGTAGAAACTCCAATTGGACTTTCTACTGGTAGAAACTCCAATTGGACTTTCTACTGGTAGAATTTGAAATTCTACCAGATTGGACTTCCTACCATGACATATATATTACATAAAGAATAATAAAGTTTCAATAAAAATGACAAATTTTCCATTTTTTGATATTGTGGTTTATGATGAACTGGTATAAACATTCACTGGTAATATATCATAATCTTTCAACAGCACACGAACATTAGATATAGAAGTAAGATTGGTAAAACATTTTACCTCTGAAAATAAAATTTTCTTACCTAAAAAAGCAATGAAAAGCAGTGCCAAATTCATGTTGTCAATATTCCAATCAGAAAACAAGCCAGCCTGTGACAAACTACTCAACTGGTAGTCTGTCTAAATATATACTGATTTGTTATGATCTAAACTTTTAAAATGTTTTTAACCAAAAAGATCCAGGATAATAAATTCGGGCGTTTACCAAGAAATGATCATTGGGCACCCTTTATACTTGCCCATTGATCCATTAAACCGGGCCTCTGGCTACTAAATGATTTATTGTAGCTGCTTTTTATTGAATAGCAAAAAGTAGGTTGATGTCATGGATTCGTTTTTTTTAAATAACAAAAGTTATTTGGTTTTGGTCATTCTTGGGGTTTTGGTGTACAAGGAATAAGGAATGGGTAATAATTACAGTTTTTGGATTTTTAAAGTGATATGTCTTTCTCTCAAGTTAGAAAGACTTTTGATATCTTATATTTTATTACATCCATTAAACAAGGAGGTTGGTAACTTTTGAAAAAATTACTAATCATTATTTTGGATTTTTATTTGAGATGACGTTATGTACAATTGACATATACTAAATATATATTTAGATCAATAATTTCGGCGAGACGTTTACCTAGGAACAAATAGTTGTTGATGCTACCATGCTTTTTTATAGTTGCTTTTAAAGTTTTCAAAGTTGCTCACATGTTTATACAACATTTATATGCTACTGTGGCCTAGTGGGTAACACATTTGCTTAGGAACGTCGAGGATGTTAATTCAATCCCAGGTACAGGCACATATACATAGTGGATAGGATGACCACTTAAAATGGCGGTCCTCTGTCACTGGATTCTATCCCAGTGGCAGGTTAAAGAACCTCAAGGACGTTGATAAATGGCCATCCTTGAGTCTCTGTCTTTCAGTTAGGGAAATGTCAGTTATTTGAGAGTTGGACTGTACTTGTACAGTTGAATGGGTCATATAGCGCATTGAGTCCTGTAGTACATGGAGATATTGTGCTGTATATAAATACAAAATGCAACAAAACAGTGGGAAATATTTATATTGCATAATATGCACAGATTTTATTTATGAGGGGCACAAAGAGACAAACTGGAAACATAAGATGTTTTTGAATAAATACACAGCACACGAAGGAAGTATTATTTTAAAGCCAAACTTAAATCCTTTCTATCCTAGATTTAGCTGATGAAAAGGCTTAAATTCTGAATATTATAGTATTTATAATTCTCTGAATACACATTCTTTTTCTCACTCACTCTCAGCTCTTTTTCTTGAACTTCTGATATATAATTATTATATCCAGCTTGCTCCCAAACTATATTTCTCACATTAAAGATTTCCTTTGGTATCAAATATGGCTGTGAAAATAACTATTCCTGATAAGTTGATCTACTTGGGTCAGTGTCTGAAGACATTTCATACATAAGTTTCCAATAACAGCAAAAAAAGAGATAAATCCAATATTTTGACTTGGTGCCAGTGTTTTATGTACTCATTTTCTATGTGTCTATAAACTCTATAAACTCAGATCTGATAACTTACAAGGAAGGAAATGTATTACAAAAATAAGGGATATATAAATTATTCTTGTTCTTTGTTAATTGAGGAAGTCCAGGAAGCAAATATTAATTTTTATATCTGAGTTAAATATACCGTATGAATAGTGTGGTGTTTTTATAATGGACCCATTCTAAAATAAACTATCATAATATAATGAATGATTGATAAAGAGAGATCTTATTGCTCATAATATGTCAGATAAGAAACCAACAGTAATGTATATTTGATTTGCAGATTACATTATTTTGATAAGTTATTCTCATTTTATTCTTAACGTGAGTTTCTGTCTAAAATTGATCCATCCTATAAGGAAAAATCCTAAACTTATTTAATTAGACATATTGGAAACGTTCTCCTCCCGGGATATTGTTTCAAAATTATCTCAAAAACAGGAGTGACTATGGCCCATTACCAACACACAATAGCTATACTTAGTAATGTTACATGCACATATTGCACAACAAAAATAAAATATATAAAATAATAAACATCATATATATTTCACACGTATTTACATGAAAGAAAAATGACCAAATATATTAATTAAAACATTGTAAAATGTAGGCCTGCTTTATTATAAGATTGCCTTATGTGGTCACTGTGAGGGTGTGTTTTCAGTGAAAAGCAAGCCCATGTAAGGATGATTTGGAAAAAACTGAATCTCTAGCCAGTAATTCTAATTAATGTAAAGGGGATATGTTCTGAAAGGGCCAGAATAGATGTACTTATTCACTGGCTTCATTATTTAAATCAGGTTCATGTGACAACTCAAATATAATATTTCAGCTCTGCATTTTTATTCTCCAGAATGCCTGATTGTACCAGCTGCTTGGACACTACCTTAACAATTCTGCAGGTTACCTATATGAACTGGCATTTGGTTTCTGTTTTGAATGACCTAGGGTCCTGTCTTGGGGACTATCATACCATGATGCCATTACACTTTTGAAACTTTGGCAGCACGCATCAGAAATGTCTCCTAGGTTTTTAGCTACTTATTTTATTTGAATGCATTGAGTTTGAGTTGGGAGATTCAAGATGCCATTTTAGGTCCAGGGAGTGTCAAATTCCTGTCTAGTTGCAATATGCTGATGACCAGGACTTCTTCACTTGAATTACAGGACTTCTTCTACCAAAACTAGGCCAGTCACTGACCTTTTGGACATTGTCAGGGAATCTTAGATATATCTGATTTATAGTATGGTCAAGATTCCCCCTCCTATTATTTGGCATCCAGTTCTACTGCCAGGTCTGATAAACCTGGGCTGGGTTTTTGGGGTGCTTCATCTCCTCAGCAAAACCTCTACAAGGAAGAAATTAATAAACAAATACTGGCTTCATCGTTGAAGGTGTCACAAAAGCAGTTGCTTACTATTGAAAATAGTGACAAACCGTGAAGAAAACTTAAAAGTGGCTAAAAGAAAATTACATGTTAAGCATGTCACACATGCAAGTTCTGTCTCACTGGGAGGGGCCAGTATGACTTAATTCTTTGTACTTCCTTCCATACTACCTTCAGTAGATCTTTATGTTTTTAATAGAGTAAAATGGCCCATCAAATATGCCTTGCCAAGACAGAACAAAGATAAGGTTACTGCAATCAGCTCACTCATCCCTACACAATTGATGGCTGGGTTTTGGCAGACGGTCAAGTAGGACAAGGGTGTTCAGGTAAATGAAAACGATGTTGGATTATGTTATAAATTGTCGTATATTCTCCTGACTGTCTGTCCAAGCAATGCATGCTGTCCTTCTGTGTAGGATGGACCAGGGTGAGGGTGCAGGCTGGTTATATATGGAAAAGAAATGACTGGAGCCTTCAGGATCATGCTTAAAGGCATGTCACTGGTTCGACAGTTTACAATACACATGCCCAGGAAAAATGAAGGTCAGCAGCTACTAAGTCCCCTCACTGTATATATTTCAACAAAAAAAGCTTGTGCTGAAAATAATCATGAAACTAAATGCGTCTTACATAGGTGTATTTGTTCTGCTTGTTGAAATACTGGAGGTAAAAAGTTTTTATTACACGTACTGTAGAAAGTCTCTGTCAAACAACACATAACTCAGGAAGGCTTGCCTAAGTCTAAGTCTTGTCCTGCCCTTTGTTCAATAGCTGTCACAAATTCTGTTTATTCAGAACAACTTGATTCTCTCAGTGCCTTATGTTCATCAGAAATTTATCTTATGTTTTACAAAACTACGGGATTTGAAAGCAAACGTGACCATAGATCTTATGCCACAGCACTGTCGGACAAGCGTAACAACCCCTTAACCCGAGAACCTGTTTCCATATATGGCCACACTTCAGTATTTCTCTGTGAATACGTATTGAAGTGATGGTATTGATAGGCACTCTGCGCGTGGTTCTAGGACTTGTCATTACAAAGTATAGTGATGTCAATACTGTGTGAATAGTGTACATAAACGACTGGATACTTTAGGCTGGCCTAGAAGACAAACTGGTGCATTGGTGAGTCCAACGTTTTCATCTCCGGATCCGAACCTCAGACTTTTAAACCTGTATCAAAGTTGGGGTTTACATCCCGTTCAACAGCCAGGGTCATATTGGGACAAGCTTGTAGAAATTGAACCCATACTGCATAAGTTGGCCGCAGGCATAAGTTGGCCACCCTCACCACAGCTTTACAGGGCTTTAACTAGACCGAGTTTCTGTCCCGTCGCCAATTACTATTGATATGTTGATGGACACAATGGCGAGGGACAGAGTTCACCTGTACCGGGTCCCACTAAACACCGTGTGGAGACTCCGCACGGTGTCTCCACACGGTAAACGTGCGGAGTTTTAAACACTATTAAAACTGTTTTGTATGTACATTTATTTGCTGTCAAATAAATAAACTGAGTGCCAAAAGACTTCAAAATGTAAAATATTTGCAAAATTGTTAGAAAAATTGGACATATCTATAAAAATTGTACATTGCCACATTATGGAGATTATGCTGAGGGTATTGCTCGGAGGTCCAGAATTTATCTTTATTCCTATTATAATATTTTATGTATCAGAAGAGATAAATTGTGAGGTATTTTATCAAAACTTGATTGTTATCTGTCTCTAAATCTTTAAGGCTTTAAACCTGCATTTAATCTCTTTGCACTTCATTATATCACTTTTACATAAATATCTCTTTGAAAAAACTTGTATTTACCATATACTCTAGAGATCTGTTTGAGTTATGATTATCCCCACATTTTCTGGCTATATTTATACACATGGTAGAGGACTTATTGCAATTTGAATATTGGAATAGAATTGTTTGATAATATTATAAGGAGAATGGAAAACATAACACTATTGTCATTATTTAATTGTGACTTGAATGCATAGACTACTTGTGGACACAAACAGTTTAGCCTCGATTGCAATGAAGTGCAATTAGATTGAGAAGCCATGTCACATTTTTGGAGGTGTGAAATTAGATAATGAATAACTGAATAATAATTTCATTGCTTTTATATCTAATATTTAAAAGTCATTGCCACTTAAATATATTCTTATTATCCACCAGCAAATATGTTCTGGGGCTTCTATAACTCAGTCAACATAAAGTGACTCCAAAATAACAGTTTAATCTGGGGCTTCTACAACTCCATTAATATGAAATTGACTCCCCAAAAATTCGATTTTGGGGTTTATACAACTCAACCTTTATAAAAGTGACTCCCAAAAATTCAATTATGGGCTTAATACAACTCGATCTTTATTAAAAGATACTCCACACGTTTACCGTGCGGAGAGTACCATGTGGAGCCCCGAACGGTGTTTAGAGGGACCGCCTGTACCTGTTTTCTGTGTAAATCTCGAACTGTGGGGAATTATTGTATTCACTTTCAAAACTCCTTGCTATGTCTATTATAGCTGTATCCAGTTTACAATACATATGTTATTAAATTAAACTGCTTTTAGAAGACAGGAATTTCTTTTGCAGATAACTATGTAATGTTAAAGGTTTGTTCACATTTTGAAAATTGGTTAAAATATATACATGCCAGTTTGATTGGCATAAAATATTGGTGAACGGCACATATACATACCTTAAAGAAATCAAATAACACTTTACACTTTCGATAATATGTGTACAAATATGCCGTTCAATATTTACACAAAAAACAAGTACATGTGAGCTCTGTCCCTCGCCATTGCATACCATCAGAAATATCAACAGCAATGCCCGACGGGACAGAAACTCGGTCTAGGCTTTAACATGAGTGCCCTACTACACTTTGAAATCATATATTATTTGTGAAACTTATTATATGTAACAGTTTTCATTGGTGTACAATAACCTATTTGTCTTTCCGGAGGCTGTAGATGAGCCGCGTCCAACTTATTCCTGCGGCCAACTTATGCAGGGTAGCAGTACAGAGGTGACAGCCTGTAATTAGGTGCTAAACATTATGCCACAGATAGCCACATCCCACATATATGTAAAGAATAAACAATTTGAAGATAATTGTAATGAATCTCATTTGAATAGTCGGTAAATTGATACCTGTTTTGGATGGATTCGTATTAAATTGTACCAAGGAAATTCCAGAGCCTCGGATGAAATACTGGACATCATTATTATACATGGAAAACGTATTGGTTACTCTCAAAGTTTTAGGCCCTCTTTTTGGTTCAACAAACATATCAGAATACATTGTGACCATTTGGCAGTGGTGAAGGTCCTCACTTGTCTTAGGGCCAGAGATGGTCAAGAGATGGTCACTTGTGCTTGCAATGTCTGGTCGCTTACTGCAATGACATTTCAATGATCATTTCTCATGTTAGTAGTTATAAAAATAATGTGGTAGATTTGTTGTCTGCATGGTTTTTACGCCAAGTAATGCCCCCAAACTGCTTGAATTTATTGATACTCCTATGTGGATTTAATGTTGACCAATTGTGATATCTAACATACTATTTGTACACCATATTATCTACATACTGTGTTTCAGTCTCTGGGACTCAACAGCCCCATGTGCCTTGTATATATATTTATTTTATTTATTTATTATTTTATTTGGGGTTTTACCTCGCTTTCACAGTGGGTAGTTGGAAGGGGAGAGGAAACCAGTGTATACAGTTCGTCAGGGTTCTGTACTGTAAACTGCCGACCAATGGCAAGCAACTACCAGCTTTCCTACTTGAGGCCGTGCCTGGAACCAAACCCCAGCGAGAGTGTTATCACTCTGCCACCATGGAACCTGCATATATATGAGAGACTTTGGACTAGCTGCATACCACCTGTGCTTAGTGTTTATTCTAGAATATTCAACTTTATTTGTAGCTTAACTGGTTTTCATGGGGATATCACTACCTTGGATTTCAACACTGGCAATACTATGTTTCATTGAGCATTTGCTCCAGTAAGGTAGGCCTGCCTCTAATATTATTAACTATCTCAAAGCCACAAGGTCCTTGTGTACTAATTATAACTGTGATATTTCTCATTTCTGAGATCAAAGCTTTTAAACTGAGTAGACTATTGCAGCCTTCATTTCCTTTCATGATCAATGTTTGCAACATAACCTGTGATATATCTGTGGCCACAGGCAGACCAATGTATTCACATGCACTCTTTTTCATTTATCTAGTTGCCTATTTTGCCTCACTCTTCATGCATGTTTGATCCATCCAAATATATGTGCAAGAATGCTGTGATAATGCTTAAATGGTAAAAAATATGGAGGTGAAACATTGAACTTGCTTCCATACCTGCCCTTGGAACCTCTAACCTGTGCCCTGTCGCAGCTTTGACCCGTAACTTCTGATTGATTCCTTCTTTTCCTTATGAAACTTCGTTTCAGATTCATAACTCTTTAGGACTAGACCCCCTTGACAGATTTTGCAGCTAGAAAGCATTTAAAATTGGCTTTCGGGAAGGAATTCCCATACAAGATATTCAGGTTCTGGGGATTTGGTCATCTTACCTGTCTCATTAAGCCTTACTATATATTATCTTGTTAATGTATAACATCTGTATTTAATATATCTCGCAGTACTTTAGTTACTGCACTGTTTCTGCTCTATTAATTTGATTTGACTTATATTTTTGTCCCTCCCAGTGTTATTTGAATCTCTGTGTCCTTTGACCTTGAAACTCATCATCTGATTTGACCTTTGTATTAAATCCTTTCACTTGGCCTATCATGGCCTTTATAGGTCACATGTTTGAACTTGTGCATGAATTTCTAGTCCTCTGAAACACTGGTTTAGCACCCTATGTAATGTTTCACAATGCACAATTACATGCCATTATTTCAAACCCCTCTAGTCTAGTTTTATAATTAATGTGTTTTGTTAACTTTTAATGTAGTTGATTGTCTTCCATCGAATAATCTTGAAGTATTTATCTTCATAACAAGAATCACATGCTGAAAGTTTAAGGCCACCTTAGGTAAATATATAATTGAAATAAGAATAAGTAGAAATAAGAAGTGAAATAAGAATAAGTAGAGTTTACAGCAAAGGGTGAATATAAGGCCACCTTAAAGATTTACAGAAATATAATTTTGATGTTAAGGTGGCCTTAACTTGAGATTATGAAAACTAATTTAAGTTTTACAATTTATGAATGACATTACAATAAAAGAAAGTTTAGAGTGTACTTTATTTGCTCAATAAGAATGTTAGTAAGAAATTTATTAATAGAAAGAAGTGCCCAAACCTTAACTAGGTGGTAGAAGGTATGTGTAATTACTTTTTGAATGTAAGAGCAACTTGATCAAAGGTCCTCTGATCCAGTGTGATGTACCTCCAGATGCATTCTGACGTCCAGGTTCCATGACTTTGAATAGGTTGCAGATCCACATTTGCGTTAAAGGAATAGGTGGCACCTGAACATCGGAAGGCGTGAAAAGTGAGTTTGGAATCCTGAAATTTCAATTTCATAAGAACGAGATTGAAATGGTGACTTACTTGAGTGTCTGTGAGGGGCCCACCTTTAAGATGTTTGTACTGAAAAGGGGGGGGGGTCATTCGTATCTCCTGGAGCTATGGCCAAGAGATTTTTAATGGTTCTCACAGGGCGGATTGGATTCTGACCTTATGATGAAATCTTTAAAAGATTTACCACATTTCTTGTCTGAAGAGTTTTGGACCATTTTATGACTATTTTGATTTCAGGAGAAGTAAAAATGAGATCACCTCTAGGCAGATGATACAGTGGGGAGAAAGTCTTAGCAATATGAGGTACTAGATTGGAAAGGCAGAGAAAGGAGAAAAATGCTAACGTATGCACTTGTTTGAAAACTTTGACCATATAAGTTGTGCCACAAATTCGAATCATTGACTGAAGAGTCTTAATACCTGTGCTTCTTTTAAGGGTTTCTTAAAAGGTCTATGGAGGGTGATTGCCTTTTCAAAGAACGTAATTCTTTGATCTAGAAATCTATCAGTAGGAATGCTGAATAATGCTAGTTTGGCTTAAATGGTAGAGGGGTGATTGGCCATCACTGATGTGGATATGTTGTAGTTTCCAGAACCTGTAGATAAGCTTTTAAGATAAGGAGAGACAATGTGTAATAAATATTGTGAAGGCTAGAAATAGATCAAACATGCTGTTGTAATTACTTTCTGTTGCTGGTCTAAAGGCTATACATGTTTTCTGGAGGCCCAGATGCCTCTCGATGGAGTCCTAGGAATCCTGGGAATACACAAACCATTAATTATATGGACCAGTCAGTAAAATGTGTTTATTACTAATTGAAACCCAGATATTGGTCAGAAACCACTGATTTAACAGGTTTTCTGCATTAGGATGGCCTTGCCGTCTGGATAACAAATTTGTAATCACATTGACCTTACCTGGAATGTGAGTGATCTTGAGACTAACTTTAATAATTGCTGCCTGAAACTGTATATCCTGGCAATAGCTGCCAGGATAAGGTCTCTAGTCCTACCAGAGTTAAGGACCTGAACTACTGCTTGACTATTGCATGCTATTGCTTTTTGATGCAAGCCTAAAGATCATATTCTTTGGGGTTGAGCTTGACGTGCATAAATGATCAGCTGATGCCAACCTTATACAGCTTACAACCCCTGCCTAAAGCTTCGATCTGATAAGTACTGTTATCTTTGGTAGACAATTGGAGTATAAATGGGGTACCCAGATATTCTTCTATGATGATACCAGCGTTGACTGAGTGAAGAAAGCTTAGATCTGTTATCACCCTACAGTGGGGGGGCATTTGGCTTTTCCCTAGTCATCATGGGTGAAATGTGATGGTTAATGACAGGGGATCCCTAGAATGGTCCCATGAACCATTTCTTCTTGAAGATAAGCTTCTGTATGTGTTGGAAATGCCTTTGCAGAGGCATGGTTAGTTTCTTGGCTCTCAAGGAACCCATGGTCTGTTGTAATCTGGAGGAGAACCGAAGCAAAAATCAGTAATAGTACTTCCTTATCCCAGTAATCCTGGAGATAGGTATCCCTAATGTATGGATTAAGTTGAGATTTGATGTTTATTTGTTTTTGAACAAAATTGTAATGATTTGTGGCACTGTTTATGTGATGTAATGGGTCAGTTTCCACTAAGTTCACCTGTTTTGGTAACACTTGTTCTCCTAGGGGAATAAAGCAAAATTTGTGCTTATTTTGTATCTCCCATAATTGACGCGTAGGATAAGTAGGTAAAACCTGCTTGTAGCTGTCTGTCTTGCTTTTAATTCTCAATGGAAATTCATAAATTTGGAAGCAATTCCTGGATCGGAGTCAGTGATTTAAGCATCATGTGGAGATACATTTTCTATGGCATCATTATTTAATGTTTTATCGACCGTACTGCCCAAATTTTTTGAACCAGTAACTGTTTGTAGAACACGACTGTGGTTCTTGCTATAATTAGTGAGGATCTTGCTATTGACACTGTCAGTATCAGAAACGACATTGTTGACCTGCAATGCATGAAACCTGTTTGCACATTTTAAGTAAACATTATGAACACTTATCTTGCTTTGTGTTTTACGTTTGACATGATGCGTCTTTGTCTTTTTGGTTACATTTCCTTGTCCAAATTTCTGTGTTTGAGTGCCTTATTGTACTTGATGTGTAAAGAGGGAGGGAACCTAGACAGGATTTCTAAAATGTTTTGTAACCAGCCTATTATTTTATAGCCATTTTAAGAACCTCTGCTAAGGGTATTTTTTTTGACTTGTAGAAGTAAAGCTTCCAGTCCATACTCTTACATTATTTTACATGAGAATTGTGTGGTTTTAGGCCTATACTTGACACCTTTACCTGAGTACTTAGAGCTAGTTCCTTGGAATGTGGTGTACTAACTATACTATAGTCTTTGTATGACACTGCGTCAGTGCAGTGCCCTATTTGTTTTTTTTTGCAGCAAGTTGACACTTGTTTCAACAGACCTTGAGAGGGTGAGAAAATACTTACCTGAGCTGTGGCAGTGTGAGCAGATATGGTTATATAGCTGACTACTAGTAGTGTGGTCAGATTGTGATAATACTTGCCATACAGGAGACTCCTGTAAGTGCCCCTGTTATACATCAAGGTGATGGCAAATCAGACTACGGTATTGATGGTTTTTCTTGATCTGGGAAGCCATTCTCCGCAGCTCATGAAACATGCCTGCATCCCTCTTGATGAAATTATTTTAACATGCAACATTTTCATTTTTGAGTTTTGTGATCAGTCTGTAATAGTGACTCTAGTCCAATCTTTGGGCAAGCCATGTTTTGACTTAGAGGGTCCTCCAACTGGGTATGTCTCTCCTCTTTCTCTGGCATCTTTCTGGTCCCTCTGCAAACTGTTGTGCTTTGGCAGATATTCATCAGGCAGTGCCATAAACCTTCATGATTTCATGCTAGAATAGCCATCATGCAAATACAAAGTTCTTTGAAAATCATTACATGCAGGTGGCACTTATGTCAATGGTCACAGTTGATGATGACTAGATCATGTGACCCCATTTGCTGAACCAAGTTTGGCGATTAAAAAGACTTGTATTCTTGGCCATTCTTTCTTTATCACAGGTAATGCTGTAGCATAGTCTTGTATGTGGGACACAGGCATCAAGTAGTTCTTTGAATATCAAGCCAGAGACCAGTTTTACGAAACTCTCAGATGTTGGATCATTTTCAACACATATACTTTAAAATATACACAGTTGACCAATACGAACCTAATCATGAATGATTAACACAAAAATTGTTTCATTTGATTGTATTGAAAACATGCTTAGGTTAAGTTATGTTAAGGTTGGATTCTGCTTACACCTGGGTTACAAAGTAAAATTACAGACTTTGAAAACTATAAAAAGTATATCCAAATTGTCCAGGCAATTAAAAGAATCTGTTAAAAAGATATAAAAATGTATTTTATATTCCAGTGAGTTTTAATAATCTAATTTTATGGTGACTGTTGCATTGATTGGGAGGCATGAATGAAAAAAAAATCATGCTAATGATTGTCTTTGTTATAGAATAAAAAGACAAAGCACTGAAGAAAATGGAAATTTTATTGTACAATTTACCATAACAAAAGAAAAAAATTAAAATAAGATATTTAGACTCTAACATAAAATCAGCAATTTTATTAGCCGTCAAATATCAAAAATATGCTTAGCCTATGAAATCCTTCACATCAAATGTCGGTTGCAAAAGAACCAATAATATGGCACATTTATAAATAAAATACATACATAGTACTAATAGAGTGTCCTCACCTTTCCTTACAGTTTTTGGTTTCCAGTTGATGACCACATCGTTATGGTTGTGAAAAGAGACCCTTGTATCTGGCTTTCATACTTTGAGCAATGGCCCACCCAAATATTAATCCACACTTTCATCTCTCCATATTGTATATAATGATGTTTCCAAAGTATCATAACAGCTATTTCAAACATTTAAAAAATACGTCCTAAACCTCCAAAATGGAAAGGTGGGAACTAGGTATAATAAGAATAATTTTATTCAGAATGTTTTCATATGCAACAAATTTCAGATTTTTTTTCTCTGAAGTTTTATAGTCCAGGTACAAAAGTGGTAAATGGGGTAAAACATAGGTACTTGTATTGTTGATCACTGGAAAATATACATACACACTATTTGGGGCAAAAGTTTGCAGCAAATTATTCATACCATATAGATGTATAAAGAAGCCCCAGTTGAATAGAATTCAGGCATAAGAATGCAAGGGGGAAATGTTTGTAACTGGTTCTCATCTGAACAAAAAATGAAAAAAAATCTAAAACATGCAAAGAGTACCACAAAACTATATGTTCATCAAGATAAATGCATGCTTTCACTGACTGCTGAAATTTTATACAATTAATATTAGACCTATAATGAAAGTAAGCAGATGGCTATTGATAGACAGTCACTCCAATATTTACATGATCTCATCAAATTACATAAATTATGGAAGATAGGTGAAGATGCTAGATAGGGCATAACTTATACACTCCACAGCAAATACTACATATAGAATTATGTGTAACTGATAATGCAAACTTATTCATAATAAAATGTTTACCAAATGTTTAAGGCATACATACATATATTTGTTCTGTTATATGTTTGTTTTGGAAAAAATGAATACAGTTTCACTGTTAAGCATTTAACAATATAATTAAGTATTCAAATGTAAAAACAGAAAAAAATAATAGTAAGAGCTTAAGTTGGTATTTGCACCTACCAGCATTTAGCAAACGCACCTTTTGTCTAGCATTTGTAAAACATAAACTCACGATGTGTAATAAAACTGTAGTGGTTATCTTTGCCTATAACTTGACTATTTGCTACAACTATAGTCTATTGTATGAATTGTAATGTTCTAGATGATCATCAATAATTATTTTTCATTACCCATAAAAATAAAAAAAATACATTTTTGGAATTATGATGTATGTAAAGGTAAACTAACATTTCTCGACAGTATTTTACTGACATAATGTGCATTTGTATCCATTATTGATATGTGTCAATTCGATATTAGAACTCCTTCAGAGAGCACCTATGGCATATGCTGTCATATCAGTCTCTGTTTACATGTACCCATTGCGTGGTATTGTTGGATCTTACCACATTATTTATGCATAAATTGTGAATGCATCCTTGCAAATGATACACATATTTGAAACAGCATAAAGAAGTAGCACTAGAGTATAATTTAGATATAAAGATCATTTGTATAAATATAAAAGTAGGCTGGTTAAAAAGTGGGACTAATTTGAATATTAATTTGTATCATAATAAAAATACATTTGGCCTATAAAACAATCTGTCAATGAATGCTCTCCCTCCATTTGTATTTTTAAAAGCTTTACGTTTTGAAAAAAATATATTTGTGTTACAATCAGATTGAAAAGTTAAAAAAATAGAATATAATACCAGTTTGTTTTTGTGCTAGCTATAAAAATGCCAGTGCAAGTAATTTACCCTCAGCTGCTAAATTAATAAGCCTCAAGTTAGGCACACATAAAATACACAAAAAAGCTAACATGAAGGAAAGCAATTGCAGAAACTAACTTGTAATGTAAGACCAGCTTCAACATTACAATTTGTAAATATTAAGCAAACTTTTGTTATTAATTGTTCATCTGCAAAAGTTACTATTGCCAAAAACAATTGCTTTGCCTATAAGTGCATTTTCAGCAGGCAATAACTTTGTAACAAGGCAATTTATGACTCCAAAAGATAGTTTAAGTTGGCACAGCAGAATTATCTAAGTGCAGTTTTCATTCTTCAGATGAAAGCATTCAACTTATTCATAGAGAGCATCCACTTTGACAGGAGGCAAAGCTCCTCCATGTCCCAGTTCTTGGATTGGCTGTTGGACTCCATAGGTTGTTGGCCTTACTGTTACACTGTGCTGATCATGTACATTGGATGGAGATGCAAGTGGTGCCAATCTGTTGAAAGGCATTACACCTGGTTTTAGGCCAAGAGTATTGAAGTCAACCCGGTCTTGTGAGGGAGGCATGCCATTTTGATTCTCCTCCATGGACTGATGGAGTAGAGATAGAATAGTGGTATATTTACAATACAAATTTATATGTTTATTTATATAGTTTATTTATATATTTTGGGTTTTGCATCACTTTCAACTCTGTACAGATCATATTGCAACCAGGTTCTGTAAACTGCTGACCAATGGCAAGCAAGTACCAGCTTTCCAACTTGAGGTAGGGCCGTGAACCGAACCCCGACCTAAGAGGTGGGAGGCGAGAGTGTTACCACTCTGCCACTGTGGCCCCCTTAAATGTAGTTTATTGATTTGCTACAGCAAAATATTAAACAAGAACATATACAGAATCATGTATCAGAGTAAGAGATTATAATACATACGTCAGCAAATTCATTTTTTAAAATATGTTTAACAAATCTACAAACACAACAAAAGACAACATCAGTACCTTTGGTACAATTGAATGAGTTTTGCCAAGACTTAGCTCAGATGTTACCCTCAATGCCTTGTTTTTGCTGAAATGAGAAGATAATCAAGTAAAAATTGAATTTGAAGGCAGCTATTAAACAGTTGTAAGTGTAAATGATTTGAGTATTCTGTATTTATTTTTATAATTTTGTAAAATGTGTAGTACAATGATATTGAAGAGAAATGAGGTTATGTAAACATTTGATTTTTATTTTACCACTTACTGATATATAATAAAAAAGATTAAGAATGTATAGAATGAAAGAATATTAGAATTATTTCAAAGACTTGTGTTTAATCAAATTAATCACTCAGTCAGTAGAAATATGAAGACAAATTTGATAATACCTTACCTCTTATACTTGACAATAACCAAAACAGTGATAATCGCAGCTGTCAAGGCAAATGCAGATGCCACAGAAATTCCAATTATTGCTCCCACTGTGAGTGAATCATGGTCTGTTTCAGTTGTAACTAAGAATAAAATGTATTGTTATATGCTACAGCAACCCTATTTACATTTTGAAACATTTGGTCAAATTTGCCAATTATGAAAAGGTGACAGAAAAAAATCTATTTGCAAATCTGAATGCTATACAGACATATTCACCTGAGGACCATCCATACTCATCCAATGCAGGGTCACAATATTCATCACCATTACTTGGATTGATTGCTGCTTCCTCTATGCAACTTTGATCAATCACACAAGAAGATTTCTGTAAAAAGTAATTTACTGGATACAATTTGGTGGTTGTTTGTGTGATTTTGACACTGTTGAGTTAAGGCCAGTCAGGCCAGATATCAGTTATGAATTTATGACATTGGGTGGAGAAGTATGTAAGCCTACTGATACCTTGCTCACATAAAAGGTGACATTTCTGGTGGAAATAGATAGCAGGAAAAACAGAGGCTTGGGCAGCAATGTTGCACTTTCTGTGAAATGTAGCTGTTTAGACCTGATTACAGTTTTGTTACAGAAAATAATCAAAGTTGGGGAGGATAATAGCCACAGTTGTACACAGAAATGACGCTGTATAAATGCTTTTCGACAGGGTAATGTTATGCAAAAATGCAGAAGAGAAGACAGTCCATGGAGGAGTGAGGGGTTATTTTAAAATCCTACATATATAACACATACCACCTGTAGTGTGATCAGTACATAAAATATTGAATTACATAAGGTGTAACTGTTTCTCTTGTTGAGTATTGGTCTGTCGTAAAAATAATGTATTGAACATAATAGATTACGAATGTAGACAAATAATTTCTATGATTTTTCTTTGTCTTCTTCACATGAAGATGAAATTTCAAGGTTTAATGATTAGTAGTAAATGTCAATCAAGTTGAGATCAAATAAAAAATCCACAAATTAATGCACTGTACCTTTTTATCACAGCCACCATCCAACGTACACCGCCAACATGTGCTGTAATAAATCATTAGGTGTTGGGATTCTGAATAATTCTGATTGTTGTTCGAAACAGCTATGCTGACTATGTATGGCATAGCATGTTCTGGGACTTGACAAAACACTTTCTGATAATGCTCTATGATGCCACTGTATACCACAAAGTCCGATATTGGTGAATAGTTGACCTGCAGAATCAAAATCATAATATGGTACTTAATACAACTGTGAGAATTGTAAATATATAGAAATTATATGGAATTCAAGATCAGTCTACAATATGGAACTTTAAGTGATCAACATATGAAATTGCTAAAAAACTAAATTTTATTCAAAAATGTTTTAAAACTGCACTTCTTCTGTCAGTCATCAAGGTTCCTAAAGACTCATTCCTTTGACACTACCTTAAAAATTAAGTTGGTGTCAAGTATCGAAGTTGGTGTAAGTTTTTTGTGTATTTTTGTTAGGTCTTCACTGGTTGACCTGCGGATGTCTGGCTTTGTTAAAAATCCTCAATATGCTGATAACTCTAGGGTCCTTGCATATATTGTTACTGCCAAGGTCTAAAGTGACCCTGAGGATTCAGATGATCATTTCAGTAATAGGTTTCTGCAGCATCTTTCAGACGAGGCAGATTTGGATACCAACTTAGATTTTGATGCCTAATAGTGGCAAGAAACAATGTGGAATGATAACAGATCTGAGGCAAATAACATGTATAATCAAATTGTTAGTATAGGAGGGTCATTGCATTAAGCACACCCACTAGTACTGTCATATTCTGGGTTCATATCCCTTTTAATGGCCAAAATGCAAAATATGGTCAATCTTTTTGGGATGACTTCAGGCAACTCGGGGCTAGCTAGGCCTTCCGGCCTGGTGTTCAGGTGAAGCACATTCAAACCCAGCAGTTTCACTAAACCTACTTAAATTCAAGGATTTCCTTGAATTTCTACCTCCTTTAATCTCAGTTTCACAAGGCCTCCTTCCTTAAAGGAGACCTTGGAAACTCCCTTAAATTTCATGTAAGGAAAATTAAGGAAGTGTCCGATGAATGTTTAATAACTGTAGTGAACATTTGCTGCCTGCTTAAGTTTTAAAGAAGACCTTTGGTAAGGAGGGTTAAAGGAAGATTTGTTAAACTTAATTTTGAGGTTAACTTCCTTTACTAATTTGCGAATGATAAGCACTTTTGCAGTAGTTTTCAAGTTACAACTGATTTACTAAACAGTGAGAACCAATAAAAAGCGAGTTATAAGCACTTTTAAATTTGGCTATCCTTGTTTGACTTTGAAGGAGGGGGCCCAAGGTCAAATCAGACAACATCAAAAGATTCCTAGGCCATGATTTCCTATAGATTTGTTTCACATTTAACCTCTAGGACCAATAATAAGCGAATGATAAGCACTTTTGCAGTAGTTTTCAAGTTACAACTGATTTACTAAACAGTGAGAGCCTCCAAGTAGCTATTACTCAGCTATGCCATGAGCTACAGGTCTGAAATTTTACTATGTTATAGCTGACCCAAATGTAGCTGCATAACATATTTACACAAAATTCTCTAAATGCAATAGTTTTCAAGTTACAAGTGATTTTACTCACGATGGAAGTTACAGAAAAGTCCAAAAGTAGCTATTACTCACTTAGCTATTGAGATAGACACCCAAGTTACTCGCCATGTTGTAGCTATGGAAAAAAGTAGTTGAATAACATATTTTAACAAAATGCTCTGAATGCAATACTTTTGAAGTTACAAATGATTTAGTGTTGAGTAAGAACCTCAAAGTGGGTGTTACTCAGCTAAGCAATGAGCCACAGGTCTGGAATTTTTTTCTATGTTGTAGCTGACCCCAAAATAGGTGAATAACATATTGAAACTAAATGCTGTAAATGCAATACTTTTCAAGTTATAAGTGATTTACTCAACAGTGACAACCTAAAAGTAGCTAATACTCAGCTATGCCATGAGTTAGAGATCTGAAATTTTACTATGTTATAGCTAACCCAAAAGTAGCTGAATAACATATTTACACAAAATGCTCTAAATGCAACATTTTTCAAGTTACAAGTGATTTTACTCATGATGGAAGTTCTGAAAAGTCTCAAAAGTAGCTATTACACACTTAGGTATTGAGATAGACACCCAAGTTACTCACCATGTTGTAGCTATGGAAAAAGTAGCTAAATAACATATTTAACAAACTGCTCTAAATGCAATACTTTTCAAGTTATAATTGATTTAGTGCACAATTTCATTAATTTTAATCCATTAAAATTTTTTTTAAAAATTCATAAAAAAATAATTAAGAAAGATCCAAGTCTGACACTCACACAAGGGAATCTACTTGTGGTCTAGTACATATATGCAAGATATGAGACAAATCCCTGCTATAGTCACTGAGAAAATTGTGATAAAGTGTTGAAATTTTCACACTTTTGGTAGGGGTACCTCCCTTGTAATGGCTCTAGCAAACAGATGAACAGACAGATTTGCATGCCTTGAACAATTTTTCATCCTTGATAAAAAAGGTATCTTTTTAAAAAAAACAGCATGTCTCTTGGCCTTGTAGTTTTGGAGAAGTTGTTCACACGGACGCATACACGTACGCCGCAGAGTGATGACATAAAAAATCAGCTGTAGAATCATAAATACTAGATTGTTTTTCAAAAGAGTGGTATTTATGCAAACTCAATGTTTAGTTGAATGCTTTATATAAACCTAAAATATTAGTGTGTTTGATTTGATGCTACTAGTGGTGTTGGATCCAGGGTTGGGGTCAAGTACATTGAAATGTACTTTAGTACAAGTACAAGTACTTTGTTAATTTTCAAAGTCAAAGTCAAAGTTGGGGTTTTACGTCCCGTTCAACAGCCAGGGTCATATTGGGACAGGTCCTCAGAATTGCCACTTGTGGGACTTGAACCCACAGAGGTGACAGCCTATGATTAGATGCCAAACTTGCTAACCACTAGGCCACTGAGGACCTCTGTGTTAATTTTCAAGTACAAGTACAAATACAAGTCCGTTTTTCATCAAAGTATTTAAGTACAAGTACTTTTCAAAGTACTTAAGTACAAGTACAAGTACTTTTCATCTGTGAATGACAAAGTAAATTTAAAAAAAAAACACCACCAAGTTTTTTCAAACATTTATACAAAAATTACAATTATACACTAATTGGTTGTTATCCACTTATTACTGTCTTTATAATATTAAAAGGCCCACTATTATTATTGTTTATTCTATTTTAGTGACTACCAATATTTCACAAAACAACAGATACAACATATAAAAAAATACCCAGCCTGCTATTGGGCTTATAAGTCACTTAAAGTTCGAAATTAATATTAAGTGTTGTGATGATGGAAAATTAGTTAACCTAATACAATAATACTATACATAATAAGTTTTATGTTAACTAGTCTTTGTAAATTGAAGTATTAGAGAGAAAGCAGAAAGGTTGCTGTGTATAATATTCTCATTTAAGAAATATATATGTGTCTTTGGAATACAGTGTTATCACCCAAAATTGCTATTCAATAAAAGTGACAAGTAAACAATGAACTTATCCTCACCTTCAAATGTTTGACAGAAATTGAAGTGACTTTTGTGCTTCCTGCAATAACCTGAGTACATTGTTTACACTTTGCTGTGACACTCCCTTCAGTATTAGCTGGAATCTCAAAATGCTTTAAAACAGCAGCCATTGTGCTAACACAATGTGATTACCATAAGAGTGAGTGGTTTGTCAATCCCCCTGTCCTAGTATTTAGAGTGGTCAGACAAGATCATGGCCAGTGAGAGAAATAATCTTTTTTCTGTAATCAACAGTCTTACCTACTCCAACAATCTTCTGATCTGTATTCATGCATTAAAAAAAACTCATTTCTGAGTAATTACATCACAGAGACTGTGATTGACTTGGACCAATTGAAAGCTCTTAAATGCCCAGGTGCAATTTACAAAGAATACTCATACCAGGGTAGATATTATTAACTGAGATCAGGCAAGTTCAAAGTAGACAGTTAAAAGAGGATTAAAGAAGGGGAGTAATATGCAATCTTGGAACAATTGTCCCTCCTTTTAAGATGTGATTGGCTTATTGAATTGAAACTTAAATAATTGAATTCATTATTATTATCAATTATACTAAACTTTTTAAAAGAAACACTATTATCAAATTACATCAGATATATCATTGAAACTTTTATGAAAATTTAATCTAAATGAATGTTTATCAATAAAGATATGGAAAAAGCTCAATTCAGTTGTAATAATTATATAATACACAAACTTTTGAAAAATTAGTAAAAATGTACTTAAACTAAAAGTACTTAAAAAGGACTTAAATGTACTTGTAAGTACATCAAATTTAAAATGTACTTAAGTACAATTCAAGTACATGTACTTGGAATTTGAAAATGTACTTAAGTACATTTTAGTACTTTGAAAAATGTACTTAAGTACAAATGTACTTAAGTACAAAGTACATTGACCCCAACCCTGGTTGGATCAGTTCAGGCCCATTTACCAGTTCACACCCACCCCTATATTAATTAAAGACAATTACTGTTAAATAATAAAATACCAATGTATATGATCAATTTTTATAATTATCTATGATGCGGTATATCTATTTTCTATTAAAAAGTATAAATCTTTAAGAAAACTGAGGGTGGGCATGAATAGGTAGGTACATGGGCGCGAACTGGTCCACCACCACTAGGTCCACCACTAGTTTGACCTGTTTGGTCACCACTGTGAACTCCATAGATACTGTGGACAGGCCAAAGGGTAGGGTTTTGAACTGGTAGGACTGACCCTGGATGTAAAAATGCATGTACTTCCTGGGTTCCTCAGAGCAAAGCCTCAAACTTCACCCAGAAGCCAGCCAAGGGTTCAAAGAAGAATAAATGACAATTACTGTGTTTTAAATGTAGCCAGAGTGAAGGAATCTGTACATGTATCCGGCAAGTACATGTACTCTGTACATGTATCCATGTGAATGAAGAACCAGTGCTGTATGTATGGCAGTATCTGGCTCTACTCCACCACGTATGAACTCCAGGTAGCTGTCTCTACGTGCCAGAGTGAGATTAGACATGCTGATAAAAACTCCCTCTGAGAAATCCTGCATAGTATGCTGCATGGCTTGAGAGATTGACCAGTTGAAGGTCACCAAATATTCTAGTTCTTCAACTCTCAGTAGCATCTTCAGGTAGTGCACCCTGGACGTTAACACTAGCTGGGGAAGCCTGTTTCCTATCCAGCTCTGGCTCACTCTCAGATTCACCTTCAATCTCCACAGCTCTTCCACCGAGAAGTGACTGGTCTAGCTGAGCAGGATCATTACCAGTTGGCAGCACTTCAGGACCTACACCGGGAGCCTGTAGAGGCTGGGTGGCTGTCCCTGCACTGGGAGCCTGTAAAGGGTGGGTGGCTACATCAGAGGTACCAGGAACCTGAACAGGGCGGGTAGCACTGTTACTGATATCCTGCACAGCTTTCATACCAGGAACCTCCAGCGGATGTTGGGTAGCAGACAACTGGACAGCTTTACCGGTGGTCTGTTCAAGAGTGGGTCCATAAAATGGATAAATTTGTTGATAAACTTCAAAAATGTCTCTGTAGAACACGTCTGTACACTCCACATGCCAAATGAAAAAAGTGCTATGACATCACGCAGTCTAGACAGGAAGGAAGTACAATGCACCACCTAGCTAATGTACACTCTGTGACCGGTCCTGCCAGTAGTATATACAGGATGTCTTTTTCTGGTGTTTGGCGGGACCGGTCGCGCTGACTGGTAAAGCAATTGTCCATTGGATAGGACGTATTAGCGCAATAAAATTGGTGTAATTCTGTCTGTTTATTTGTCTGTTTTTCATCCATCAACATTTTTGTTTCTGGGCTCTAACTCGAAAACGCTTTGTCCAATCAAATTGAAACATCACAGGGACAAAGCGTTTTCGAGTTAGAACCCAGAAACCAAAAACATATGAAGACCCTACTCAAGCCCTACTCATGTAAAAATTTATAGAAATATGCTCATTGCTTTTGGAGTAATTTCAAATACAGATACACATGAAACTATAATTCCCATAGTCATGGAAAAAAAACCTGGTGGAGGTGTGTGCTCTATGAGTGTTTTCCAGTTTTTTCCAAGTGAGTTTCTGCTCTTTAGAAGGACAATTCCATTTTGTTGCATGCTAAATATATGCAACATGTGCAAGTGAATGAATCTTCCAAAGCTTTTACTTTTCTGATAAATGTGCACACACACATTGGCAACAGTAACCTCAGCAATACATGTACATACCCTACTTGGATAGTCAACTTGATAGAAACCACAAGATATAAATTTCACTCTCTTGACAGTTGTAAAACATACAAAACAGTGGGGGGTAATGCTGGGAGAGGTGGGGTGGGGGAAGCAGTTAAAGGAACCAGTTGCAGATTTCCTTAGACTGAATACTTGCTTTCTTCCAGTACTGGCAAAATATCTTGTGTGAAAGAGTCAGTTACAACCACAAAACACAGATGCAGATGATGGGCTATTAAATAGATGGTTTCAGATAACATAAACACTTTCAGTGGGGGAGTAGATAAGAGTTGATAAGCCTTCCTGCAGATTTGGTGTGATCAGATGTATTTTTTCTAGGACTGAGTTGATAGTCTTATGATTAAAGATGAGTATTTGATTAAACAGTGTATGTGTGCACTTTTGGGTACTTTTTGTTATTGGTAGTTGAGACATGTATCAACATACTACTGCAGTGGAGTTTTGATGAGTTGATGGTTTTCTTTATTGCATGATATAATTATAAAGTATTATTGTTCACTCTTTAATGGAACAAAATTGAACATATAAAATATGGTTTTAATATAAGTTTACTGTGACTTATCAGAATTACTGTATCCTGTTGCTTTGCATACATAGTTTTGGAATCAAAATTATGAGGTGAGTTTTAATTATTAACTTTCTAATATGTAAGTTTTTTTCGAAAACATTGTTGTCCCTTATTTTTGAATGCAACAAAAAACAAATAGGACTGTAATTTTTTTTTTCAATAGTATATGTGTGTGGACATATTATACTTGTCGCTGATTTATTTTTCTAGAAACCATTACACTCAGAGGATTGCACAAAAAACAAACTGGAAAAAAGAAAATGGACCAAACCATACTGGACAAAAAGACACCAAAAAGTTTTAATACAAGGACAACTGTTTTGTTAAAACAATTCTAAAATATTTAAAGTTATCATGTCTGAAAGGCCTAGTGGTGGTGGACCAGTTCGCGCCCATGTACCTACCTATTCATGCCCACCCTCAGTTTTCTTAAAGATTTATACTTTTTAATAGTAAATAGATTTACCGCATCATAGATAATTATAAAAATTGATCATATACATTGGTATTTTATTATTTAACAGTAATTGTCTTTAATTAATGTAGGGGTGGGTGTGAACTGGTAAATGGGCCTGAACTGATCCAACACCACTAGTAGCATCAAATCAAACACACTAATATTTTAGGCTTATATAAAGCATTCAACTAAACATTGAGTTTGCATAAATACCACTCTTTTGAAAAACAATCCAGTATTTATGATTCTACAGCTGATTTTTTATGTCATCACTCTGCGGCGTACGTGTATGCGTCTGTGTGAACAACTTCTCCAAAACTACAAGGCCAAGAGACATGCTGTTTTTTTTTAAAAGATACCTTTTTTATCAAGGATGAAAAATTGTTCAAGGCATGCAAATCTGTCTGTTCATCTGTTTGCTAGAGCCATTACAAGGGAGGCACCCCTACCAAGTGTGAAAATTTCAACACTTTATCACAATTTTCTCAGTGACTATAGCAGGGATTTGTCTCATATCTTGCATATATGTACTAGACCACAAGTAGATTCCCTTGTGTGAGTGTCAGACTTGGATCTTTCTTAATTATTTTTTTTATGACTTTTTAAAAAAAATTTTAATGGATTAAAATTAATGAAATCATGCACTAAATCAATTATAACTTGAAAAGTATTGCATTTAGAGCAGTTTGTTAAAATATGTTATTTAGCCACTTTTTCCATAGCTACAACATGGTGAGTAACTTGTGTGTCTATCTCAATACCTAAGTGTGTAATAGCTACTTTTGAGACTTTTCAGTAACTTTCATCATGAGTAAAATCACTTGTAACTTGAAAAATGTTGCATTTAGAGCATTTTGTGTAAATATGTTATTCAGCTACTTTTGGGTCAGCTATAACATGGTAAAATTTCAGATCTCTAACTCATGGCATAGCTGAGTATTAGCTACTTTTAGGTTGTCACTGTAGAGTAAATCACTTATAACTTGAAAAGTATTGCATTTACAGCATTTAGTTTCAATATGTTATTCACCTATTTTGGGGTCAGCTACAACATAGAAAAAAATTCCAGACCTGTGGCTCATTGCTTAGCTGAGTAACACCCACTTTGAGGTACTTACTCAACACTAAATCATTTGTAACTTCAAAAGTATTGCATTCAGAGCATTTTGTTAAAATATGTTATTCAACTACTTTTTTCCATAGCTACAACATGGCGAGTAACTTGGGTGTCTATCTCAATAGCTAAGTGAGTAATAGCTACTTCTGGACTTTTCTGTAACTTCCATCGTGAGTAAAATCACTTGTAACTTGAAAACTATTGCATTTAGAGAATTTTGTGTAAATATGTTATGCAGCTACATTTGGGTCAGCTATAACATAGTAAAATTTCAGACCTGTAGCTCATGGCATAGCTGAGTAATAGCTACTTGGAGGCTCTCACTGTTTAGTAAATCAGTTGTACCTTGAAAACTACTGCAAAAGTGCTTATCATTCGCTTATTATTGGTCCTAGAGGTTAAATGTGAAACAAATCTATAGGAAATCATGGCCTAGGAATCTTTTGATGTTGTCTGATTTGACCTTGTGCCCCCTCCTTCAAAGTCAAACAAGGATAGCCAAATTTAAAAGTGCTTATAACTCGCTTTTTATTGGTTCTAGAGGTTTACAATGTGCAAAACAACAAAAAGGAAATTATGGGCTAGGAATCTTCTGATGTTGTCAGATTTGACCTTGGGCCTCTCTCTCTTTCAAGGTCAAGAGCATATCCACACTTAAAAATGCTTATAACTTGCATATTATTGCTCCTAGAGGTTTGCAATGTGAAATCAACCTATAAGAAATCATGGGCTAATGATCTTCTGATGTAAGATTTCACTGTGGGCCCCTCCTTTAAGGTCAAACAAGTGCTTATAACTCGCTTATTATTGGTCCTAGAAGTTTGCGATGTGAAACCAACTTATAGGATATCATTGCCTTGGAATCTTCTAATGTGGTCAAATTTGACCTTGTGACCCTAATTCAAGGTCAAATGAGGACAGCCAAAAAGTGCTTATAACTCAGAAGTCCTTTTTAGAAAAGTATAGATTTTCAGTTTCTGTGAAAAGGACACGCCCTTTTCAGAAAAGTGAAGGTTTCCAGTTTCTGTGAAAAGCACGCGTCCTTTTCAGACAAGTGAGGATTTGCAGTTTCTGTGAAAAGGACACGTCCTTTTTAGAAAAGTGAGGATTTGCAGGTTCTGTGAAAAGGACACGTCCTTTTTAGAAAAGTCAGGATTTGCAGTTTTTGTGAAAAAGACGCGTCCTTTTCAGAAAAGTGAAGATTTGCAGTTTCTGTGAAAAGGACGCGTCCTTTTCAAAAAAGTAAAGATTTGCAGTTTCTGTGAAAAGGACGAGTCCTTTTCAGACAAGTGAGGATTTGCAGTTTCTGTGAAAAGGACACGTCCTTTTTAGAAAAGTGAGGATTTGCAGTTTTTGTGAGAAGGACGTGTCCTTTTTACAAAAGTGGGGATTTGAAGTTTTTGTGAAAAAGACGCGTCCTTTTCAGAAAAGTGAAGATTTGCAGTTTCTGTGAAAAGGACACGTCCTTTTTAGAAAAGTGAAGATTTACAGTTTCTGTGAACAGGACGCGTCCTTTTTAGAAAAGTGAGGATTTGCAGTTTCTGTGGAAAGGACGAGTCCTTTTCAGAAAAGTGAAGATTTGCAGGTTCTGTGAAAAGGATGCGTCCTTTTTAGAAAAGTGAAGATTTGCAGTTTCTGTGGAAAGGACGCGTCCTTTTCAGAAAAGTGAGGATTTGCAATTTCTGTGAAAAGGACGCATTCTTTTCAGAAAAGTGAAGATTTGCAGTTTGTGTGAAAATGACGTGTCCTTTTTAGAAAATTGAAGATTTTCAGTTTCTGTGAAAAAGGACACGTCCTTTTCATAGAAGTGAAGATTTGCAGTTTCTGTGAAAAAGACACGTCCTTTTCAGAAAAGTGAGGATTTGCAATTTCTGTGAAAAGGACACATCCTTTTCAGAGAAGTGAGGATTTGCAGTTGGTGTGAAAAGGACATGTCCTTTTTAGAAAAGTGAAGATTTTCAGTTTCTGTGAAAAGGACACGTCCTTTTTAAAAAGCAAAAATTTGCAGTTTTAAGGAATCGTCCCTTTTTACAAAAGTAAATATTTGCAGATTCTATGCATTCTTATGCACCAAACTAGGGTAAATGTAGGAAATATATATAGCCTTTTGCGGCAAAAGTATCAAAATGCTGAATTTTTATGCCTAAAAGGGACACTCTGATTTTTCCCTTTTAAATCTGAGAGCAGTTTAATGTGCTTGAACTCAAAAAGGGAAAGTCCAGGGATGTATCAGCTCGAGATCCAAATTAGCGACTGCGAGGGAGATGTACTATGGTGAAGGATATGCCAGTCTAAACAATTAGGTCTTTAGTTGGCTACAGAAACTTGTTATTTTTTGTTGTGATCCTACTGATTGTGGGAGTCTGTTCCATTCTGTGGGGGAAGCCATTGCAAAACCTCGCCTACCAATGACCTTTTTGTGAGAGACTGAGGAAAGAGAAAGACGATTTCCACGCGTTAAACAAATTTACTAAACTAGTAAAAAATTAGTAAAGGAAGTTAACCTCAAAATTAAGTTTAACAAATCTTCCTTTAACCCTCCTTACCAAAGGTCTTCTTTAAAACTTAAGCAGGCAGCAAATGTTCACTACAGTTATTAAACATTCATCAGACACTTCCTTAATTTTCCTTACTTGAAATTTACGGGAGTTTCCAAGGTCTCCTTTAAGGAAGGAGGCCTTGTGAAACTGAGATTAAAGGAGGTAGAAATTCAAGGAAATCCTTGAATTTAAGTATGTTTAGTGAAACTGCTGGGTCTGAATGTGCTTCACCTGAACACCAGGCCGGAAGGCCTAGCTAGCCCCGAGTTTCCTGAAGTCATCCCAAAAAACTTGCAAGATTGACCATATTTTGAAATTTTGGCCATTAAAAGGGATATGAACCCAGAATATGACAGTACTAGTGGGTGTGCTTAATGCAATGACCCTCCTATACTAACAATTTGATTATACATGTTATTTGCCTCAGATCTGTTATCATTCCACATTGTTTCTTGCCACTATTAGGCATCAAAATCTAAGTTGGTATCCAAATCTGCCTCGTCTGAAAGATGCTGCAGAAACCTATTACTGAAATGATCATCTGAATCCTCAGGGTCACTTTAGACCTTGGCAGTAACAATATATAGATACGGCATCCCTCAATATATAGATACGGCATCCCTCATTGCCGCTGCCATTTGAACCAACATACATTTAGATAATGCTGGGTCTTCGACCAATAGAATGTTTGAAAGTTGACCTGACGTCCACTGGGCTAAGCTGAAATCGTTGTATGCTGGCTTCTTGAGGTGGAAAGCCGTTATCAGCCCCTCATTGGGCCATCAAAACTGAGGACCCATGGATGTAGTGTCAGTGGTGTTGTACCTACCCTACTTTTTCCTGATCACAGTACTCTTACCTTGGGGTATGTCCCTGTCCGATTGCTGCTCATAACTGGCAAGCAACTGAGATACAGCAGTGGAGATGCTGGGAATGGTTCTCAACGCATCAGGTCTCAGGGCTATGGCGTCCCTTGCTTCATTGTGGGCAATCATAGGCCTGTTATTATCCGTAGGGGTACCGCGGCCTTCCATGGAAGTAGTTGCAATCCTGCCAGAGATGCCATGTTGAGTATGTTGGCCAGGGATCGCGGGTTGCTGGACAGGAATTCTGTGGCTGTGACTAGCTGGAGGAATGGTGGGTGAAGTTAGAGGGGTTGAACTGATGCTGCCATTGCATTCGAACCTGTCCATCCTTTTTGAAAGTTCTTGGTTAGAAGCGTCTAATTTGTTCAACATCTCCAGGATGGCTTGCCCAGTTGATAATGATATGGTAGACTGTGGATCAGAAGTGACAGTACTTACAGTAGATTGCTGTTCAGCCTGTAGTTGTAGATAAGAACCGTCATTTATTGACGTTGGTTTGGATTTCTTATTCTTCCTAGGTGAAGTTCTTGCCTTGTCCGACACCCTAGCTTTCCTCTTGCCTTCAGTAACAGGCGACTTCTTGCGATGAGAAGGCATATCCGATGATGTAAAACACTAAATATAACTTCAAGTAAACTAAAATAAACAAATTTAAATGTTGCATATACTTGTTTCTTCTTCAAATGCCAGTTTCAATATGGCTACACTCACACATAGTTTGCAAAATTGAACCCCAATCGCCTTCTGATTGGTTGTTATGTAACTAAGGTAGACTGGGAACAAAGCTAGGACCCATAAAATTAAGGTCGTGCTAGTCAAATGCAATAATAAAACCAATCTGACTAACAGTCCAATCTGTTAAAATAGCAGCTAAACAAGTTTGGCCACTCTATCTAACATTCTTCTAGTAATCCCTGTGGGGTCCACTAACAGAAAATGTCTGTATCCAGATGTTCAGAGTGTCTGCACTATGATGTTTGCTCCAAGATGTGAACAACATCCAATGCAAAGCAATGCAATGGCTGTATCTAACTGATCAGTATATTTCCCCACTGTATATGGTCTAAGATGTAAACAATATCCAGTATACAACAAATCCAGTTCACTCCAGTTAGAGTTAACTACAAAATGTAAATGGCATGCAGTTCATATCCACTTGACAGACAGATAACTGCACCCACATATACCAATTTCAAATACCTCTATTCATCTTGCACACAGGTTTTACACTGAAGTATAGCCAGGCTTCCACCCTTTATATGCTGTTCTGACTTTCATAATGTATCAGAGACAAATGTAAACAATACACACATCAGAAGGCTCTGGAAGATTCAAGATAATCCCAGAATTTATACATAGATCACTAGGACAAAATGCAGAAAGATCATTAGAAAGACATACTGGCACAGAGATCTTACATGTAACAAAGCCCAGATATGAGGTTAAAACTCAAGATCACTACAGCAAGGGCAAAGGTTATATCTAGGTTACACCACCAACCAATGTCCTGTCAAGTTAGAACATGTTAAGCCTCACAGTTTTTTAGATATAGCTTGGTTAAGCTTTTCCCACGATCAACCATCCGGGCTCCATAGGTGAAAACAATACCTGCACAGGCCTTAAAGGCTGTGGGGGTAAAAAGGTTTCTTCACTGTGAGATTTGAGATTTTGTGTTGGTTGCAACATGTACAGGTATTTCTTACCAGTTGCAACTTCTACGATATAAAATATCTTGTACATTCTAGATGAACTTGTGCAAGTGCTTTGCACAACTTGAAAATGGACTAAGTTAAGCAAAGTTTGAATACAAACCCTTTTTAAGATTACTCATGCATCTCACGTCTGATAAGAGGAATTCAGTGTGTGGTTAGCAATGACAAGTCATGGATTTATGGAAAGTGTTTTTATACACCATAATAGCTTTCTTTCATTAACATTATGCTAATGTACACAGTGAATTTATGTCATTTGCCTATTACTAAACATTCAATTGGGTTAAAGAACAATCACCGCAATGAAACATTCTCACCGATTTAACATAATTTAATCAGCTATAACCCAAAAACCTAATGAAACCAATTCTTTCCAGGCACAACTTTCATCTTTACTCTAGAACCAAAAATTCATAAATATTGTTACCTCAATTACATATAATTTTAACAACAAAGTTTTTAAATGATCTGTAAGATATTGCACTGCTAGTGTAGTCCATCTGAGAAAGTGTAAGAAATATTAATTAACATGAAGAACGAAAAGAACCAGAGTACTGGATTTTATCCAGGTAAAAGGATGGATTTGTACAATTTTCTTACTTGTTAATATACTAACATAGAAACTTTTGTCTTGTAAATATTCAGTTGCCTCGTTTAATTTTGACGTTCTGAAAATAAAACCTTGCTCTTTAGTAGTTATTGTCCACATTTCCATGTAAACAAAGCATATTACATTTTTACATTAAAATCGGCAAGTACTCGTTGTATTTGTGTGATTTTTTTACAAGTTGCATCTTGTACAAAATGCTATTTGCACACAATACATATATAACAACTTGTGTCTTGTTTTTAAATAATTTATAAGTCCTCTCACCACCGAAGTAAATCTGCCTTTCAGCCTGACAGTGATTCTTTTCTGGCTTTGCCAATGCTATATCTTCTGCACCAGGTATGATAGACCTGTACCAACCATTTTTCTCCCAGATTCCATCTTTCCAGAAATAATCATAGTCATTATCTTTCAGGTCTGAGTCAGGATCATAGTAATCTGCACGTCTGGTGGTATCTGTGATCAGATGATGATTTCCGGTAAGACATGGATCATATGTGTAAGGATCATGTTGTAGATGCTCATCCCAGTAATCATAACACTAACTTCCACTGAAGCTGTAGTGAACCTGCAAAACTGTGTATTACAGATCTCTTTTCAATCACAGCACCCTGGGGAATCAGACAGAAAAACACTAGCAATGGGTTTTATAAATATATTCATCTACTGAGATTTTTTCTGGCACAATTTACAATATTTATTTGATTTTTTAAATCTATTACCTCCTGCATAGTGAGACCTGACTGCCATTTGAGATGTGTAATATACTGGTGAAATAATTAGAAAATTGACCTGCCGAGGTCAAAGGTCCAAAAACAACCCAATGAACATGATATCCAATCCAGAATTTCAAAAAGGCAGGTCAAAGGTCACAGTGAACTAAAGGTCACTGTTGATGATCAAACAAAGGTGAAAACTTAAAAGTACCCCCATGGTTATCGGATAAGAAGGGAATCAGGTCTCACTGTTCAGTGTGTTTTTTAAAAGAAATGTACATATTTTTACTTTATAGATACAAAACTGTGAATGACCCTGTGACGTCAAAGGTCATTGGTCAAGGCCATACAAGTGGAGAATATAGATTATAAGCATTCAATGACTACATACCACAAAGTAACTGGTGATATGGACCCTACTTAGGGGAGTTAATTTAAAACACAATGTGAGATTAATGCATACTATGTGTGACCTTGAAAGAACTAGTAGAGGTCATATTTCATGAGCCATGTGTGGCAAAGATGGAAATCTAAAGTTTTACATTAACAATGCTATTGGATGTGCTGACACCCAAGCACCAAGTATGAAACTAAGCATGTAAAGCAACCTTGAATGCTCTGGAAACAGGAGATTCAAGGGTAGGGGAAGAAGACAAATAAGCCCATATGGCATCAGAACGCCAGGTGCCGTGTTTCATGATATGTTCTAAAGGCACTCCATTCTGGAATGCCCAAGAAGCACCAGCACGACGGAAATCATGGAATGTAAGTGCTTTTGGAAGACCTAAGTGAGAAGAAATATCTTTAAGGTGTTTTCTTGCCACTGAGTCAGTGAGAGGAACCAGGGTTTCAGCCCTGGGAATAACAAATAAGGGTTCATTGTCTGACACCGGATACAACCGTATCATACAGTCCATGGCCGCGATGGGGCATAAAAGGGAATCCCCTAGTCGTGGAATGGGAATAGTGACAATGTCTTTCCTGTTTTGAATGGTTTTAGACCACTTTATCAAGAGGATGGCTCCATCTGCAGTGGTTATGTAATCTGCTCTAGCCAACTGTCTGGTATGGTCAAAGGTTGGTACTGAATGTGGAAGAATGTTTGAAAGTCTTAAGAATGAGAAGAAACAAAGCAAATAAAGTGATGAAAATATGGCAGGAAATTTAAAAATATGACATGTGTGAACGATTTGAGTAAGAAGTTGTACATCCAATGTGGAACGTCTAGATAGAGCTAATGGAGCCTGAATTCTGAGTGATTTGAGATACAAGCCCAGACGATCATCCTTGAAAGGACTGGTGGTTAGACCATGAAGGATGTGATATGCTCTAATGGCCGACATATAATTGGCTATATTTCCATGAGACTGAGCATTTTGAAAAAGATATTCCATGAATGATAAAAGAATGAAAACATCTACCTGGTGTTGGAGCAGCCCAGTGGCCACCCTGAAAGCTTGGAAGTCAAGCCACATTCTGGCATATTGTCGCTTGGTAGCAGGCCTGAAGCCATCTAGCAACCTGTTAGAAGCCAAGGTGACCAACTGGGCTGCCTGTGGTGGAAATGCTGAAAATGGAAATATACAAGTGGAAATCATATGTCGTAATTGAGCAATGTAAGATTTGGATGTGTAGGAATCCATACATGGCCTGGTACTAAAGCGTGTAATGTACTATTGTCTGTGGGTGAGTTAGTCCACCTGGACAGGAGATCAGCTGTTACGTTCTTATGACCAGCTATGTGTTGGACTTTGATCTGGAAGTTGTGAATGGCAGAAATCAACCAGATATTTCTTGCAGAAACTGCAAGGGTGCTATCCCTACATTTTCCCGTGGTTAGAACCTCTACAACTGCCTGGTTATCACACCAAATGTGGATCTTTTGGTTAGCCCAATGGCTGGCCCAAACTTTACATGCGACCACTATATTAAGTATTTCAAGTTGGGCTATGTTATAACCCATATAACCTCTAGGCAAAGGTAAACTGTAAACCATGTCTTTGAAAACAGCACCTAATCCTGTGAGGGAAGCATCCAAGTGCATTTGCGAATGACAATGGGTTTGGTGGTAATAAGTGACACCATTGTATTGAAAAAGAAAGATTCGAAACCAATTAAGGTCTGCAAAGAACTCCCTATTTAATACAATCTTCTTGACAGCGTAGTTATCTCGAAGTAGTTGTAGCATGCGATTTAGACAGAATCGTGGAGGTTTGACGCATTTGGTTATATACAGAAGCAAACCAAGCAGTGACTGGAGTTCAGTTTTGCTACAATATGTTTTGGAAACCCATTTTTGGCAAGTGTCCTTAATTTCCTGGAACTTTTGTTCAGGTATAGATATAGTCCTGTTAATTGTGTCCACCAATATGCCCAAGCAGATGACTGACGTAGAAGGAGGAACTAGCTTACTGACGCTAATATCCAGTCCAAGGTTTTGTAACAATTTTAGCAGAAACTGGTAAGAATCTTGGATTTCAGAGGGGAGTCCTACATATATAAGGTCATCTATGTAATTATATAACCCCTTGTAACCATGTGACGCCATGATATACCTAATTGCGTCAGAGCACCTCTGAAAAAACAAAGAACCATGTCGAAATCCGAATGGCGTCGAAACGTCAATAAAATGACGCCCATCCACTTGAAAACCTAATAGGTCAATGTCTACTGGGTCTATTCTCAGATGTCTAAAGGCATGACTAATGTCTACCTTATAAAGTTGTGCAGCCGGGCCTAATTTCACCAATGCTTCAGTAATATTATCTTTTGAAGGATAATGAAGGGAATAAGCTGTATTGAGGTAGATGTCCTTCTTAACCCCAGCATTAACAGACTGGCCAGGAGGCCAACTGAGATCCATAATGGTACGTTTTTTATTAGAGTCCTGTTTGGCCTTTGTCATTAGAGGAGATAAATGGAAGTTGAAAGGTACTGTGTCAAAAGGTCCCATAATTGCTTCGTGCTGAAGCTCTTCTTTGACAAACCACCTAACATGGTCAACATCTGTGATTGCAGACTTGTGATTATCATGAGTGGATGTGAGGGGACTATTTCTGTTAAAGTCCAAGGGAAATCCATAATGGAGGAGATCTACTATTTGTTGGTCCCAGTAGTCTTTGAGAAAATGGGTCCAGTTATGAATTTTTAGATGTGAGTTGACAGGTATTCTACACTTCAGATAATTGTGTGTACCACTGTTCTTGACCAACTGATGTGCTTCAAGTATGTTGGGAATTTTTTCCCAATTTACAGGAGTACCTTTATAAGTCTTGAGGGACGTCTGAGGTACAAAACCAAAGTAACCACCAGTTTGTTGTATGCATTTTTGTTGATCCAGACACATTCCTGGATTAACTGTCCCTAAGACATTTTCCATGTCCTGGGAACTGCTTTGAGAGAATGAGTTATTATCTGGTTCAGAGTTTCCGTTTATAGCTAGTGGATAATCGGTCGTATGACTATCTGTGTCTACAATAACATCATCCCTGTTGAGATTTTTGGGACTATAAGGTAAGCTATCTGAGGTCTGACTTTTTTGGAAAACAGTTGTCTGCAATTGCTTTGGACTGTGGAACTTGTGAACTTTTGCTTTGACAGTTGTCGAATTAGAGGTCACTTTATGACTCTTTGCTTGCTGACTTGTGTCTGAGAAAGTTTGACCCCATTGTTGGTCCTCAAATCCATCAGACAACTTGTCTTGAAGTACTTGAAATCTGTTAGTTAAGTGGATTTGAACCGGAGTACTTCTTGCCCGGGAGGCCCCAGCCACACTAGCACCACTCTTTGATCCAACAGATGCGTTGGTTTGAATAGTAGCTGTTTGGTTGTTATTTTGACAAATCATGTACCTATAACGCTTTTGATTTACTGATACTTGCTTTTTTGGAACACTGCTCTGGCTAGTTCATGGATGTGCTGGATCCACATTCATTTCTCTACCTAGTATAAGTGCTTGTGCATAACTTTTACTTGGTTGGATTTTTTGGAATTGTTTCCAGTCGTGAAACCACTTTAAGGCCAGACCTTTGGATGTTTTACTTTCTGCAGCAGCATCTAATAATTTTCTATTACAATAAACCTTAGTTTTTTGATTGAGGGCATGCCTTTGATCTGACATACCCCAAGCTATTCGTTTTTTGACAAGTTTTTTCTATTTTTATTTCTAAATTCGTTTTCAGGATGGGAGTAAACCTTGCCTCCAGATGCAAAGCAAGATGAGCAAATATGTTTGTATGTGACACCTTTTGTGTCATGTGTTCTGCTGTATGAACAACTACCTTGGTTATAGTAGGTGCATGGCATGGATCTATTGGTTTTTTTATTTTGTTTCTTACTGTTTGACAGTGCAGAAGATGGAGCAGGGTGTCGTTGAGCATTTGCACGCCTAATTCTATCTAGCTTATCTGTTTCTGTGTAATTTTTGACTTCACCCTGTTCCATCCTGCAAAGCAAAACGGCATGACTGGCCCTTGCCGAATCCCATGAAAAATCTTGAACATCTTCAAAAAGAGCAATAATATAATCGAACATGGAATTTTTGTTTTGAAGGTCATGTTCTTCCTTCATGATTCGGCAAAAGCCAGTCACCCATTGGGCCATAGAGAGTTGGTCATACTGGACTCGTTCCTTCCTCGCACCCGCCAATACATACTCTTGAGGCCATTTAATTCTGTTGGGAACAACGACATCTACTGAACCACCCCTCAAGGATTTAATTTTCGTACCTGACTTGTTTTCTTCGACCAAGTTCTTTAATCTCTGCTCAACTTGAGCTTGAATGTATGCATCACCTCTGAGATACTGTAAATTTGGAAGGGGTTGAGCAGTAATCTGTGGGGTAGGCAGTGTGACTGGGGTACAAGTCCCGGCAGTTTTAGTTTTGCTTTTATTTTTTATTTTTGAGCGATCACTACTTTCTTTGGTTTTTTATTTTCAATAGCGTTCAAACGCTTACTAATATCCCCTAACTGTGACAATATTTGGAAATTAATCGCCTGTTGTGAAACAGTATCAGCATTGATTTCTAAACAGGTATTCAAACTACTTGGTACTTGTTTGTCACCACCAGTACTTTCGCTACCATGTGTTTGTTCATTGTCTGATTCATTTGATAAAATACTGTTATTCTCGCTACCCGAATCTGAATCTGACACCTGACCTGACTGTGAAGTATTCTGTTGACACTGAAGAAGTCTCGACATGAAATTTTCATCCGACACTTCAAACTGAACTGGTACTGTAACAGCCTCACTGCCACCAGAACGCAAGTTGTATGCCCTCTTCTCAGCCATGTTACAATGTTAAAACATAGGCTTCAATAAAATATAAACAATAAAAACTAAAAACCCTAAAAATTCAAACATGTGTTGTCAACTGTGATTTTCAGGTGTTTCCTCGTGGGTAGTCAGCATGCAAATGGAAGAGGCATGGTCAGTTATTTCAATTGACCAGTGGTCAGCCAATCACAAGCTGCCAACACACAGCATTAGGCAATTTCTAACATGTATGAAATTTTCGTACTGCTGACCCCCCCAGTGCTGACCTTGCCGACACCCACATGTTGACTCGAAATATTTGAAAATAAGCATACATTGTGAAGTATTTGTCAGCTTTGATTATGTCACAAGATTATAAATAGGCTATAAATGCAACGAAAAACAAAATGATGACAGAAGTCATGAATGTCTTTGCTTGACTTAGTTGTTAGGAACTAGTAATATTCTGACATTGGCAAAATTCTAGTGTTCAGTGGTCATCCTGCTAAATTCAGTCCATTTCTGATCCCCTGTAGCAGCAAATGCAACACAATGCCAGAAAGATCAGATGTACATATTCCTGGTTCCTGGAGATTCCTTAGTTTAGTCCATCTTTGTGCAAATCTAAAAATGACTTAAGTTATCCTATTGCCTTTGATGTGATATTAATTTATTATGAATTGTCTGATAACTTTGCTTGATGAAAACAAACCATATTTGTTTCTCAAGGCCTTTTCCAAGGTCTTTCATCCATAGTTTCTGATTCAACTGGTTTCTCTCCGGTGGCGACTATAACCAGGTATATGGATTGATGATATTTTGGAATACTGTTTATGGTAGTTGCGCCGTAGAGTCTGTGAAACAATGCAGAGATTAAGAGCCATAAAATACAGTAATCAAGAAAAAACATCTGGGTAGAAAAGTGCGAAAAATTACCTTCAAAGGTAAAAAAAAATTAAATGCACCCTCACTCTCGCTATTGTACTAGGAACTACTTTATTTGTCTCTGAGCCTGTCCCAAGTTATGCCTATCAAAGTTGGTGTCCCTTGCACTTTCGACCCTTACTTATATGATTTCTATACAGACTGATTGATGATAGAAAATGGTAGGTTCATAACCCCGAGTCTCCTTCTCTGTTGGTAATAAACTGATGAGCAAAATAGCAAGAATGTTGCCATCACATTTCATCATTTTTGTCAAGTTTGTCAAGTCATCATTGTAAGTCATCACCTATACAAATTCAATGGGATTGGCGTTGTTGCAGCTGGAGTTGTTGCAAGCATCTCGAGCTGTACTGCCACATCTTGAGTTGCTGCTGCGCCAACTTTACCCTACAATGAAGATCAATCTAATCATACTTTTATAGAGCTTAATCTGTGTGCAAGAAAATGTAATGTAGACAATGAAAGCTGATGAGGTGCAGTGACTAATTTATTATCATCTGATTGATGTTTCTTAATTGCATTTCAGGATTTCTCAGGATTATGTTATGTTGAGTCTTTATACAAATAGTGCCCTAGTGAGTGACTGCCACAATTGATTTGTCTCTTAATTGCTATTAGGTTTTAGTGGTTTTTATCAAATGATCATCACTGAGGATATAAGCTACTGAAACACTTATTACTACATTAGTGAATTCATACACACACATATGACTCAACTTTAATAAACAATTATTTTTTTTACCTTAATGAGTCTGAAGTTTTATCCATTTATATATTATTGGAAATCAGTGTAATTTGACCTTTTGCTTTATATAAAATGATATTTATATAAAATGACATTGTATTCTATATCAGCTAACATTTGTATATCAATATTAAAAATACAAAAAAATGTATCCTATCTTAATGAAGATGCACACTGATGACAATATTTTATGTATTCTCAACAAGTTTATTCATATTTCATTTTAGTGGCTGAATTAAACTGTGCACCAAGTATTTTGGGGCTTATGTGTCACTTCGAATAAGTATGGAAACAGTAGGGATAAATAATAAACAACACAATGAAATTTAACATCAATTTGCAGATACTGACTGATTGAAGGACAATAAATGTTTTTGTTACAATTTCTGAAAAATAGTTAGCAAATGAAGTAGGATAATATAGTCAATAACTTAATTACAATTAAAAGTCAGCCTTATATACTTAACTCCTTCCAGCCAGAAGTTGGAGTGAATAAGTAACCAATTACAATAGAGAATTAAGTTGGTGCAGCCACAACTTAAGATATAAGCCATATTTGAGATCAATAATTGACCAATCACAAGCCATGTGGTCACTGACCAGTACTGGACAATAGGGGATTGAGTTGACGCAGCCACAACTTAAGATAGCGTGCACATCTCGAGATGTTTGCCACAACTCACCCCCGCGAGTTGGCGCAAGGAACAACTCGAGTTGTTCCCTGCCGCGAGTTGGCGCCCAACAGCAATATGATTACATGTAACGCCAATATGATCTAATTGGAGTGCATCACTACAACTACAGTTCACATTCTAAAGGCAATTAGATAAGTCAGACTGAATATGTCAACCTTGGGGGTCGGGAAACAAAGTTTTTCCAAATATATCAAATATTTTTTCTCTCTTCTTTTGCCGACTTTCATGATTTTGCTATCTTACAAAATATCCAGTTATATTATATTGCACGATACAAACAGCTTACCAAATGTATAGCCAACAGAGTCTGTACTATGGTGTGCCAAAAATATTCTACTACTCCTTCTTTTGGTGCTGAAACAGTACTCTATAAAATACGCAGCAGCCATACAACAATGAAATGTAACTTGGACCATAATAGAGAAAGTGTCAGATGAGTGACTCAACTTTACAGCAGACAATAGGTAATATTTGAAAAAAAACCCAACAAATCACAATATCTTTTAAGAGCGGATAGTATCTTGTTAGAAGATAATCTTGCCAGAATGTAACAATATCTAACAGAAACCTGTCTAATTACAAGTCTCCAAGTAGTGGTGGTCTTCCTATTTCCATTCAATTTCTATACTCCTAGTAAATACTAACAAATTTGATATACATTCAAATGGGCATGTGGCAGTATGGTTCATTTGTTGCCACAAGTAAGAGAAATTGTTTGAAACATTATTAATTGTTGACTTTTCTCTTACATTATTTGTCTTGAAGACAGCATTCTCGTATTTTGAAACTGTGCACAATACAACATTTAAAATAACAACAAATGATCCACTTATTAAACGTAGAAGATCCATCCACTGTTCTGAGTCACTGCTATTTTTGGGGCTTATATTTAATTTTTTTATACATAACAGTTACAGAAGTACTTAAAAATTGCTCAGATGCTAACAGATTAATGAAATTTTATGCCATGATAGCATTATATCCTCATTATTACAAAATCACATATTATATATGGCTAAAAGCAGTTATAGTACCTATCCCAAAAAGTGCTACAAAAGACCCATATATACCCCTCAACTATAGAGGCATAAGTTTAATATCTTGTGTTAGCAAAATATACTCTGCTATACTTAATAATAGAATAAACTCCTACACAGATTTGATGGGCATTGTAGCTGAGGAACAAAACGGGTTCCGTAAAGATCGAAGCTGTGAGGACCACATTTTTACTTTGACAAGTATTATAAAAAATAGATTAAATGTGTCCAAAGATACATTCGCCTGTTTCATTGATATGAAAAAAGCTTTTGACTGGGTGGACAGGGACCTTCTATTCTTTAAGCTCTTAAACTATAACATTACAGGAAAAATTTACTGGGCTATAAAATCTATGTACACAAACACACAATCCTGTATACAACTGCAACAAACATTCACGGACTGGTTTTCAGTTCTAAACGGTGTAAAGCAGGGGGATAATCTATCGCCATCACTGTTTGCACTGTACATAAATGATTTAGTGCACGAATTAAACTCTATTGGCTGTGGGATTCGCATTGGAATGTATGTGATTAATATATTGCTCTATGCAGATGATATTGTTCTTGTTGCAGAAAATGAAAACATATTACAAAAATTATTAGATAAATTGTATAAATGGTGTAGCCGTTGGCATTTAGAAATCAATGAATCAAAATCTAATGTAATGCACTTCAGGAAATCTAGGAAACTTCATTCTAACATTGTATTTAAGATAGGAAATACCAAACTAGACTATGTTAAAACATACAGGTATCTAGGGGTCACACTAGATGAAAATCTTAGCTTTAACGCAGCATGCCAAGAATTAAATGATGCTGGTGGCAGAGCATTTGGTGGCATTGTAGCCAAATTTAAGCAATTTAAGCATCTTTCATTTAAATGTTTCACAAAACTCTTTGATACAGGAGTAGAGCCAATATGTACTTATGCCTCTAGTGTATGGGGTTTCAATAAATTCCAGTTAGGACAGAAGCTCCAGCTTAGGGCAATAAGATATTTTCTTGGAGTGCACAAATACACACCAACCTTAGCATTAACTGCAGACTTTGGTTGGCTAGACATGAAGTATAAATATTATCTTAATATACTTAAATTTTATAACCGTCTTTTATCAAGGAATAATGACAGATTGACAAGGCAAGCGTTTGAAGCAGATCAAAATCATATGTCAAGCACTAATTGGTCAGGAATGGTTAAGCAAATTTTAAGTGACATAGGCAAAGAAAGTAACATTGAAAACTTCGAAAAGATTGACATCAATTTTGCAAATGAGAAATTCAAAGTTTTAACTAATAGAGAATATCAAGAAAATGTTGAAATCAAACCAAAATTACGGACCTATAAACTATTTAAAAGACATGTGGAAACTGAAAAATATGTCACCGCTAAGTTAAGTAGATATGAAAGGTCACTGATAGCTAAGTTTAGGTCGGGTACTCTCCAGCTTGCAATTGAAACTGGGAGATTTAGAAATATAGAAATTAACGATAGACTATGCATTTCGTGTAACCAAAATCAAGTTGAAGATGAAATTCATTTTTTGTGCTTTTGTCCTTTTTATCATGACCTGAGACAGAAGCTTTACAGCGATCTTAAAATAGATCCGGAATCTTTTGAGAATAATTATGAGTTATTCATAGAGATAATGCGTTCTGAAAGAATTTATTGCCTGTCATCTTTCATTGTTAATGCATGGGCAAAGAAGAGATTTTATTTACAATTCTGACTCTTTTTAAATCTAAATATAAATGTTAACTGTTGACGAGATGTAATAAGATATATGTATGTAACAAGATTACACTTAGTCTGGTCCATTTTGCTTGCTCCCTTTGTCGAAACTTTCTTGTTTATATAGATTTCAAATAGTAGCAAATGCCCCTATATTAAATTTGTTCACCGTTTTTGATTGCCAAAATGTCATTTAATGATATTTCAATAGTTTAAAGTGTCTTATAAGCCCAAATGAGACTGGGTTTGTATTCTGATTTTGTATTCCATGTATATTTGTATTTGTAAATCAAACAGGACACTATAATAAACGATTCATCTCCCCCTATCTATCTGTCTATATTGATGGGATGTTTATTATGCTTACATGGCTTAACTCTAGATTGTATAAATGGTTAATTATATTAATAACATCCCATGATGATCACACAAAAAAATCTTAGATGTATCTTAACACATATCTTAGTGGCGTAAACTAGAAAACATGTAAGTATTTTAATTTGGTGGAAATTAACCGATAAATAATTTTTGGCATTCGTCAAGTTTTCAATATTGGGCTACGTCATTCTGGTGTTAGTATGGTAGTTACATAGTTAGTTGGTTACTTTAACGATAATAGTTTGGTTGGTCACAGTATACAACAAATATTTGCTAATTGTAGAGATTGGTTTAAGTGTATGTTTTAATCTCTGTTATATTAACAAAAAAAAACCGCCAAAAGGTACTCAAAACTAAACTTCCAGCTTTCATTTATTTAAAATTTATGCTTGGTCTCATTTAGTTTCACTGCATAGTACATTTTGATTTTAAGCTTGCCAAACAGCAGTGAGTTATCTTGCTTAGAAATTAAGATGCAAATGATAGTATTTTAATATAGTGTGCATATATTACAAACAATTAAACAGAAAAAGATTTAAAAAATCTATAATTTGAAATTCTAGTTTATGATGATAAGTTTCAGGTGATCTGCAGTTACCTGATCTTACACCATATTTCAAAAAGATTTCAACTGAATTGTCTTACCTAATAAACTAATGAAAAGCAGTGTAGACTTCATATTGTCCATATTCCATTCTGAAAATAAACCAACCTATAACCAACTACACAACTGGTGGTCTATCTAAATAGGGTATGAGTTAATCTCTCAAACTTTTTTGTGAACCAATCAGATCCAGAACTATAAAATCAGGGGTTTCCCAAGAACAAATCATTAAGCATACTTTTTTTCTTTGTTTGATCTATTGCACCTAGCCTCTGGTTACTGAATAATTGATTATGACTATTTCTTATTACAGGCCATTGTTATAGCTTTTCAAGTATCAGGGATAGATAATAAGAAATAAGGAAAGGCTTTAAGATGCTCGGGATAAAGAGCCCTTCTTTAATTTGAAGGTATTTGGTATTATATATAATACATCCAATATCTAACTTGTTTAAACAATGTGGGTTATCTTAAAAGTACTAATCATTTCCTTGTAATTTTTCAAACGATTTCATGTACTATGAAACATGCTAAATATAATTTCTAGTCTGTAATCTAGGTATTAGTTAGGAGAACAATAGTTGTTTGTGATATTTGGGGAATTTGTCATTTGAAGCTAGAGTACACTGTTAAACAACATTGTTTGCATTTGCAAGCAGCACAACAGTGGGAAACATTTTTGAAGCATACGCTCAGACTGTAGCTATGGTGAGACGAAGAAGCAAGCTTCAAACATGTGTTTGATTATATACACACAACACGAATGGATAATTATCAATAAAACAGAGAAATCAATAAGTACTGTGTCTGGCTAATTTAAATCTAAACTTACATTCTTCCTGTGCTTAGGTTTAGCTGATGAAAATATATAATTTCTGAATATTATGTCATTGATATTTCACTGAAAACATGTGCTTCTGTTTAGCTTTTTTCTTGAATTTCTGTTATATAATTCAAGTTAGATCCAGCCTTCGTCCAGACTAGACTAATTTTACTCCTCCTATACAGAGATTTACTTTGGCTTCAAATGTTGGGATAAAAATAGCATTTTCAGTAGGTAATGTCGTCAGATCAGTGCCTGGAGACATTGGCATATGGAAATTTTAAGTTAACAACTGTGAAAATAAATAAAGAAATAAATCTAATATTTTGACTTAGTGCCAGAGATCTTATGTACTTATTTTCTTTATGCCCATTGAGTCAGACTGTTTGCAAAGAAGAAAATGTATCATAAAAGAAGGGACATTATGTCAATTCAGTAAGTCTATGAAGTAAATATGAAGTTTCTATGTCGGTATTGGATCCACTCTGAAATAAATAATCATAATATAATGACTTCCTGGTAAACACATAACTTATTGCGCATAATATGCCGAATAAGAGATTGGTTTTAAGGTATACATAATTTGCAGAGTTTGTTATTATTACTAACTTATTCTTGTTATTCTTAACTAACAGCTCTGTTACAATGTCTTCAAATTGGTTTTAAGGTATACATAATTTGCAGAGTTTGTTATTATTACTAACTTATTCTTGTTATTCTTAACTAACAGCTCCAACATTTGCAGCAGCCATCGAGCATCAAACAAATGTTTTGCAACTGGTTCAACGAAGGAACTTGCATTACCCAGGACCCAAGCGAAAGAAATGGTGGTTTAAAATTTATTAATGTTTAAGATATTCCTTCAAGCACAATTAACAAATGACATACATTAATTAAAAGGTTGGTACTAACATTAAAAATTACAACCAAGCAAATGAAACTTGTAGGTGGAATAAAGTACTTATTAAAATGTGTACAAGTAAATCAAACTTCAGCAGGCTTTAACATTATTAACTCTGATAAAACTGATTCAAACTTTAACAGGCCTGCTGAATATTTTATTGAGTTTTACTTTATAATGTGACAAAGCCTCTGTGTCGAGGGAGCTAGAACAAGAGGTAAAGAAAACCGGAGGTGAAGAGTCAAAAGGATGTGAGTAAAAGGATTAGAGTAGCAGATAAAGGTAAAAAAGGTAGATTCTACCTAAATAAAAGTGGGGGTGGGAGACAATGAACATGTCCCCAGTTTTGACAGAAGAGAAGTCGTTCTAGCTCACGTGACATTTATAAGCGTGGAAATGCAATGGTAGATGACTTTAGGTAAAAATTTGCGATGGACTCAGCGGTGAAGGTTGAAAATGTGACTCCCGCTAGTGGCCATGATCACTCCAAAAAACAAAGAGAGAAAGGCAGGATGTTAAGGTCACAAACAGAAGGCTAATCCAAGAAATATAAAGGCTTGGAGTGGTGAGATAAAAGAGAGTTAAATGAATACAGAATTGAAGTGATTCTATGAAAATATTAGGAAAAGATAGGGGAATAAGCATGAGATTATTTAAGGATAATTTAAGAAATGTTAAAGGTTAAAGAATAAGCATGAGATTATTTAAGGATAATTTAAGAAATGTTAAAGGTTGGAATGATAAAAATAAATGGGGGTTAAAATAAATATTAAATTAAAATGATTTGGAAGAATTAATACCTATGTGGGTATTAGTTAAGTGATATGATCTTATACCATTGTGGATGAGTCCTAAATACATATTCCTGGTTCCTAAATTTGTTTCTCTAAATGTCAAATGTCAGCAATCTGGAATCCAACATCACCTGGCATCCATGTGACTACCTCAGGATCCTGCATGAGTATGGAGTCCATGCGCTACCATGGTGATATATGACCACAAGATATGCATGCATGGAAACTCACTAGGTTGCTACTACCATAGTTAACAAATTAATGATGTTAAGTAATGAATTATTTTTTTCATGTTGCTTTATATATTTTGGACTACATCCACCGCAGCTAATTTAAACAGTTAAGTTGTTATCTTTTCTCTCTTCATCTGTAGTATTAAAACTTTTGTTGTTGACGAGGGGCTTCTATGGAAAGATTTGCAATTTTGTTGCAATAGTTGTTCCCGTCAATATTGTCAAGTCAGTCCTCTGTGTTTGTACAGCAAATTGTCTGCTACACTGTATATACTTGGTTTTTCCACCCCATAGCCGTTAAGGGCTGTGCAGTTATTGTTTCACACATTGTGTCTGGGCAGGCATTTGGGGAGACTGTATCGAAGAAACCTTGATTGCTAAGATGTAGATACTTGGTAGGGACATTGGTTGTGCGGTGTAGGTGTTCAACATCATAGTGTGACCTTGACCTTTATAATTTTGTCCTGGCTATATCTCGGTGTGTAACAGCATGGTATGGCTTATATTTAATGTTTGAGCTTGCTATAGTGAGATTTACCTATAAAATCTTGGTCCAGCTATATTTCAAAAATGGTAAGGTATATAAAGTTGATACTTGGTAGAGACATTGGTTAGTGGGTGTAGGTGTGTAACCATGATGGTATGATTTTTGTGTGAACATTGACTTTGCTGTAGTGACTTTAACCTTTAAAATATTGTCCAGGCTGTATCTTAGAAACTATAAGGTGTAGAAGGTTGAAACTTGGTAGGGACATTCTTTAGGGGATGTATGTGTGACCTTGATCTGACGTTTAACCTATTGACCTTTAAACTAGTACCATTGACTTTTAAAACTTGCCAAGGCTATGTTTCGGAAACTGTAAGGTGTAGGAAGTTGATATTTGGTACGGACATTGGTTAGGGGTTGTAGGGGTGCAACATTATGGCACACATTTTGTTCCTAAAGTCTCCTGATCTTCGTACTGCGTCACTTCTTCTATATCTCATGGTGTTGTAAATTATTTTCTCAGGCCGTGGGGTATGGCCATCTACAATGCTATTTTTTCCATATATGTTTGTTTCATATATTTTGTCCAAATACTGAGAGCCACTAAATCACATATATGTAATGTGAATATTGCATGTGGCCTAAAAACAAAATGTGAATGTGATCCCATAAGAAAGATTTAAACAGTATCCTAAAGCCCTTGTGCATATGACGTATTGTGAATATAAACAATATCACAATATATGATAAACTACATAGGTTCAAACACACTTAATGACATTATTTCATCAGCCTTTGTAGTAATTAACAATTAAGTGATTAAATTAACTGTATTGTATAATTGCAGTCTCTTTAACAAGACAACAATGCTGTTACATGGAAGCTAGTAAGGGAGGCATATAAATCTAATAGGATTAATGTACTAAAATATTTTATTTCTGCATGTGGGGTATGTTGATGCTGTTTGATAAAAGGCATGCTGATATATTACGTTTGGGTCACCTATATGATTGGTGGTATTGACCCTCAAATCTTCAAATGACAAAATTAACTGTTGTTTGCCTATGATGTGTGATGTACAGTTGAAAGAAGGTTAGTGGACTGGGTTCATTATTAAAGTTTATAGGTTTAAGCAGATCATAGGAATCATAGAAGCAACCGTCTCTTCACAATACAGCTTGTGGGTTGGCTGGAGAGCCAGCAGTTTTATGGTTTCAGGAGTTTTAGGGTTTTACTGTTCTTGTAATTTGGATGTCAGCGATAAGTATTATAATGTTTTAATGTAACCAGTTTTATCAGGTGTTTGGATATGGTATGCTAGCGTTTTGTAGGTGGCTTAATGTGTCAGTGTTAATAAATTTTAATCTTTTAACTTCTCACTTCTTAATGGTCTTATGCGACTGTCTTGTGGGATGACTGTGACCGACATTAGTAAAAGTGACTGTAGCTCTTGATGTGGAGATAAAAAGGAAACTATTTTTAGAAGAGTAAGAGTTTCTTTATTGTAGAATTGAATACCCGAAAAGTATAACATAATAACATAATTAAAAATAAGATATTTAAGTTCTGAAACAGAAGCATAAATTTTATAAACTGTAAATTTCAAAAGATACTTCCATTCCTTTATGGATTTCATCAATATTTAATAATTAAGGGATTTAAGCTGTGAAAAATATATAGGTAATGCCACTGGTGATCACTGGAGCATATACAAACATACAGTTATATTGATAATAGGTTACAGCAAATCATAAACACAAAACACTATAGCATACAAATATATAAATAAGCTTTAGTTGCAAAATCCTTAGATATAACAATGCTTTGACCTTTATTTCTTGTCAAAATTATCTTTCTGGTGACATATCCTTTAATGCATTTTATCTAGAGAAAAAGTTTTTTTTTAATAGAAAACCTTGCAGCCATATAAATACTTTGTAAAACTGCTTTAGGGAGATGTTCTACATATTTACGTTTACTTTCAGCCATTTCATATTTTGAAGTGGAGAAAATATATGTTGGCTGCCATATTTAAGTCTCTGGTTATAAAAGTCAAGATGAATCCTAGCTGGACTTAAAGTTAAAGGAACTATTTAACTGCTTTGAGGAATACAAAGACCACAGATTCAATTTAAATCTAGGACAAAAATCTTAACTATAAGTCTAAGTCAATGCTGAATCCTTCTTGTACAATCGACGACAGGATACACTTTTTGTATACACTGGCACAACTTATCATGGATACCAATAGACTACAACTTCATCAAAAAGTGCTGACTTTTTAAATATTTTTGAATCTTTGTAAGATACAAATATGTTATATACATCATAATAAAGGCATTTTACAGAGCTTCTACTAGTTTATCTTGCAATGCAGAAAATAGGCGAAGAAATTTGAAAGCTTAATATTTACTGTTGGCCCCATGAATACCTGGTTTTTGCATTCTTTCTTGGGCTTACTTTATTGGATATTCATACAAAATGGTCAATAATAAAACGAAACCAAAATCCCTCTTTAGACATTCATGAAAAAATATATCACTCTTGAAGACAAACAAAATAAGCGTATGCTATTCACAAATAGCAAGTTATCTTCAGGTGTGTTACTTTTTTCCATAAATGTCATTCCAGAAACTTAACCATAAACTGTTAATTGTAATTAAAATGATAATTATAAACTATTGTACATTATTGGATGGTATGAAGTTTATAAAAATGAGATAATATAGTAGGAATATTATTTAGCAAAAATGTCAATACAATCAGTGACATTATATAGGTTATGGATAGTGGATAGAGAAGCAAAATAGGTAGTAGGATCATTACAATAGCTAGAATGTATACATAAACATATTAGAATATTACACATTCTGAGCAAATAATGCATAAACACATACGCATGAAAACATCCTGAAGAAAGAAATCATATCCAAGTTCAATTCTCACACAACCATATAAGGTCAAATGTTTAATGTTTAACTTCAGTAATATAGGTGTTTGTAATTAAACTACATTTTACTAAAAAGACATGTCTTGCTACCTTTGTATGTTAGAAAAACCCTCTTTCGGGAACCCATTTTGTTGGACTTGATATTTTAAATAAATATTTCAAAGAATATGGTTTGATGACAGTGTTGAATAAGCAACCAAGGAAACGAGTGTCTTTTACTCCTTTTCAATATCTTTCAGCTTTATGGAAGTTCTTTTTGAAGTATACAAATTGAAATAATACTTTTAAAATATTGTCTAAAAATGAAGATGTTGGTTTTCTGTTCACATGTTCAATCAGGATGACAGAACCCTGAATCAAGACACAATACACAACATGAAAGGCAAATTAAAAGAGCTAAAGGAATGACTGCAAATGCATTGTAATGCAAGACCAGCTTCAACATTACAATTTGTTAAAATCAGGAAGATACATACCAAGGCTAAATATATTAACTACAATAAACCATTTTAAAATTACCAATAACTAAACAAAACGCTTTGAATATATTTAACAATGACACTTGACAGCTAAAATTATAGCTATTTTGGTTAATATTCACTTCATAAACAATTAGCCAGCTTAAGAACCAAATTAAAAAAAAACTGTAATTAATTGATAGTTAGTGGTCACCCCAAATGTATTTAAAATGAGTTTCAGTCTGTAGACCAAAGACAATGAACTTGTTTAGTCATAGAGGCCATCCACTTTGACAGAAGGTAAGGCTGCTCCAAGGCTCAATTTTGGGAAAGGTTCTGCTAATTCATCATTATCTGTCACTTTATTAATATGCTGATTTGCAAGGGAGACCGGTTTGTTGAATGGTGTAATACCTGGCTATAGGCTCAATGTTTCAAAGTTAACCTGATCTGGTGATGTTGGAATGCCATTTTTATTTACTTCTAGGACCTGATTGAATACAAAATGACATTATGTTTACATTGCAACTTTAAATTTGTTAAGTACTGCAGCATATTGAAAAAGAACAAACATAAATAACTGTTGTCCACATACAGAAACATGTTAAAGAGCATAGGGACGTAACACCTATATTATATGAGGCTATTAATGTTAAAGAATATCTATGAATAAACCTCTGCAATGAAAGACAGTACCTCTAGCAACAACTGGGTGGATTGTGTCAAGGTTCGACGTGGATGCTACTCCAAGTACATTCTTGTTGCTGAAATTAGAAAATCTATTAGCTTGACTAAAACTTAAAGTTTTGGTTTTATGCCCAGTTTAACAGCTTAGGATATATTTATTTGGGTGTTAACGTCACTGTATAAGTCATATAACAATGGTTAGTTTACGGTCACAGAAAGCCAGTACATATAGTGTGTCAAGGTTCTGTACTGTAAAATTCGGACACTTAGTACGCAACTATCAACTTTCCCATATAATGTCTGGTGTTTGAACTGCAGACCTCAAAGGTCATACGCAAATACTTTATAGGTGGTTGCACCATTATTTACTGAGCTTACCAGACGTTAGCAGGACAACCTTTTTCTGTTTCAATGTTAGTGTCCTCGTAAACAATTGACCAACATATCTTCTCTGATTTCTAAGTAAATTACATGACAAGAGAAAGAAAATGGCGGCAGTCAGTGATTTTATTGTCAAAATTGTTTGTGGATGCCTCAATAATTCCTGTTTTTTACAATTAATATATATCTATAAATCTAAGAATATTATACAAATAAACCTTGCAAAAGTCCATCAAAACAACAAGGCCAATTTTCTGGGCATCAGAAAGTTGTTCCACAGTAGTCGCTACCACTTAATTTATGACTTTGTAGAAAAATGCTTAATCCTTCTTTACCAATAGTTTTAAAAGGGGGTGCCCAGGTAAGTAATTGCTCACTCATTTAAGGAAGGCTTATGAGAATAAGAAATACAATGTCTTACAGTAGGAAATCAGGACAATACAGATGAGTATAGATTAACACTCAATACCACCCATTAAATTCAAAATTAAGGAGTATTATAAACGAACACGGGACCATTATTGAACATAAAATATTATCCCAGTATGTTCAATTGGACAACGTGTGCCACCTTAGTGGTGTATAGATTAGTCAAAGCAGTTCAGAAAGAATAGAGAAAGTTTTTGGATATGGAAAAACAAAACCATCCAAAACTTTGGAATCAACCAAATACTGTGAGCTAACCCTACCCCTGCTCTCTGGTGTCTGGAGGAAGTACTCCTATTTTTCTACTTGAATTAAGGTTCAACTCATTACTAGATAAACAGATTCAAATTAAAAATCAAAACATAAAGAAAAACTTAAATAGAATCTATGCATAAAAAGAATTATTCTACTTTTCGGATCCACAGAGAGACTTTCTGTTTACAAAGTACCATATGTACTTACAATCAAATTGATTATGAATACATTACTAAACACATTATAATTTGACTAATCTTGACAAGATTTATGTTTTATGTAAATAAATATGAGAAAATCTTACCTTTTATGCTTTGCAATAGCAAGCCCTATCATAATTGCAGCAATCAAGACAATGGCAGATCCAACAGAAATTCCAATGATTGCTCCTGCTTTGAGTGACTCAGGGGATGTTTCTTTAGAAACTGCAGACAAAAAGGGTATTTTCAACACTCTTCTATCAAAACAATTATCTACTTTTATGTCAAGATTTTATCAAATTAGTCAAACCTTGTGTTTTCGCGTTCGCCAGGGTAGACATTGTTTTTACAGTTTTAAATTCTCATTTCAACATTTCTCATTCAACTCCACTCAAAATACTCTGTCCTCTTTCACACCTGTGTCTGAGGAAGACCTACTCTAAATCCTAAAATCCTTACGATCCAAATCTTGTGACCTTGATCCAATCCCAAAGTCACTGGTCAAGGAGTGTGTGGATATTCTCATCACCCCCATCACCAAAATTGTAAATCATTCAATCGAGGAAGATAGTTTCCAAAAGTCCCCTTCAAAAGAAGCCGAACCTTGATAGAAACATTCTCAAAAGTACAGGCCAGTGTCAAGCCTTAGGTTTATATCAAAATTCATCAAGAAAGTTGTGGCAAAGCAGCTAAATGAATTTATTTCGCGCGAGGGGCTCATAAATGTCAACCAGTCTGCTCATAAGAGTTTCCACTCCACTGCAACTGCATTGTTGATGATTCAGATGATATAGCTCTTAGAGTCGACTCAGGAAAGGCAGTGGCTCTAACATTATTAGACCTCTCAGCGGCATTTGATACAATTGATCATTCTCTATTATATGACTGCTTGCATGATTGGTTTGGTCTAGATAACACTGTTTTGTTGTGGATCAAATCGTACCTTTCAAACCGTAAACAAAAAATTAAAATAGGTGATAGTTTCTCTGAGGCGGTAATTCTCCCTTTCGGAGTCCCCCAAGGGTCCGTACTGGGTCCTCTCATTTTTGCTCTTTACACTAGTCCCCTCAGTCAAGTCAAATCTCCACTGGCCTCCAATTCAATAGCGTATCCTTGTAAAGTATAAGCTTCTTGTTTTCAATACTATCAATCTTTCACAGCCCCTGTATCTTTCAGCTTTAATAAGATCGAGCAGTCTTACTCGCATCAACAGGCTATCTGTCTCCTCAACCCACCCTAAGAAGCACATAGGCAGGCAACGCTTTGCAGTAGCCACACCAACTGAATGGAAGAAGCTCCGACAAACTGTCAGATCTCCGCAAACAATATGTGGTTTCAGAAGCCAGCCAAAGACTCACTTGTTTAGACTGGCATACCCCCACCTTAGTTATACCCTGGTGGGCGCTTTTTAGATGTCGACCGTCCTGTCCCTGGACTCTCCTGTCTTGGACTTAAGCTCATTAGAGGATTTGTATCAATTTTGTGCTCCATAAATTCTACTATTATTATCATTAAATTATAAGTCTAAGTGATATAGAGATATACGCACCTGGAGACCATCCATATTCATCTAATTCAGGGTCACAATGTTCATCAGAATTACTTGGATTGGTTTCTTTTTCCGCTATGCAACTTTGATCAATCACACAGGAAGATTTCTGTCAAACATGTTTCACAAATAAAAGGAGCTTTGCTTACTATTACTTTCAGCACATTGTAACAAAGGACATTTTAAAATGGTGTGCATCATTTGTTGGTAACAATAAAAAAATCAAGCAGAAACAATCTTTATGTTATTTGTTTTTCTCAATTATTTTCTGACAGACATTTCAAGCAGCAATCATGATGTGTAGCTTATCAACTTAATAACTGAGTTATTGTCGTCTGATTTTAAAGAGAACAACAAGAGTTGTGAAACAATTATCACAGCAATAATATGGATTCTACCACATAAATTTCATCAAGTTTTTATGTTATTTCAATATATTTCAATAAACTTTCTATTATCAAATAAATAGTCAGTGCAACTTTAATCAAGTTTTGTTTTTTATATTTATAGAACTTAATACCATGCAAGTCTCTTATGTATCCAAAATACCACGTCTATGTATATAAAACAATATTAACTTTGTGTCACAAATCCTGAAAATCGGCAACTTGTAAAAATGGGAATCTAGAGAAAATACATATCAAAAGTTCAATCCAAGAAAAAGTGGGGTAGGTTTATAAAGGTTGGAGAAAAAATAAATTGTATTCAGTATTAAAACAGTACCTTCTTGTCACAACCACTCTCTAAATTACACTGCCAGCATGTACTGTGGTAAATCAATAGGTGTTGGGGTTCTGAATAATGCTGATTGTTATTTGATACAGCTATGCTCACAATATAGGGAATGGTGTGATCTGGGATATGGCAAAATACTTTCTGGTAATGCTCCATCATGCCTGTATAAACAGTAGCTTCTGACACTGGAGCATAACCGACCTGTAGGAGAAGTAAAGTGGACAAATTTTGCATTGCAATAAATTATTACATTCAATAGACAACCAAAGTAGTTAATTATTGTAACATAAGTTTTAGATTAAAAATGAAAAGACAGAGTATAAATCACAATATATTTAATGATTGTTGACAGATGCAAAATGATATAAGTAATAATTCCTATTGAAAAGGAATATAGGGAATGGTGTGATCTGGGATATGGCAAAATACTTTCTGGTAATGCTCCATCATGCCTGTATAAACAGTAGCTTCTGACACTGGAGCATAACCGACCTGTTGGAGAAGTAAAGTGGACAAATTTTGCATTGCAATAAATTATTACATTCAATAGACAACTAAAGTAGTTATTATAGTAAGATAAGTTTTAGATTAATAATGAAAAGACAGAGTAAAAGTCACAATATATTTAATGATTGTTGACAGATGCAAAATGATATAAGTAATAATTCCTATTGAAAATCTCATAGATATCCATGTTGTGCATACATTAATGAAAAAATATGTGTTTCAGCAAATGAACTTTTCTGTGCACTGTTATTGTTGTGTATCAATCCTGAATAAATTAAAATGATGTATAAAACCAAAAAGGCCAGCATTTCTTTTACACTTTTTGTCTTGGGGGATGTTTTTTCTTATGTTTATTGAAATATTTGGTTTTGGAACATTGAATTCTTTAAATATATTTAATAAAAAATATAAATTAAAAGAGAGTGTATGAACCTGATGTAATCTAATATACTGTCTTGTGGGTGTAATATTTTCCTCACAAGGGAAAATCAGTGCAGTCAACTAACAAATGGATGAGAAAAATCCTGATTGAGGGACATAGTAGGTCCATAATTCTGCATTATGTGTGTAATAGAAGAAAAATACAAAGTGCAGAAAAATGATGTTAGAGGTAAAACTTAGGATACTTCCTGAGGATGTTACTGAGGGACTTGCTGTGGAAGTGAGTTTCAAAATGTATGTGTATTGGCTGAATAGAAAAAAGGTTGTGGTATGTGAACATTTTTGACAAAAGACAGAACTTAATTTTTAACTGTGCCATATACCTTACTGACAGCCAGCTGAGGTTTTCAAGTGCTCTTGTTGTATAAAATAATTATGTAGCAATATCCTATTGCAGTTGTTAACAAAAACTTACATCCATGACTTGGACCTGACATTTTAGATTGTCTGATTCCAGTAGCAGATCAGCATACACCCCTGTATTCTCACATGGCCGTTCTAATCTGTCACACAGGCCATGGAAGTAGAAAGGCTGAATTGTAGGAATGTGATTTTTGTCCAGTGAGCAGTCATATCCAGTATAGTTAGCATCACACTGACAAACACCTAGTTAATTGTAGTTATTATAAATTAATGTTATAGCTTTTTTATTTTACTCCGTATTTTTTATGCCATACATTTGTGACTCCTTAATGTTATCCAAAGGTAACATTACAAATATTGTCTTTTTCTTATTAAATATCTGCATTTGCATCAAAAGCTTCATTTAAGCATTGGCGTTTGATTGTACTGTCACAATGAAGGTTGGGAAAGCATACTTAAACATTAACTGCTCATATGTAAGTACAATAATTAATTTGTGTATTTTAACAGATTATTGCATAAGGGGTACTTAAAATGATATTGAGGTTTTATTGGAAAGAGAAAATTGATGGCACGTGAATAAAATACATAATAAAATTTTTTTTACCATTTTTACAAATGCCATTTGCACTGCAATCAGAGTAGCAGACAGATTCTAGTACATCTCTGTAAGGGTTTGTGTAATTACTGTCAGGATTGCCACTATCAAAATCATATTTCTCTGCCTCATTGATACACTGTGACAACAGCATATCAAGTTGTGTTTTGGCATAGTCAGTAGTTCCTGTAATCTGAAAAATGCATTTATCAACCTAAGAAGGAATGAAGACTGTCAAAAATACAAATCTTTATCATATTGAATCATTTCTTCATTTAGTAAAGCATTATCGAAATAAAAAAAATTCATAAATATGCATTAATTATATTTGGAGGAATTATAAACATGAAAAACATAATCTCATTGGCAGTTTATGACATTGAGAAACATTGTTTACATATGTATACATACATTCTCTTAAAAGAAATAGTACAATCCTCATTTGAATAGAACTTGGATTATAAGAATTAACAAGTTAGGCAGTTTATCAGTTGTCTTTTGTCTGTGATCAAAGGCTCAAAGGATGCTCTTACCAAATAATTAAACACTCCAAAAACCTTTTTGATAGTTGTTAAGTAACACAAAAGTTTGATAGTTGGATAATTAAATATTTGACCTTTTCATGGTTAAAATGTCCTCTCTTTTATAGTTTTTAACAATATTTATTTAAGAACACTAACATGAATATCATCAATACAGCTGCTAAGAGCTTCATCAGTTTCAATCAGATCTGCACATGATTGAAGTACAACATTAGAGAAGAGGTAATCATTGCAGAAATTCTCAGCGGAAGATTGAGTCCATCCAGTTGACCATTCTGGTGACTATATAAATTATATCAACATAATGGTTATATATATATAATCTATCTATTCGTAAGACACCTGTGAAAACATTGAAACTTATCAAGGGATAGAATTGAAACATTAGCAAATGGGATTTTATATAGCAGTTATGTTTGCAACTTCGTTTAGGCTGCCTCAAAGAGACAAACTGTATTTCTGTGCAATAAATTTAATATTAGTATATGGAAAATTGAAAACTAAATAACGAAATTCTTTCATAAGAGTCTTTTATAGCCTTATTTTCTACTTTTACTTTTTCTATCTTTCTATTTAGTAGCCAGTTTTCCTATGTTAACTAAGGGTAAAAACAAAGTTTTTAATAATAAATTTGGTATTTAAAATTGAATATTCTAAATTTATGTGGTTGTACTTGCTAAGTTATTATGATGGGTACTAAATGGTAAGTGCAGTAAACCACATTAAAACTGACTTAAAGCATATTGTCACAGTAACTCAATATCAACTTACTGGTGCCACATAATTTGGGTCATATTCAAATACAAATTCATCTTCATCTGTCACATAGTCACTGTACTCAATGGATCTCTTGCTCCTTCTGCAATTTCCACCAGGTGGTATAGTTGTTCCTTCAAAACATGAGAAGGAAATCATTACATCAGCAGTTGTATTTTTCTATCTTGATGGCTTTTAATATGACCTTCATAAATATTGGCTACAAAAAAAAATAATACGCAAAAGAATGTTATTCTTAAAGATCTGTTTCTGAGTCCATTTCCTTTGGAAATTCCCTAAATCCTGCTGTTCAGATTGTAAACAATCTGAATGCCTCAGATTGCCTCACCCTTATAAGCGTGTGCAGAGTATCTGTGAGGCATGTTTGCCCACTTTAAGCATCCCAGGTGCCTTAAACAGTATATTAAAATGATGCAGATATAACAGTAATGCATTTTATTGCATGCAGTTGGCTTTAGTTTAGTCAGACGGTGTGCAAGCTGAATGAATACGGTCATGTCACACCCTTCCTGCACAAATTACACTGGCTCCCCATTCATTACCGTATACTGTTCAAATATAATCTCCTCACTTATAAAGCAAAACATTTCAGCCAATCTCCATATCTCTCCGCTCTAATTAGGCGGAGTGATCTCACATGGTTCAATCGCCTATCAATTTCCTCATCTTAACCAAATAAACGCTCAGGGCTATGCAGTTTCAGAACAGGGGCTCCCACAGAGTGGAACAAGCTTCCTCAAGCCATTAGAACCATAGAGAGCATTTCTGGTTTCAGAAAACAGTTGAAAACATATCTTTTTAGATTGGTTTATCCTCCGCCATAGCCTATCTCCCCTATCGGACGCTAATATAGAAACGGACCTCTTTTTGGAAGTGGACTATCACTTTTTGCACATCAGCGCCTTAGAGGATGTTTACATCAATTTCGGCACTTTATAAGTGTTTCTTACTTACTTACTTAGTTGTGTACGTCTTGTTTATGTGTCCATGTACGGCCTAAGATATAGACTTTTACACTTGTCACTGCAGGGACAGTGGTTTGTATTCAAAGTCAAAAACCCTTCAAACTGTTTATTACTTTGACAAAATATAGAAAATAAAAATAGCATGCACAGGAGTCAGATGTAGAATAATTTTTTTAATTTTTATTTCTACAGTCATTTTTGCTTTGCCTATGATGCTCCAAGACTTTGGGATGAATTGTTTGAAATTTTGTCCCAGCTTCTTTTTTCCTCTCCTCATTCAGAAAGAAGTTAGGATTTGAGACATTTATTTAAATGTAATCTTAACATTGCTTCAGTCAGAGAAAGTCGCTACTTATTGGTTCATTTGAAGAGTTACTTTCTAAAATACATCACCAAACCATTTTAGTTACTTATATTAGCTGGAAAATTTTCTACTTATGACTAATCATAAGCCATGATCGACTTCATCAGCTGTTATTTGGTAAACTTACAGTGGGGGGAGACGGTGGCAGAGTGGTAACACTCTCGCCTCCCACCTCTGAGGCAGGGGTTCAATCCCCATCAATGGCCTCAAGTGGGAAAGCTGGTAGTTGCTTGCCGTTGGTCGGCAGTTTATAGTACAGAACCCTAACGAACTGTATGTACTGGTTTCCTCTGCCCTTCCAACTACCCATCGTGATATGACCTGTACAGTGTTAAAAGAGACGTAAAACCCCAAATAAAAAAATAGTAAACTTACAGTGAAACGGATAAATTGTTATCCATCTCTTATACATATTTGAAAACAGCCCCTGTTCCACCAAAGGATGAAGCCCTGATTGGTCCTGCGAGCCTTAAACCTTAAGAGCCTGTGAAAAAATATGAATAATGAGTGTGGCAATAGAATTGGGATCCAGTTCTGTGACTGTTCTCAGGAAGCGTCAGAACTCCTCAGACAACTCACGATCGTTCCCTGACTAAGAAGCAATTAAACGACAATTGTGATGGGATTCAACACCAATCTGTTCTTTGACATACCGTCTGGGTCTGAGACTGGTCTAAGAATTCCTCAGACTTCTTGGGACTAATAATAGATTTCCTAAGACAGATAAGGCCGATTTTTGTTTTGTTTTCTTTTCTATGGGGGTCGGGGATAGATCTGGGATTAAGTACAGAACTGCTGGGACTAAAACTAAGCCGACCTGGTATTAACACTCCCAAGAAGTCAACAGAAGATTGTGTAAATTAGGGTCTGAGGAAGTCTCAGGAAGTCCGAGACTGGAATATTTGTGGGTAGGGGCGACAGTGGATTGTTTATAGTCGTGAAAAATATCAGACATGTTTCATATACCTTAATCAGGAGCCTTAGTCATGTGGTGGACAGGTGCATTAGGTTTAACACATTACACATACCTTAATCAGGAGCCTTAGTCATGTGGTGGAACAGGGGCATTAGGCTTAACATATTACACAGTTTCTCCTAGCAAGCCCTTGCTGTTGCATCCTTCATGTTGTGTAGGCTTTTATGACATTACCAAATTATTAACTGTGTACATATCCTGCACTTCCAATGAGGATTGGGCTCATGAATTATTTAGGCTGAGACACCATGGGCAATAGTGTATGGCTATATTAAGCTTATCACATTACAAGACAATATCCTAAGTCTTGTGATTAGAATCCAGCATAGCTTAAAATATTGATGTAAAATAGCTAATCTACTAGGTCAATGATGACATTGGCGTTTGATGATAAAATACAGAATTACAAAGTACAACACCTTTGATAGCTTTGTTAGTTATAGGTAGGGGACTGCATCTTCTAACCCCTTCTGAATCACATTCACAAAACTCTCTATTCTTAAATGTGCGGTATCCATTGTCCCTAATACTTCCCATAAACAGCCACTCCTTCTTCTCAACTCTACAACAGAATTGAAAAAGGGATCTATATATATGTGTGTGTGCAAATGACAAAAGCCTTAAAATTTTAAGGAATATATGGTGAGTAGTATTTAACAGTATTTACAACCAGGAATTAACAATAGCTGCCTCGGAATAAACATAGGTAGGACTTATGATTCACTTTATGTTAATCATAGCCAGGGCTCATTTGGAATTTAGGTTAACTTATCAAATTTACCATAAGAACATATGATGAAGTCTTTAGTGTAGGTCTTCAGGAATCCATATTACAAATTAGATAAATGACTATCAGTTACTGTCCTATTGGACATGATATAAATACTTAGAAAATTATTTAGCTCAATCATGCTCTTTATAATAATACAGACAATAAGAAAATTATTCTGATAATTCTGATATTCAATGACACACTTGAATAAAAAGTTTTGATATATATTTACTCTAGCAGTATTTAATATGATTCTGAATTAAAGATGTTCAGTACACCTGCCATATTTGTGTACATTATTTCTGAACAACATTGCCTTCAAAGAATAAAGGTAACGTATCTGGCAGATTTAGTGAGTCTGATTTTTGTTATTGACTTTGGTTATTTTTTTAACCATATTGACAACAAATTGTGGTAACACACAAATTTAAACCCTGGCTTGAAGTCCGTGAAAATCGTCTAACTGCCAATCACAAAATACAAATACAATGACACTAGGCATGGTGTAAAACACAAGAGCATTCAGAGAACACATACCTCCACCAAAGAAATAAACCTCCAATATTATTTATGCAAGGTCCTTTAAAGATTCTTGGATCAAGACAGTGATCGTAGTGGTCTAGTGATCTGTTCCTTGTGTTATTGTTAACATTTCATCAAAATCCAAACAAACACAACCAAATACATGACAATAAAACATATACCTCCTCGACAGAGGTAGATTAAGAAATAGTAAATGAAATTGCTTATACAATTACTGCAGCACTGATTCCTGTAAAAAAATCTCTCGGAGCCATGGTGGCAGAGTGGTAGCACACTCGCCTCCCACCTCTGAGGCCGGGGTTCCATCCCCGTCACAGCATCAAGTGGGAAAGCTGGTAGTTGCTTGCCATTGGTCGGCAGTTTACAGTACACAACCCTGACGGATTCTATGTACTGGTTTCCTCTGCTACCCGTCGTGATATGACCTGTACAGTTTTGAAAGTGACATAAAACCCCAAATAAATAAATAATTAAAAAAATCTCTGCCAAAAGTGTGCTTACCTCCAGGAATTTGAAAAGTCATTTGGCGCATACATATTAGGATCCATATAACCAGTGTCTTTAATTGTGAAGTCATCATCCTTGTAACCATTGTAATTTCCACATACACCCTCTACATTGTATCTGTCAGAATTAGATGGGTAGATGTTTAAACTACCTTCTCTGAATTCTACTTTCGTGCCAGTTGGGAGATATATCTACATAAACGAAAATACAATTTTGATTATTTGGATATATTTTGGTAAACTTTATACTAAATATTGTTATTTTTCAGAAATTGTCTGCAATTTTTTTAATACTCATCTGACTCAAAAAAGCTTGTAATCCTGTGTATAATTTCCAACATTGATAATGACATGATTTGACCATCAGTATCAAGAATATCTGAAATTAGCATAATTCCTTTCTATTCAAATAGGGTAAGAGTAAATGGTCATTTAACATTTTGCTTTTACACCACATTAGGGTTATGAGAATTTGTTTACTTTTCAGAAATGTCTGCTGTTTTAAAATATCATAGACAGCTCCAAGAACGTTGTCCCAAAATCGATTTGAAGTTGCTTTATTTAGTTTAAGAATAACCCAGGTTCCAAGTTTTATTTCTTTTTTTATGCATTGAGACTATGTTGTATATTGATGGTACTGTAATTTGTTTGAAAATATGTATGTGTTATATTTCAGGAGCAATAAGTCATGTAAATTTATAACCGTGATCATACAGATTCCATATTTACAAAAAGAAAAGAAAAGCTTACATGATACTGGTCATTTTGTCGATCCACTATTAGTGAAGGTGGTGAGTCACATTGGTAGTATTTGGCTATGATTGGTGTTTTGCAGTACCTCACAACATAAAGATCACCACCTGATCTGACAGCTACCCCACATACCCCAGTATAACCACCATAGTTCTTGAAGTATGCTTCAATCTAAAACATATCACATTTACATAGGGGCATAGGAAGCAATCTTTGGTTGAGGGGGCAAGGACCTAAGGAACAAAATTGTGCCAACTTGATGCAAACATATCCCCGGACAGGTCATCTCTAAAGCCACAGGAATTCATTGGGTATTTTTCTATCACACATTTTGTGCGATTAATTTTTAATCTCAAATATTTTTCCTTAATTTTATTTTTTTTTGTTTTAGTCAAAGCATATTTTCATTTGTGTGTCAATTTAAAAAAGTCTTCGGGTATGTTGTTGATGGGCCTCAAAAACAGGTTAACTGTCTATTCAAAGCCTTGGTTTTTGGCACAGGTAAAAAACATAAAAGAACATTTTAATATATTGTCATATAAGATTTCAGTTCTATCACTAACATAGTATGACAGCTATAGGGTTCAAAAGTTGCAAAAAGAAAAAGTCCATAACGTAGGATTCCGTGGGCATTTCAGAGACCTTAAAGTAACTTTTTAAAAATTAAAGCTACCGACTTCAAATTTTTCACAGACAAACATTAGATATAGAAGTCATATCTAATACAGTTTGAGACTTGTCAGACTTTTCATTTTCAAGTAACAGGCCAACTTAAGTGAAAAATGTTGAAAAAGGGTTACTGAGGGGGGATTATATGGCCCTCGTACACAGGTTAAGGTCTATTTAAAGTCTTGATGTTTTACTCATGTAAAACATATTAATATATTCTCAGATGAGACTTCAGCTTTATCAGTCGCATAGTTTTACAGCTATAGGGCTTAAAAGTGGAAAAAGTCCAAAAATTGAGTCTCTGTGGACATTATAGAGATCCTGAGGTGACCTTAAAGTTAAAGCTACAAGCTTTAAATGTTGCACAGATAACTATTGCATATTAAAGTTATATCTACTACAGTTTCAGACTTGTAAAACTTACCGTTTTTTAAAGTAACAGTCACAAAATATGTGAAAGATATTAAAAAATGTCAAAGTAGGGTCTTTATAGGCCTCAAACACAATTTTAACCTTAACATAAAGTCTTGATTTTTTGCCATATATAAAAAGAATATATTATTTTGTTTCCTGGTAACATTTAAGCTACATAGTTAATGATGTAGAGGGCATTATTTAGTTAAAAGTCAAATTTCTGACCTCTCCAAGCTCAAATACACATGTGTGTGCCAAGTTTTGTCTTGCGATATAATGAAATATATACAGAGTTCTTGGGGTTTTTATGCTCTCAGATATATTATAAACTTATTTACATATGCTTTACCCTTCAAAGAAATTTTTAAAAATGATAAAACACCAAAGTTTTAGGAAGTTCAAAAGTTATTATTCTTGTGTCATGTCTTTACCTAGGACTAAAATCAAAATAAAAAAAAGACTTAAATAATTAACCAATGGTTTATCTAAATAAGTACAATTGGTCAATGAAATTTTGAGGTTTTTCTTACAATATATTATTATATCTTGGTATATCATAAGATTGGCACTTGGTAATCTATTTTTAAATATCAAAACTAATGTTAAACAACACTTAACTAAAGTCTTCGTTGGAATGTTTTGTTATTATTTCTATTTCTATTCTGGTTAATTTTACAGAATGTATTGCATGTAGTTAATATACAAATTCAAAAGGTCTCATTAAAATACTTTTAAGTTATCATGTACCAACTGAGATTAATCCCCAACCTTGAACAGTTTGGAAAGTAATATAGTAACCTTTGCATTTAAAAGATATTTCTAATATCTTGACCATGTGACATTCTTTTCTTAAAGGAGGATATGATAATGAAAATCATATAAATTTTACAGATGTTTTCAGAAGTTTTAACCTTTCCTTCAAATGCCAGGCTAATGCAAAATCTATTTTAAGCAAGGTTAATCCCCAAATTAAGGGGGATGTATTATCATTAAACAAACACTCAGTAAAGCAAGAACTGTTTTCTGGGAAATATCTCATCAACTGAGAAATGCTAAACCCTTGCTCTATGTTAATTTGAAACTACATATCAAAGTTCTAAATAATAAGCAACAAGGGTAAATTAAATGTAGAATATTAGTTTATGTATGGTTTTGGTCTGTACAAAATGTTTCACAGAATTTTACAAATTCTATAGTATGCTAACTGAAAATGTTCCTTTTACAAATCATTAAAAACATTATAGCTTAAATGGTAACATACACAATGGTACATTTGAACACTGAACAGGGTCAAAGTGATATTGAGGTACCTGTAAACATTTGCATAAACTTTGAAGTTGGAGTTTATTTCCATTGCAAAAAGTTGGGGGGAAGATATCTCCCCCCCTCCCCAACTGTATGGTTGGGGGGCGACTGACCCCGCTGCCCCCCAGTTCCTATGCTTATGTTACATATCTCTGTTATACTCATAATATACACGTTTTATACAACATATTATTAATTATTGAACAAAAAAAATTCCAAAACATGACTAACCCATATTAACATTGTAATTTCTTTAACTTTAATTATTTTTTTAGAAATTAGCAATTTGTGTATTTAACTCTAACATACATAGCATAGCTGGCATCCGATAATAGCACATTAAAATATAGTTTGAACACCCCAGTAAACATTACAAACGTTTTTAAATGGTTTAAACGTTTAAAAAAACGTTTTTAAAACCTAAGTAAGCCCTATCTTTGGTTTTCTAAATGTTTCTAAGTAAACGTTTTTGCTGTAATGTTTAAAAACGTTTTATAAACATTCGCTATAAAACATTTGTACTGAAAACGTTTATTAAACATTTACAAAATAACTAAAGAAATTAAGGTTTTGCTGGAAATGTTTTTCAAAAATTTATCATGAAATGTTTGATAAACAGTACACATAAAATGTTTTAACAACATTGCTTGTCAAATGATTTAAAAACAAATCAAAAACGTTTTTTAAAGCTAAAATTTTAAACCTTCAAACATGTCCAAACAAAGATGGTGGTGAGCAATAATAGGGGATTTTAGAGGACTTTGTCCAAAATTGCCCCACATGCAATCCCTAAAAGTATGAATTCAATGGGGGCACAATTTTCTACGTTTACTGGGACTTTTATAAGGGTCCACCCTAGACTTGTTGTAAACAAGTTTTGTATCATCTAAGCAAAGGCTGTAATTTCTGTGTGGGTTTGCCTCTGACAAATGGCAATGCTTAGGGCTGTTTAATGGGACTACTATGAAACTGATAGCTTGTGAGTAGTAAATAAAAGTCAATGTATATTTTGATTAGTTTTGTGTTACACAATTGTTCACAGTACATCAAAAGTGTGAAAAAAACTTACATCAATTGGATACTGCAAGTGCCTCATTAATTTAAATACTCCTGCCAACTGGATTTCAAACCACCTGCAAAAAAGTGCAAGGACAATGACTAATAGTACACTTTCATTTGTTGAGATAATTTATTGATATAATTAAAACATAATTAAGCTTATATGTAAAGCTTCAAGTGACATAAGATGATAAAAGTAATAAATTTGGTGACCTTAAGTGCTATATTGTCGACTGTTATAATACAGATAATCATATTTTTACTGATTGAGGCCCTTTTTAGTTGACATTGGTCGAAACAGGATGTTTTTTTTTATTTTGAATAAAACAAAAACATTTCTAGTCAGATAATTAACAGTTACAATTACAGACGGCATATAAACAGCCATTTTATTTAAATGTTTAATTATATATATTTATTATGTATACATCTAACCATGAACAAACCTGCCATCAAAATTGCAGGCATGTGGATCATTGTAAAAGGAACAGCTTGTACGGCGAGCATAGTAGCTGCTGCTGTCATGCACCAGAACCTAATAACAAGAAGCAGATATGGTTAAAGTCCACAATGGACGAAAAAGAAGTTTTTTTTTAAAACTTTGTATGTGTATGCCAGAGAGTAAGACAACCACAGTAATGAAAACCAGAAATCCCTCACTGATATACAGCCTCTAAATATGGCATACAGAATAACATCCCTGAAAACATGTGCTACACTCTTATTCATTATTTTGAACACAAGTTACTGTCAAATTGTGGTGTTAATTATTAATTCTTAGACCATTACTCGTATATGACAACAATATTTTTCAAGTTTATTGAATAGTAGAACCGTTGCACTAAGTGTATTGAAAAACTTTTTTGACTGAAGCTGACCCTTTCCAGTTTATATAACACTTATTTCACTTCAAATCACCTTGTGTAATATAGCACATTTTCAGAGAGGCTTCTGATTGTTTTTTCTAAGTGTCAGATTTAACTGGCTTTTAATATGCTTTCTAGTGTAAGTTTTAACATGGGACTTGGCAGGTGCGTTGTTGCACATATAATATTCAATTTTTCATGCACTGTGGTCTTTAAGGAAGCAAAATAAAACACAAGAATCAGCTGTGCTTATCGAATAATTAAAACTATATTCAGTATTAATATGTTTTTAAGCTATGAGATGACATTTTGCCTTAAAACTGCTGAACTTTGTGGCAAACAAGAGATTATCTTGAAAAGTTTAAGTATTACATGTTGCCCAAATCCTACAATACGGGTATTGCTACAACTTGATAGGTGATTCATGAGGGCTATTTACAATTGTCAAGTCTTCATCAGTTGCAAAAATTTGAAAACAAATATGAGGACATATGAGGACACAAAACTATAGCACGAGACCCATGCACATTTGTAACCTAATGCAATCTTGATTCATTAACAATGGGAGAGGGAGACAATACAATGAGTAAAGATAATAATCTAAACTGACGAAGACTCAATTTTAAACAGTGCCAATATTTGCCAATGCATGAGGACATGTGGCTGGTAATAGTGATAAAAGGCAGCCTTATAAAAACTAATGTACAGTCCAAGTGATGGATGATTTGTTTGTCACCAATATTCATGTGGAGGTGAGACCTAGGTATGAATGATAAAAGTCAATGACTCTTTGGTTTGTAGAAGCTGAAATTATACAAGAGATAAATTGTCCATTACACATACAACTTATACATATTTTGGCATGTTTTTATCGTCGTTATAAACATTAAAGAAGAGAAAGATTTAAACATCACCAATATTAGAGATCTCATAACAAAGAAAATTAAAACCTTTTTTCTTCCAGATGAATTAAAAACTCTAGTGTTAAAAGATAATGTGTTTTAATTGTTACTCAGATGGTTTCAATTTCGAGATACTTGTTGCAACTTCTTTGTTTTAAATTATCTATCTTATAAATACTATGTAACTATGTATGTAGCTCTGTGCTATATTAATGCTTCTAGGTTAGCCAATGGAAAAAAATATGTTTTTACTGTGATGCTGTATGACCTATCAAGTGATACTTAACTACTCACTTGTAAATCAAATGTTATTCCATTCCACATGCCATTGGCGGTTATCAATTCAAAGTGTATATCTACTTGCTCTGTACTGTCATACTTGCCATCATCCTTGGGGAAAATACTTATAGGTAACTTTAAGGTTGTGCCAAATCCATATTTTTCTATTACCCTGAGGGATCCGCCACATGTCTCAGTGTCTGTATTATTGTCATCAGTTTGAAATGCAATCTCATCATGCCCATTGTCAGAGTATGTAATGGATACTTCAACCCTACAAATAGTTGTGCTTTGCTCACTACATTGATATTCACAACCTAGTGGAACAGTTGACATGAGTTCTACTTGTTCCGGATGACCACCTTCTGTCAGTTCTACTTCCTTTTTACTTATTTCAATTTTAACAGAATATTTAGTGGACACTGGATCTCTGAAAGTGTCATTTGCAACTGTAGTCCACTGAATACTGCATTCTAACTGAAAATATAATGTTGCAATGCAATTTACCCTTGTATTTATTTATTATTTATTTATTTGGGGTCTTAAGTCGCTTTCAACACTGTACAGGTCATATCACAACGGGTAGTTAGAAGGGCAGAGGAAACCAGTACATACAGTTTGTTAGGGGTCTGTACTGTAAACTGCTGACCAATGGCAAGCAACTACCAGTTTTCCCACTTGAGGCCGTGTGGGGATCGAACCCCGGCCTCAGAGGTGGGAGGCGAGAGTGTTACCACTCTGCCACCGTGGCCCCAACTTACCCTTGTAAAACTTATTCATGTTGATTTGACCAAATGTGATTTTTCTCTTATCCCCCATCTGCAAGAACATTACTGGTCAAATAACTTAAATACACAAACTGTTTACAAAAGGGTACATGGACGAATAATTAAATTTAGTGTTTGTGTCTACACTTTTTATTGCTTTGTGTTTTTTCTTCCTTATAAAGCTTCAATAAAAATACTTTCTGTGTGCCAACTGTTACATCCAATATGTTTACCACAATAGTGAGGTATTTATGACAAGGCTTCTAAAATTTAAACCTTGCATTAAGTATTTTCACAGTGTGGCAATTTTGAGTACATTACAGTTTTTTTATTTGCAGTGTTATATACCTCAAAGTTTCCTCTAGCAATGCCGTAATTGGCAATCTCTTCCATAGTTAATGCTGAAGATTGATCTGGCCCCTGTTTCATTTCTTCCAGAACAGTTGTATTTTCAATTGACCAAGTAAATTTCAGTTTATTAGCATTTGTTCCATTTCTCCAGTTTTCAATTTGACACAGAAACTGTACCTCTTCCCTGCACATACCATTTCCAGTTTCCTTCTCTATTGAGTTGTAGATTATTCTAGGCTTATCTTTACTTTTAAATAACCCTATAAAATTATGAAGAATAGTATGAGCAATCTTAAATGTTCAATCCAAATACAATCTATGAAAATCCTAAAACAATCAGTTTAAATTGATTTTAATCCATTTTAGGAGAGTTGTCTAATAGGGGTCTGCTAAATTCAATTTGATTTGTACGATGAAGTGTTACAACTTAATACACTTTATCACTTCATGAATTTTAGCCTTCCTTTGAAAATCAGCTCCAATCAGGGAATGTTCCAGGTTCGAATAAGGCCATTCTGATAGGGATTCGAGAAGGTATTCTAATTGTGCATAACTCCAAAAACTGCACATAAGCTCTGGGTTCTATTTTCACACAAGGTGTGATCTATCTGTGGCTCAAACTTATTCAAACATTGATATCTGGATCCAGACTGAGTCGCCTCAGTTTTTTTCCTAAATTTTCACACTATATTTCATGCTTACTTTACTCAGAAGATGAAACATAGAAGACTATATTCAAAAGTACAAGAAAGGTGTGCAGCAGGGTGATTAAGTAAAAAATCAATTAAAGGGCAGGAAATGAGAAAACAGAGATGACCGTCACTGGGAGACCCTCTGTTCAAACCATCAAGCATCTAGACCAACAATATATCATAGCCGCTTCTCTGTGAATTACCCATGGCTCAGTTGTCATAGTTGAACCAAATGTAGATCTGGTGTCTAGTGACCGCTTTCAGAAATAATTATGGGTCAGACTTAGACATTAAAGTAAATACTATTGTCTTAAACTCAGGCTAAGTCTGTGGCCTTAGAGGCTCAACAAAGCTACAAAGTCTATCTGAGAGTGGGGTTAACTTTTATAAACAAAGACTAAATACATTTTGAAAGAAATAAAGGGTAACATGATATGGACTACCACTGTAGTTATTTGATCAGTTTGGTTTTAGCTAAGTCAGCTTCGTAAAGGCCAGTTATGTCCCTAGACTTAGCTAAGACAAAAGGCTCGGATTTGAGACAGTTACCTAGGCTAAGTCCAAGCTAAGTCTAAGTCTCTTTGTGACATCAGAGGTCATTTTGTATATCTTAAGCACGAGGCTCATGCTACTAGAGATCACTTTTAATTTTTTTTTGTCTCCAAACTTTCATGAATTCTGTCGTAAAGTGATGAGTACCTGTCTCATTACTGAAGTTAAGCAGCAATGGAATACATGAGTACTTAAATTACCCCTTTCGGCCTTTCTTTCTCAGCACAACCTGTGGGTGACCTTTTGTGTGTTATCCGGCACTGCTTCTTGATTTTGCAACATCTTCTGAAAACATCTCAATCACCACTTTGACCTCACTTATTGGTATTTGCTAATTTGCGGGAGTCCTTTGAAACTTGAAACAGGTTTTTCATTCTCCTGTGTGACCGCTTTACCTCTAACTTATGATTGGCTTGACCATCTTGCCGAGTTGCCTTGCATTGAGGAAACAGTCAGTGATATGAGGAACTTGAGACGGATGGATCTGGCCTTTGTGGTTTATAATGATTTTACACTTACTTGCCTAACGAGACTTACTTGGCACATCTATTTCACTGTTAAGGCCTTGTGTCATTCTATTTACCCCTGTTGCATTCTTGAATCAATTACTATGGGCTAGGCCAAAAGTGTTGTATGTTTATCTGGACAATTAATTGCTGTTACTTAATGCTTATCCTAAATTTAATTTTATTAGTACTTAATGAGAAAAACTGAGAAAATAGTGTATCATTATGGTTGATGTAAATGCTATGTTAATTCAGGAAACAGAATAAATTCTAATAGCAACCAAACAATATACATACGTTTGCATAAGTCATCATCATCAGGGCATGTGCCACTTCCTCCTGTAAGTAGGAATTAATACAACTTTAACAGATATGGAGTAGAGTATCATTTCTTATCCACCACAACTGTATTTGTAAATTGGGGGAAATATAGACACGAATATGTTATCCTGAAAACACAGGCACCACATACTATGGATAACTTACATTACAAGTTTGTCAACAAGTAATAATTTTTTGGAAATATTTTGGAAACTGCCTAACCTTTGAAAACGTTATAGACATGAGAGAAAAAATTCTACAGAGCTTCAGCTAAAAAGAAACCACAACTATAAAACGGAAGTTTTTACATTCACTGGTGACCCATATATATCTAATATAAATATACAATAATTTTTAATATTCACATGTTTTATCAGCAATGTCGTTTAACAGGGAAATTGCTTAACTTGTGTACATTTTTAAATTCAAAGTCTACGTTTATTGCTTACCACTTTGAATTATAAGTTAAATAAGCCCATAATTCCCTAAGCAATGAAAATGCAAGCACGAAATGAATAATAGATTAGATAGTTTTAAGCATATCAACCATGGTATGACAAAATATTCAAAACGTAATTACAAAGCCAAAAATATACGGTAAATGTTAGAAGTTATAAACTGTGCAAAGAGTCTTCCCAAAACGAAAACTTCATACTGTATCAGTAAAGTATATTTAAATGTTACATAGTGTTACAAAAAAAATTATGAAAAGTTTGCGCTGGTTTACCTGGAATGGACAAAATATGTCCATTCTAAGGGACACCCTCATTTGAAGTGGCCCTAGTCTATGTTTCCTGATATTTGGGAAAATTTGGCTTGCCCTAGATATTTTTACCTCTGTTTAATTTGCAGATGGAGGAATAACACAAAGCTCCAGAAAGTGCATACTTCCACCATTGGCAAAACACCTCTAATGCTGATAATACAAAATCCTTTCTGAAAGTTTTGGATCTAGATGGTGAACCTGATCACAATTAAAATCTATTTACCTATTCATTGTAAGATTGTCAAGATTTTATGAAAATTTCATCAAAATGTGACTATAACTTTTGCAATTATTTTGAAAACAAACAAACTGATGAACACACATTGTCAGAAACATAACCCTCTTAGCGTAGGTAATGAGAGGATAGAGTGTGGTTTTGCAGTACCACACAGTCTTCTGTTTTCACAAACTAAATAATTACATGTCTCTGGCGGTTTCTTTTTCAAACATACCTTTTTTACATAATAATCAATATGATTTCTTTTTTACTGCCATAATGTTTATTAGTATGATTTGAGAATATCATATAAAAAGGATACATTTTTTTAAAATTTTATATAAAGAAGTGTTATATTTATTATAGAATTTAAAGCAAATTGGCTAATGATAAATAGTCTCACCAAAACAGAGTCTTCCATCGCCTAGCCAGTTGTTATAAAAATGATATCCAAGTTGATACACATTGAAATGCTGACAGTGCTTCATGCAAGCCCATTGACAGCAGCCATATTGACTGTTGGTGAGATCAATTTCGTAGACATCTTCCCCGTTATCCCAAACGTTGTGGGTTTGCACTGAAACAAAAATAACTTTATAATAAAAGGCAAACACTACAGAATTGAATGAAAAAAATCTAAGTTTTAACTTTAAAACAAGAGCACTCAGAGAATGCATGCCTTTGTCAAATCATGTGCTAAAACTAGCCATATCAACAAGCATATTTATTGTTGCTTTAAAGTCCATTGGATACTAAGTGCTGTCTCCATCCTCATATTCAACAATACTGTAGTGATACAAATATTGCAAACACTAAAAGAACAAACCATTTTAAGCTATAGCTAACATAATATGACTAATAATGAAAAACAACATATTATTTCTCGGTTATTTTTTATCATTTCTAAGTTACTTTACCATCGAAATAATACTGTCTTTCTGCCTGACAGTGACCATATTCAGGTTTAGCCAGTGCTATATCTTCAGCTCCAGGTATGACAGACCTGTACCAGCCATTTTTCTCGAAGGTCAAATTGTTGTAATCATAATAATAGTCATTGTCATCTATAAAGTCGAAGTCAGGATCATAGTAATCTGCACTTCTTGTGGGATCTGTGATCAGATGATGATTTCCATCAAGACAGGGATCATATGTCTCTGGATCATGTTCCAACGGCTCATCCCAGTAATCACTACACCAACCATCACAATAGCGAATCTGCAAGACTATGAAAGTAATATCTGTCACTTTTGATTTTGAAACAATTTATTTTTAGCTTGTGGGTTTTGATCATGCAGCAAAAACTAATGAACTCAAGCATGGCTAAAATGATAGATTCAGGTGAAATGCTGTAATATTCTAGATTGGTATGAAATGTTTGTTGTATATCTTATAGTAGTGAGTGCAGTCAATGAAACATTGGTTGGTCTGAAATAAACATTTATTAAAGAATTACGTATTAAGGAAACTGATGATGTGAAGTTCACTTCCTGATATGAAACATGAGACTTTACTTAATCAAAGTGAAATCCAGAAGTCCTACTTAAATATGATTAAAGTTATTTAAATGTTATTTTATTAGATTTAACCCAGATGGGATAGGTAAAAGTTTGTTTATAAGCAATTTTAAAGTATGGGGAAACTTGGCTAAAAAAGAACCAATAACATTAATAAAATTCTAAGTTTCAGACAATTAAAATCGTTGTGATTATCAGGAAGCCTATGACTCAATAGACCTTAGTTGTTATACTGTAAATTGTGAACAAGTTAAGGCCACTATCCCATAGGTCACACACATTACTCCTAATATGACCTGCCTCTGGCGACTAGCCAGTTTAGACCATTGAGCCTAAAGGGCAGGCTGTGTTAAAGTATTATCTTATGAAATCATGGTTTGCTGTTAAGAAACCAGTGAGGGGACTTGAGGATCAAAGGTGAAATTGTAAAACTGGTGGCAGCACATTTTTGTTTTTGCATTTGGCACAGACTATTGTTTTTTTTTCTTTTGTAAACTCATGAACATTTTAAAATGTCATTTAATTTGTTACAAAAAAATAGCTTTTCTAACTTGCTTAAAAGCCTGATTACAATTTTTAATTGTGAGCACTAGCTAGGCTCACACTTCTAGAGATCACTTTTTTGTCTCCGGACTTTAATGAATGGTGGCGCAGCAGAATGACTACCTGCCTCATCACTGAAGTTAAGCAGCAATGGGCTACGTCAGTACTTAGATGGGTCACCGCCAAGGTGCACTACTCACATCTCTGGTGGCTTTGCACTTGCCCCAGTACACCAAAACCCCCTTCGGCCTTGTTTTCTAGACTCTTTAGTATTTCATTTTAAAATTTAAAAACTTCATTGCAGCTCAGGGAAGAAATTAAAATATAAATAACTTTATGGTGAGTTATTTCTTAAATATCATGAGACACAGCACCTTTTTAGTGACACATAAATATTATTCACACTTGCTTTTATATCTATGTCTTAACACAACTATTATACTTAACATGAGAAGATATATTAACTTACCCAGTACAAGAAAGAAAAATGATATTGAAATCATCTCTACATATCATCTGTAGAATAATAACTACAATCTCAGTTTCTGAGGTGTCTTTACCAGAATCTACCAGCAAAATGTCTATTGCAACTAAATATAAACCTTCATTTGATCTATTTTAAACATTTTAATCTTTCAGCCAATCAGATCCAGATTAAAGTATTGGGGATTTCCCAACACAGCCATATACTTAATGCCCGAGTTCACTTTGCTGTTTGTCTTGTTAATTTAAAGCTACTTTTAAATCCAGCTACATGGGGTAAAACATATATATATATATATATATATATATATATATATATATATATATATATATATATATATATATATATATATATATATATATATATATATATATATATATATTCCACGACTTTTTGGGGAAAATTTACGTTTGTGGCCAGTTTATGGGGGAAGTAGATGTTTCAGATGTTTGTATATGTATAATATAAGGAAAATTTACCTGTAAACTACCACTATGATGTATCTGTGATATAATATGTGGATACATAAATCCCAATACCACCCTGAACAACTACTGCACAGCACCATAAAAGTAAACTCCCGACTCATCTTTCTGTGTGAAGACAAACTGACTTGTAGTTGGGACATGACCATTCTTTGCACAATCTATGTTTTGTACAATATGACTTTTGAAATTGAATTTCCGTGTGATATTAACTACTTTTTCATTCAGGTAGCCAGTACAACTGATCTTTTCAAAACACAGGCAAGTATCAGTCTTGGTAGCAGAGAAAACAAGAGAGAACACTCGGAGAGCAAAGACCTCCGCCAAGGCAGATAATAATAAGTTAAAGGGAATATTCAGATTTTTTTTTTGTATCCAGACGATGATCCAGACAACACTCTCAACGATTAATAGTATCTAATCTAGTCTTATCCTCCCTGCAAAGGGGAACTCAGTGTGCTAATTAAACAAAATCATTATCACGGGGACGGTTGAGGGGCATTCAAGGTCAGTAATCCAGGATTGTGGGTGTTTTCAGGAGGAAAGAAAACTAAGTTGGGAAACAAGAGCTGAAGAGGTGGGTTTTGAGGTGCTTCCTAAAAGATCCAACAGAGGGCTGTTTCTTACATGAAAGGGAAAAGAGTTCCTAAGGACAGGGGTATAGTGACTGAAGGAATTAGAAAAGTGTTTGAGAACTCTATGATTGAAAGTGGGGGTTTGAGGGAACTTTAGTTTGGGGATACTTTGCCTTGTATTTCTAGAAGAGGTATAGGGATTGGATTAATTCTCTTAGGTAAACTGGTTGACCTTGGTTGAGAATTTTATATGTAATAAGGCCAATTTTTTAAATTGTACCCTTGTATCTGACTGGTAGAGAATGGAGTTTTTTTAGTTGAGGGGTAATGTGAGAAAAATTAGAGGAATGGGTGACAACCCTGCAGAGTGAGTTTTGGACTAGCTGCAATCTCCTTAACTCAACAGTTAAGGAGTTAAGTATCTATGTTTTATCAACAGCCTTATGTCCTTGTTCCACCAAAGGATTAAGCCCCGATCCTGTCGCGACCCTTAATCGTGGGTAGTCTTGGAAAAAATGGAAAAAAAATTGACCAATGGGGTGGAAGACAGAATCGGTATGAAGGTCTGGGATTAACTACAGATCGGCCTCAGGACGCCCCAGGAGGCCCCAGACTGTCCCCAACTGGTCTGGGACTAAGAACCGACTAAGTCATATTTTTGGTCGGTTTGAACCACGATCCTGTCGTAGACAAACCGACTGGGTCCCAGGACGCCTCAGGCCTCCTGGGACTAAGCCCCGACTAACCCAGGATTAAGTCCCGACCCCACAAGGTGTCCTGAGGCGTCCCCAGGCGTCCCCAGACCGAGATAGCCGATTTTTGCTTTGCAATGGGACTAAGGGTCGCAGGAAGCCTGGGACTAAGTTATAGAGGGTCTGGGACTAAGGGTCGCAGGCGGCCTGGGACAACATAGGACTGTGTAAATTTGATCTGAGGAGGCCTGAGGAAGCCTGGGACTAGACATTTTGTTTATGTCGGGAAAAAATAATCGGTTGGGGTCGGGAGAAATATCAAGCATGTTTGATTTTTCACACGGCCTCAACCGACCACAACCGACCCTTACAGGACGCCTGGGACTAAGCATATTTTTGAAACCGACCCTCAAAAACCCTTAATCGGGAGCCTTAGTCATGTGGTGGAACACCCACAATAATTTGAAGTTTTCATGCAACGACGACCAGTAGTATTGACGTAATCTTTCTAACAAAAAGACTTACAAACAAACAGTCATGGAAATAATACCTTCTTAGTAGAGGTAATTAATTGAGAGACTTGTAACAGCCTGACAAATGTGTTAAATTGTGGAAAGATTGATAAGGCAAACTGCACAATAACATGAGCAGATAAAATATATCATAAGTAGTCCAGACAGAGAAAACATCTCTGTCATGGCAAAAGGCTTTAAAGGACGCTTGAAAAATAGATGGGCGTTATTAAAAAATAAACCTCGGCAAGTGTCAAGATATGTGGCACAAATGGATGTTGTCACTGGATGGTTGGGATATTCATGTATATGTAACAGGGGTATTAGACCTAAAGTCTCTTGACTCTGTAATGTTTTCCATTTACTTGCCATTTACCAGCTAGTGTATGATTGTAATTTATATGAAAGCTTGTGAAACCTAAAATCAATGGTCATCTGAAGTGTGCAATACTTTATAGGATGCCAGTTTTTTGTACATATATCGTTTTATATATCTCTTATTCCTGAGTGATCTACCAATTTAAATTTACCAGGAAGTGATTATTTAATAGTTCTAAAGAAGACCTAAAATAGTTTATATTGTAAAAGTATGTTTTAGTATGTCTTATCTTGGCGGCTTGAAGCACCAAAACCTCATACACAACCATTAGATGTATTTATTCAGTCGATTTGGTATGGTATCAAAGATATATCCATTATTTAATGGCCAAACTATTAATTAGATAAAACGAGTACAGTATAAATTATCTAAAAATATTTGACCCATTCCTGTAAGAAATTTAGTTATCATGCGTATTATGTAATTTTAATCTCTAAGTAGAAAGTAAGTGATAGTTGAATATTTTGGGATATATTTCATGTGACAGATTGAAAAAAAAACATCTATGATAAATGTTACAGACTTTTGACATGGTAATATGAGAAACTCAATCAAGAGATCATTCTTTCAGCACATTCTGTGTCCTTATCTCTTTCATGAATATAAACCAATGTTTAGTAAAGCTCTATGTCTTCTTGTGACAATACTTTTAATAACTGAACTGGAGAGCACAGTCCTCTGCCAAGGCATGTAACAATAAGTAAATAGAAAAATCCAGATTACGTTTTTTATTCAGAAATCCAGCCACAAATAGTGTCAATCCGGCCCTGCTCCCCCATGGGCTCAGGAGCTGGAAGCCTCAAGGTGCCATTCTCCATCTTTTTCTTTATCTTGCTGTGGTTAATTATTTGTGTATCTGATGAAGATCTACTTGACCCAAAATCTACCCAGAGAAATCTGTATTCTGCGTTGACCACTCGCTTGGGGCGTTTGGGTGACCCAGGTGTCAGTCCTCCTTCAAGGCAGGGGTCACTTGTTGTCATTACTATTTTAAGACTGGGCCGGGTACCAGGCTGACCTCTTGGGTTTAACACAGTTGAATCCGCAATTGGGGTTTGTCAATCGCAATGCTACAACAATTTGATTTGATTAGTCAGCCCTTTGACCTCTATGTTGGGGTCCCAACCTTTGTCACTTTGAAATTATTGCCTGAAGGGCGAACATGTTTTCAGTTTTTATAAAGATTTTTATTTTTAAGTTTTATTTGTTTTACAGTTTTAACCTGTACATAGAAATCACAGGGCGGTCATTTATCCTGCAACAAGTTTTTTGTTGTGTATTTCACAAGGACTAGTGAAGCGTGACTGAACAATCAATTGATGAAATGCTGTGTCATGATATGATCTGAGATTTTGTGGTCTACTTGTCAGTGTCAGGCTTTATGTAATCAACCACTGAGGGACGGTCTACCCTATATTTTCATTTCTTTGGCATGGCTTGCCATGTTTTATGCCAATATTGGTCGAATAGAGCCTGATTCTGATAATTGGAGCACCCAATCTTAGCGCCTTTGGCGTCTGTGTATTATTCTTTCAGAGACGTTGACATTATTATTATTCATAACAAATATCAAAATGCCTGATCATAAACAAATGTGCAAGAACTGTAACACCAGACATTTGCCTCCCACTGGTAAGAAGTGTCAGAAGAAGAAGTCAGAGGAAGTTGAGGGAAATAATGAACCGTGGCAGGAAGTACACCTGCTTCCCAGACTGGTCAGGGAGATGGACAGCGGTTGCAGCTAGAGATTTTGCAGCAGCTACAGAAGGTGACACAGAGATTGGACCAAGTTGAAGAGAAGAGAGGATGTCAACTACAACCGTGACTTCCACACCTGACAAGCCTGAGTTAAGTAGTCACACTTTTCTTGAGAGTATTAAACCAAGTAAAAGTCAAAAGTCAAAATATGTGTCAAGTAGTTCGTCCTCAGATGAGAGTGATGTTCCCTCCTTAGATATGTTGAAATCTAGTCATGTGCAAAGGAAAGTTGATAAAAGAATTAAAGATCTGAATCAGAGTTCCCGTATCACAGGTAAATTGAAGTATAAATCTTTGATGGGTGGGGATGTTGATGTACAGGTCAGACACAAAGTTTACTGGCCCCATGATGCAATACTTAGTGGTGTTACACGCCAAAGAGTGGCATATGACCAATTATCCCTTACCCAATAGGTGCACGGTTTCTGTAAAAATATCCTGGAAGAAAAATCTGAATCTAGGAAACATAACATGATCTCATACTTGGGGGACCTGATGGAGGACGCTACTGACTTCTCCTAGCAGGGGGCGAAGGCGACTTATACTGTCCTATTATGCGAAATGGAGAGGGGGCCCCTGAGTTGGGAAGATACTGATAGAATTGATAGGGTGAGGAGGGCTCATGCCCAGAAGCACATCCCTTCAGGCAAACAAAATTGGGGTAGGGCAGAGAAAAAGCCCTGGTTTTGTAAGAACTTTCAAACCAATTCATGCCCTTATCAGAAAGATCATGATGTGAATGGGAGAGTAAATAGGCATAAACGAGCAAACAGCTGCTCATTGTTAGGATGGAGCAGCTGTACCACTGTTGGTTCTAAGTGTGAGCCAACTGTAGTCACAAAGGTTTCTAGTGAATTGAATCATGGTGATCATACCATTGTCACTGCTGAAGTTGGTAAAAGTTGTGTTATTGACAATAATTTAAACAAATAGGTTTGTGTATAATTCAAGAGTAAATCCAACATGTATTGAAGCCTTTATGGCCAAACAGAGCCCCAGGGGTCGGGCTGGAACATGTAAAATACCAGTGGTTCATAGTCGTGTGTTTGTGGCCAGTGACAGTGCTGTGTGTGTCAGTAATTCGAACAAGGGTTATGTGAAGCCTAATGTGAATCCAGTGGGCGGGGCTATTAGTATGTGAAGCAAGTGATTGAAAAAGACGTGTTTTTGAAGCAAACTTCTATTGCTTCACATGCTAATGTGAATCCCAATTGTGACAAGATGAATAACTGGCAAGGTAGTGAGAATATTGTTTCACCTACTGGCCAAGTTGTGACAATGGTCCCAGACTCGGATCGAATCCGGGTTACTCAAGCCCCTGATGTGTCGGATTCGATAGCTGAGGTCATATCAGCCCCAGGGGTGGAAGGTAAGATTAGTCAAGTGTCTGTAGGTCATGGCGCCCTCTTAGGACCATTTTCTAAACATCCAATTTCAGCAGATCATTGTTCTCCCTTCATAACCAGGGCCAAACCAAACTGAGATAGGTGTCGAGTTATCGTGGACCTCAGCTGGCCCCCTGGGGTGTCAGTTAATGCGGGCATAGATAAGATGTCATATCTGGATAGCGTTTTCTCCTTGACGTTCCCAACTGTGGATGACATTACTGGGCAACTTAAGCATCTTGGGCATGGTGCTCTTCTTTATAAGATTGACGTCAGCAGGGCGTTTTGACACATCAAGATAGATCTGGGCAACTATGATGTATTAGGCCTGGAATGGCAGGGTGCGTATGTGGACACTTGCGTCCTGTTCGGGACGGGAACCAGATCTTTCAGCGTTTGAATGACGCCGTCAGATGTATGATGCGTCATTGTCAGGCTTTATGTAATCAACCACTGATATCATAGACTATATTGACGATTACGTTGGCGTAGGCGTCCCCAGTGTTGCGTGGAAGTCATATGACGCTTTGACCCAACTTATGCGCAAGTTAGGTCTCACCGTCAGTGAAAAGAAACTGGTCCCCCTGCAACTCAAGTGACATGTTTGGGTGTACTGATTGACACAGTGACCAGATTACCAAGCAGTCTTGCAATGGCTGGGTAAAGATGTGGCATCAAGGCGTCAACTGCAATCCATCTTATGTCTCTTGTTATACGTTCACAAGTGCGCCAAGCCAGCACTTATATTCCTCAATAGAATATTAGAACTTCTCAGAGCTTATCATGGCCGTCAAAAACTTTTCTTGATGCCTGATTTCAAGAGGGACCTAAGATGGTTTGCTAAGTTCCCTCTCAAGTACAATGGTATCTCAATGTATGATCATAAGAGGGTTGACGCTATCCTGGAGTTGGATGCTTGCTTGACAGGGTTTGGTGGGTGCTGTGGCAACCTAGTGTATCATCTACCAATTCAGAGGGGCTACAATAATTGGACAATTGTCCATTTAGAGATGGTTAATATTCTCATAGCAGTTAGGTTGTTTCAGTGTCAGTGGGCGTGAAGTAAGGTCCTGATACATTGTGACAATGTGGCAGTTGTCTCTGTGCTGCGAACTGGCAAGACTAGGGATTCATATCTTGCAGCATGCTCATGCAACATATGGCATGCGTTGGTAGCGTCAGATATTGACTTACAATATGGGGCTTAGATAACAAGATAGCTGAAGTGCTATCTAGATGGCAAGGTTCCATCCAACAAATTCAGTAGTTGCACTCACATGTCGTGAATCCAGTATGGCTTCATGTATCTTATGAGTTACTGGAATTAGATCCAGAATTGTAAAATAATTTAAGTTATTTGTGTGTTTAGCATTTGCATTGGTCAGCATTTGCAGGTTACAATGTTATATGTATTGTTAGCATTTCCACAGTTAGCATTTGCAGTTAAAGTGTCAATTGTATTGTTAGGGTACCTGATATGCAGGGGCCTCAGTTATATATATACTTGTGTCAAAAGGTGCTACATTTTGTGTTTTAGAAAATGAAGCTCTGACATCATTGAATTCCAAGGTATCTGACAGATTGCTGTTGGCTTTTCGACCCAAGGCAAGGAAAGCCTACATCACCATGTTGAGAACTTTTATTGCATTCTGTATTGTCACTAAGTCATGCATTGTTAGTGTAAATGTCAAAATGGTGTTGTCTTTTCTTGAGTGTCTGGTGTCAAATTCATGTTCTTGTTGTATGATAGCCAACTATGTCTCGGCTCTTAAGGCCAACTTTGTACATTATGACCTGCCTTTTGGAGTACTTGATCACCCCAAAGTAAAGTATTTTGTAAAATCTTTGAAGATTAACAGACCTTTGTCAATTACATCTCACAATGTCATTACTATTCCAATTCTCATACAAATATCAGAATCCTGTGAGGCTCTGGATTCAGGTTTAGTGTACGGGACTGCCATCTTGCTGGGATTTTTTTGCCTTTATGAGCCTATCTAATTTGGCACCCCATGCCTTGGCCCTTTTTGATGGGACAAGACATCTTACTGGTCAGGACATCCGATTTAATAGGGATTATGCCAAAGTGATCATTAAACGGTCCAAAACCATCCAGACAAGGGATAGGATCCAGTGTGTGACTCTACCAAAATTAAGGAAAAAAATCATCTGCCCTTATAGGGCTCTCAAGGCGTTGTTTAGGTCATATCCCATGATGTCATCTCATACTTTGTTATTACAAATTTCCTCTAGGCAGGGCTTGAATCCAGTAACTGATTCTAGGGTTAGGAAAGTCTTGAAACATATTAATGTCAGTCTTGGCTATAGGCCTGGTTACTTCACATTTCATGACCTTAGAAGGTCAGGCGCTACTTATGCTTTTAAATCACATGTCCCAATGCAAGATATTAAGAGGCATGGAACATGGTCATCAGACTGTGTTTGGCGCTACATTCAGTCTGACCATGCCTCTGGTGAGAGGTTGGCAAATGCTTTGGCTACATCTATAAATGCTTTATGATGTCACTACATCTAGGTTGGGCTTTGAGGGGGGTTTGATAATGTTTTCACACATAACATGCATTTTATTTCTACATGTTTTAGTTATTTTTGTAAACTCTGGGGGTCCCTTATTCCCTTGGCAGTCTAGGGGGCTTTTTCTTTTTTTAGATCTTTTGTAAAGTTTTCCTTTGCCCAGTGATAAACTTCAAAGCCCCCCCTTCTGCTGGGGTTGAAGGTCACCTCAGAGGGCACTAGTCAACTGATCTTGGTATTTGAAGTTAAGCTTTAATATCTGAACTGTAACCTTGTAATTTAACCTTATGAACTATGAACTGAACTTTAGTAAATGTATATATGATCACAGTTCTTATTCATGGCTGCTTTGTACAATTATGCTAATTACTGCAGCCCTACTTATACTAATGTTAACTTTATACTTACTAAGAATTTTATAACTTTACAGACCTGTACATTTTCACTTAGTTATAGTATGGATTATTATATAATAAAGAAGTACCCGCAGTCTTGTCTTTCTGTCTTGGGGTTGGGGACTGTGATAGCAGCATCAGGGAAAAGAAGCACTTATATTATTAATATTCACTCTCATGCTTTTTTTGGTTTCTTCATGGCAATATGTTTTCCATCTAGTGCCCTAAGTGTGGGGAGGGGCACATTTCATCTGGTTCTGAACTTCTCGATTTGTTTGATTTGTGGTTTTAGCGTTCGCCAGGGGAGACATGGTTTTTTAATTCTCGATTAAAATTTTTATTTTTGCAAAAGAAACTGGTCGGTATTTCATATATTTTACTGTTACTGTATGCATTGGATGAAAAATTCACTAACCAACAGATTAGAGACTGTCATTATGCCCAGATATTAGTTTAAAGTACTGTTTGTCATTATCGCCCACCCGATAATTCCCGCGATAACACTTTTAATGTTTTATGCACAAAGCAAACCAAGAGTATTACATGTAAAATAGATATATATCATAAAAGTACCACTCCACATTCCCTGTCCACTATTTGTTAAATTTTAATTCTATACAGTTATCAAACACATGCACCAATCTACTCCTTCCTAAGTATCTTCTGATTTGGGTACTGTGATGCTGTAATAGAAAGGTTTGTACGCAGGAAAGGTAGGTGCACCTATTTCTAAATTTTAAATTTGGATTTCATTGGTCATGCATTGCATTTTTTGGTTCTGTTTTTTCATCCTTTTGACTGCTCAGTCAACAGCCCCCACCAACGAAAGTAGATTGCCATCACCAAAAATTATTCACCCAAGTTTACTATCCTTTTTGGACACTTGAAACATTGCTTTTGTCACCCTGCAGGCCCACTGTCATCATGTGACGCACTGTTTCATAAATGTCAACCCTTGGTTGTCCATCATCCTGATTCTTTCCGGTGACATTAGCTTGAAGGCAGGTCCATCGGTCAGAAATTTCAAAGCCTGTCTGCTGAATGATCGGTCATTGCGTAACAAAACATCGGTCTTTGGCGATTTTGTTTCATCAAATGACCTTGACATGGTTGGTGTCACTGAGACCTGGCTAAGGCCGTTAAACACACAGGGCCTAATAGATGAGATAACCCATAACCCTGAGATAATGAGGTTTCCAGCTTCACCATGTCCCACGCAGGAACAAGAAAGGAGGAGGAGTTGCTGTCTTTGTCAGGAATGACATTGATAGCGTGCTTTGTCAAACTGATCAGTGGGACACTTTTGAACACACTACCATCAAACTGTCAGAGCGACAGTCAAGCCAGCTCCTGGTACATGTCATCTACCAACCTCTGGACACCAGTAAAAGCAAATTTATTGAGGAATTCAACTCTTTCATGGAAGCGGCTGCTTTGTCACCACATGAGATATCAATATCCAGCTAGACAGTCAAAACTGCTGGACAGATAATTTCAACACAGTTCTGTCGGATTTTGATTTTATTCAACATGTGTCAACACCTACACACATACAAGGATGTATCCTTGATGTAGTCTGCACTAGTAAATCCCTAACTTCCTCAGTTCAACATGACGGCATATCAGACCACCTGGCTGTCTTTTTTACCCCAACATTTCCGGTCAAAAATTCCTGCAGAGTAAAACGCTTAAAAATCAGAAAACTTGGCAAGATAAACAAAACCGAATTCACGTCTGATACTGCAAATTCTGAGCTTGTCTGATACTGCAAATTCTGAGCTTATCCAGGCTCCTTACAAAACAGCCAGCTTACTATCACAACAGTATTTTCATACCCTTAAGAATTTACTGGACAAGCATGCACCTGTCCATGAACGCAAAACTCCACAACATGTCAACAAAGGGTTCATAAACAGAGAGATTTTGGCAAATTCGAAAGGGAGTAGCAAAGGGACAACTCTGCCATTAATCGTAGTAGGTATAAAGCCAAATATTACAGTAATATGGTTAGGGAAAATGAGGATAACCCCAAGGCCTTGTGGAATTCGACAAAGAAAGTCCTCCATAGATCACCAAAAATTGTGCTTCCATATCATACTACCATCAACAGTTTAATCAACACTTTTGACAGGTATTTCACAGACAAAATTGCTAAACTAAGATCTTGATTATTGTCTATTGTCAAATATTGTGAACTACTCCCTACAGGGGGGCAGTTTCTCATCCTGTTTTAAGACTGCACATGTTACACCCTTGTTGAAAAAAGCTGGTCTTGACAGAAATATTCTCAAGAATTATCGACCAGTGTCAAACCTCAGCTACATCTCCAAACTCAGAGAAAGCTGTGGCTAGGCAGATAAATGAGCACATTGCTCACGAGGGTATATCCAACAAAAATCAGTCAGCATTTTGAGTTTTTCACTCAACTGAAACGGCATTGTTAAAAATAATAAATTACATTGCCACCTAAATGGACAAGGGTGCAGCTGTTGGATTAGTCCTTTTGGACTTATCTGCAGCCTTCGATACAATAGACCACTCAATCCTATTCAACTGCCTTCAGCACTGGTATGGCATTGATGGGGGTAGTGCTTAAGTGGGTTCAGTCATACCTCAATTCAAGGAAAACAGCGGATCAAAATATATGGACATCTTTCAGATGCTTTTCAACTCCCTTATGGGGTTAACCAGGGCTCAGTCCTGGGAACACTCCTTTTTACCCTATATACAACCCCACTCAGTTCAGTCATATCTAAATTCAATGTGACCCATCACTTATATGCAGATGACACACAAATTTACTCGGAACTTGACTCTAGGAACTTCGATTCTAGTATCACTGAACTGTCAATTTGCCTTTAGGCGGTCCAGGCATGGATGGGAAATGATAAACTTAAATTAAATCCTGACAAGAGGGAATTCATAGTGATTGGTGATGATCAAATTAGAAGCTCCCTGAAGTCATCTTTCCCAGTGAGTTTGCTGGGCAACAGCATGGAACCAGCTGAATCAGTCAAAAACCTTGGCGTCATCCTGGACTGGTGTCTACCATCTCCAGGAACTACGAAGGGTCCGCAGGTACTTAAATCATGAAACAGCTGTAAGCATGGCAAATGCCTTGGTTAGCAGTTGCCTGGATTACTGTAACTCACTGCTTTACAACACAAAAAGGCATATACTGGCAGACTACAGGGAGTTCAAAATGCCTTATGTTGTACGGTATGCAAGATAAAAAAATATTGTCATGTCACACCCTCCCTGCACAAACTACACTGGCTTCCCATTCATTACCGTATATTGTTCAAATACAATCTCCTTACTTATAAAGCAATACATTTCAGCCAACCGCCATATCTTTCCTCTCTAATTAGGCGGAGTGATCTCACACGGGGCAATCGCCTATCAATTTCCTCATCTAAACCAAATAAACGCTCAGGGCTGTGCAGCTTCATAGTAGGGGTTCCCATGGAGTGGAACAAGCTTCCTCAAGCCATTAGAACCATAGAAAGCATTTCTGGTTTCAGAAAACAGTTGAAAACATATCTTTTCAGATTAGCTAATCCTCCACCATAGCCTATCTCCCGTATCAGATGCTAATATGGTAACGGACCTTGTTTTGGAACTGGACTGTCCCTTTTTGCACATCAGCGCCTTAGAGGATGTTTACATCAATTTGGCACTTTATAAGTGTTTCTTACTTACTTACTTTTCAGTCTTCTGGAGTTTTAGGGCAGGTCAAATACTCCTGGAGTTCAGCAAGGAAGGTCGTCCCTGCAGACAATAGGGACAAATTTACATATGGTGGTTTGGCCAAGCAGCCAGTGATACTATAAGAACTTGTATGTTTCTGCTCTTGTCAGTTGTCTCAATGTTTTTGCCAGTTTCAATCCGACTTCTAGAGGGTTCATAAAACTTGTCACTTCCTTTTTGATGCGGTGGTGTATGGATTCTTCAATTAGGTCAAAAACTGCAGGTGGCATCATGACAAAATTATAGTAACTTGGGATATCAGGCTATTTTAGGTTGGCCAGAGGGTTCCTATAGGATCCTTTTTTCTTCTCTTTGGTGGATCCATAGCATGACCTAGGGGTTTTGTGGCTTCCTTTGATTGGGTGGTGGTAGGGAATGTGGTGAAGGTTCATATGTATCCTTTTTGTTTGTAAAATCAGAGTAAAAATCAAACTATTTAACTCACTAAAACAACAGGGCTCTAAACGTCTATAGAAAGTCACTCTGATGTGTAGCTGGTATCTTTGCAGTGATAAATGATGAGTAATAGCAGCTAGCAGGGGTTTTTATAGTATTACTTTGATCCCGACTCAGAATTTTGACTCCAGAAATTAATCAGTCCAGTTGGGGTGGATTAGGACATAGCTTTAGTCCTGTTGCTTTGTCACTATGGCTTGTTGTTACCTAATACAGCTTGTTGGTGAGGGCTTTATAGCTTGTCCTGACAGTTTCCCATCTGGTCGTGGAGAAAAAAATCCTGACCCCAAGTCAGGTTGGGATCTTGATCAAGACAAGCCGTGATGTACTATGTCCTGTCAGTGAGGTGAAACTGACCAAGATTTTTTGCACACTTTTTTCTGGATTTTTGTTCTTTATCCCCAACTAAGCTAACTGACACTAAAGTATGCAGTAAGGGTCGGCTAGAGCTGGCCCCAGTCGAGCACCCCACTAACATTTTGGTTGCAAAAGTAACTCTTAAAATGGTTAAAATCCACAATCTTCAAATCAGGAATCTTCTACAAATAGATGTGTTGTGCTAAATTCAACAATGCAACATATGCTTTTAATATAATTTATAATTTTGAGAAAATATTCTACCTCAAGTAGTATTTAATATTTACTTATTCCTTCGTATATCTTGATTTTTGTATTTTACCTGCCATTGTAACAGGCTTGTTGGCAATGGTGGAAACTAAAATACCAAAAGTCGGAGCCCTGATAGCTTGTGTACACTACCTAGATGTATAATTTGAAATTTTATGGAACGGGACATTTTTAACTGCAACAACCAGTGTATGTTTTCTGATAAAAATTCAGAGAAATGTTAAACTTGCAATGTCTTAAATTTGTTGTTTAACAAAAAATGCCTTAAAATTCCGTCCTTGTTTCTCAAAGACAAATAATTGTACAATAATTGGTTAAAATCAACAACTGTGTCATTTTCCCTAGAAAATACTTAATCCCTAAACACAGAGGTCGGGACATATGTTTGTGTGGTATCCACTGCATTTCTGCCACCATAATTACAAAATTGTTGATGTTAAGTAATTTCTGGATCAAATTACTTCTTATTGGTTCTTGGGGGAGTGCATTGGTGGGAACTATAGCCACAATTAGTCAAGTGAAGTTAAAGTGACTGTTGCAATTAATTTGGCGATAAGAAGAAACTGTAGAAGAGAAAGAGTTATTTTATTGTAATAGTTCAGAACAGAACAAATGATATAATAGTTTACAATAAAACATAAAAAGATTCAAACAAAACATCAGTTCTGTTAACTTTTTAATTTATAAAGAAAGCTCAATGAAATAATATTTTTAAAAACAACAAAACGTACACTAATTTCAGCCTTTTTTGAATTTCATCGAACCACGAAGTTTAGGAAAATAAATAGGTTAATGGTATTTCTACGGAATACGGAAGCTCTGGACTGCCAAAGTTTTTTTATTTTACTTACTTGAATATACAAGTTAGATAACTGGAATATACGAGTTAACTAACTGGAATATACGAGTTAGCTAACTCATATATACCAGTTACTAACTCGTATATTTAAGTTACTAACTCGTATATTCAAGTTAGGTAACTTGTATATTCAAGTTAGCTAACTGGTATATTCCAGTTAACTAACTTGAATATTCAAGTTACTAACTCGTATATTCAAGTTAGTTAACTCGTATATTCCAGTTACCTAACTCGTATATTCAAGTTAGCTAACTCGTATATTCAAGTTAGTTAACTGGTATATTCAAGTTAGTAACTTTAATATTCCAGTTACTAACTCGTATATTCCAGTTAGTAACTCATATATTCCAGTTAGCTAACTGGTATATTCAAGTTAGCTAACTCGTATATACAAGTTAGTTAACTGGTATATTCAAGTTAGTAAAATAACGGAAGCTCTGGACTGCTAAAGTGTTTTTGTTTTACTAACTTGAATATACCAGTTAGTTAACTTGAATATTCGAGTTAGTTAACTGGTATATTCAAGTTAGTAACTTTAATATTCCAGTTACTAACTCGTATATTCCAGTTAGTAACTCATATATTCCAGTAAGCTAACTGGTATATTCAAGTTAGCTAACTCGTATATACAAGTTAGTTAACTGGTATATTCAAGTTAGTAAAATAACGAAGCTCTGGACTGCTAAAGTGTTTTTGTTTTACTAACTTGAATATACCAGTTAGTTAACTTGACTATTCGAGTTAATAACTGGAATATTCGAGTTAATAGCTTGAATGTACAAGTTACTAACTTGAAAATATTAGTTAACTAACTTGTATATATGAGTTAGCTAACTTGAATATACGAGTTAGCTAACTGGAATATACGAGTTACTAACTGGAATATATGAGTTAGTAACTGGAATATACAAGTTAACTAACTGGAATATACGAGATACCTAACTAGAATATACGAGTTAATAACTGGAATATATGATTTAGTAACTGGAATATATGAGTTAGTAACTGGAATATACCTGTTAGTTAACTGGAATATACGAGTTAGCTAACTTGAATATACAAGTTCGCTAACTCATATATTCCAGTTACTAACTCATATATTCAAGTTAGCTAATTCGTATATTCAAGTTAGTTAACGTGAATATTCAAGTTAGTAAGTCGTATATTCCAGTTAGTAACTTGAATATTCAAGTTAGTAACTCGTATATTCCAGTTATTAACTGGTATATTCAAGATAGCTAACTGGTATATTCCAGTTACCGAAGTTGTATATTCAAGTTAGCTAACTGGTACATTCAAGTTAGGTAACTTGTATGTTCAAATTAGTAACAGGTATATTCCAGTTATTAACTCGTATATTCCAGTTACTAACTGGTATGTTCAAGTTAACTAACTGGTATATTCAAGTTAGTAAAATAAAAAAACTTTGGCAGTCCAGAGCTTCTGTACATTTCTGATCCCTGGAATTTGTGCACACTATAGATAGTAGTTCACCACAAATGATAGATAAACACACACTATACAATACAGCATATAAATATGTAAATAAACCGCAGTTGCCAAAAAATAACTCCAACCAATATCATGACAAATTTTAATAACAAAATATGCACACAGTATAATATGATTTAAACTATGAAGAACTCCTAGAATGCAGACCTCCGCCAAGGCAGCCAACTATATACATAATGTAATTTCACCTATAGATTGCCTAATTAATTTAATTTTGAAGAAATCTCAAACATAAACCCCAAATCAATAAAAATGGGACTGTATTTTTTCTATATCCAGAGTATGATCTGGATCTTTTTTCCCAAAGTTTTCTCATTTGTTTCTTTGTTCAGGCAATGTGAAAGTTTAGATGGTATGAAAGCTATAAAATGAAGTAACATTTCAAGACAACACCTTTACAAATAGAAATGTCAACTTTCAAGCATTACAATCATGTACTTGCACCTATTCATGTATATCTTTTAAGTACCTGGGTTTATCTAATGGCATTATATAAATCATGGATGCTGGATAGACAGACTGAAAAGGAAAAAAAATATTTGTTAGAATACATAGAAGATGTACATATACACATTAAAATAGTATGTGTTCATAGCAAATAATACAACAACAAACATACACAACTGCACCCTAGATAAAGAAACCCTGCTCAATTTCAATTGACACATAACAATGTAAAAGTCCAAGATCAAAGGAGTATGTCTAAATTCAGTTAAAAATGTTTATGATAAAGATGCTTTTTACTTACAGTACAAAGGCTTCTCCCTTTTGTACTTTAAGAAAAAAGTGCTTTCTTGGGGAATTCCAAATAAATAATATAATAAAGTATGATTTGATGACAGTGTGAAATAGGCAAACAAAGAAGCAAGTTCCTTAACTTGTTTTCATTGTTTTTTGAGTTTGCAGTTTTGGAAGGAAATGTGATGCATAAAAGCATGAAATAAAACAATTCTCTTAAGAGTGAAAACGCTAGTCTCCTGTCCAAATGTTCACAGGATGTGAACATCTGAATCAAGCCGCAAAGACAAAGAGAAAGTGAAAAGGTTAAAAGCAATTTTGAAGTTGTTCAAATTAGGCACATACATAACAAGGCAAAATATATTACATATATGTTATAGTAAATTGTGTCCCCAATAACTTAGCAATAACTTAGCAAAACTAATTTGAAGCTGTTTTGGTTAATATTCATTTCAAACACAATATTTTCTCATTTGAGTGTATTGTCAGGATACAATTAACCAGTATATGACTCAAAGTAATAAACCAATGTTAATAAGGCTCCTCATGATGGCTAAAGTGGTTACACTAGAAGTATCTAAATATGAATTTGAATCTTTAGAGCAAAGGCGATAAGTTCATTCATAGAGACCATCAACTCTAACAGGAGGCAAAGCTGCTCCATGGCCCAATTTTGGCATTGGTTGTGTGAAGGCTTCATCTGTTGGCTTTACTTGAATAGTGTACTGATTTGATGGAGTGACAAGAGGTGACAGCCTGTTGAATGGTGTCACACCTGGCTTTAGGCTCAGTGTTTTGAAGTCAACCTGGTCTTGTGAAGGAGGGATGCCATTTTGATTTCCTTCTAGGAACTGATTGAACAGACAAAATATAACAGCAATATATAAACATTGCAAATTTGAATGTGTCAAGTTATTACTGCAGATTGTTGAACATGAACAAACTCAAATAATTGTTGTTGACACACAAAAATGTCTATTAGTAGCTAGGATGGTAATGCCTACATCAATGAAGTTATAAATTTAAATGTATGCTTAACAATAAGCCCATACAGAAGGAAAGACCATACCTCTGGCACAATAGAGTGGGTTGTGTCAAGGTTTACCGTGGATGTAACTCTCGATGTCTTCTTGTTGCTGTAATTAGAAAATCTATTAATTTGACAAAATCAAAGTTTTGGTTTCTTGTCCATTTCAACAGCTTAAGATATTGCCATTCTTGATAGGTTTCGGGTTCTTCACATATGCACAGCTCAATTGGCTAATTGTTACCAAAATAAGAAGCAGCTTATGGCCTTATGGCATATGTGGCGAATGTCCTAATATGACCCTAGTTATTGAAAAGGATATAAAAATCCAACTTTTTACATGTGACCTATAAAGGGCCACTCAATTGAACAAATTTTCAAAACAAGTATTCATTGTAATGACAAGACTATTTGAAAAAAAAAACACCACAGAAATATTTATTTACAATAAGAGAAGAACCACCACCAATATTTGTACGTGAATAATACATCACAAGAAATTTAGTTATATTTTTAAATAGTTGTTTTACAACTGAAGACATTTCCAGAACAATTGTGACACACTTCAAGACAAAACTATGGTATATTTCATTAAATTGAAAGTATTCAATAACAACGAACAGTGTTATTCTATGTAGATTAAATATTACAACTAAACTGTGCAGATTCTCTGGATATCAATATATACACTATATATTTACAATAACATAATTTATAATAAAAGGTTGACACTAGTGTATTTATGGCCCAGATTCCCCGACACAACTGTGTTATTTTAGAATGTCTTGTTTTCCATAGTTACTGGGTTGTTCAACAAAAACCTATCCACAAGAAGAAAATAAACATAAATTTATTAAGCTAAAACCTCTAATCAGTTACAAAAGTGATGCACATAGGAGATTTAGTCTAAAGTAATGCATTATCGTCCTTAAAAGGTCCCTTTAAATTTATTCAGTTAAAAATTTATGACATGATAACTCTGTTTATAGCTTACAACCCATGTTTTAACAAAACACATTGAATCATATTAACCAAGTGCAAATGAAGTTTCTTTGATCCACTTGTACTGAAGTATGGTAGAAAATATTGTTCTTGAAGTTTATGAAATATACAAAATAAATCATAATCAAATTTAATCTGAAGCCTCTGTCATTCTAGTCATAAAGGGTCTCCACTCTGTTGTATGGCACCACATCCACTTTGAGAGACGAGGAGCTTTTTTCTGCAGTAATCCCTGGGGCTGAGCTCGTCCCATTCTGGGGTGTGGGTGTGGATCGAGTTTTGGATGCACTGCCAGACTTGGAATTCTTGCTACCCTCTCGTGTCTGCTTTTGTGCACCTCCATTTTTGGTGTAATCTAGGTACTAGAGAAACAATGGAAGACAGCTGTATTGTAGGAATATTGTTATGGTTGCTGGCAATTTTTTTTTATTATTTAAGATTTCAAATCAATTGATTAAATTTTCTCTACCCCTTCAGGGTAATCTGGACTTGGTGACATATTTATGATTCCTGAAGGTTGGGAATAGGCTATATATGCCTGTCTCTTACATGACTGATCTTTTGGGTCATGGCAGATTTGTTTACCTTGTCTGATACATCATAGGAATCCTCAGAGTTTAAAATGATACAAGTCTTATGATTGATCATAAATGGAGTATAGGGGTTAATCAGCTCATATCAAAAGTGGCAATTGGTAGAATTTACAGGTTAACATCAGCTGGAAATGAAGTCAACATCACAGAGTCGAGAGTCTAGTGAGAAAATGCCAAACCTCCCCGACTTACACATATTCTGTTGATATGTAAACACCATATAATTTATTGTAAATATGCATCATGATTTTATGATTTTTTTATAACTTTATTTGTCCTTCTGGGCATTGTGCAATTGTGTCCTGGAGAGGCAATGGTAGCAAAAAAAATACCACCAGTCCTCTGTTACAGTGCCATTCACAGTATCAGGGCCATGGTGGCGCAGTGGTAAAACACACCTCTGAGATCAGAGTTGGAATCCCAGCCCCCCCCCCCCCCCCCCACATGTGGTAAAACTGGTAGTTGCTTGCTGTTGGTCGGCAGTTTACAACCAACTGTACTTACTTGTTTCTTCTGATCTTTCAACTACCCATCACAATATAACTGATAAGGTATTAGGCATGACGTAAAACACCAAATAAATAAATTCATAAACTCATACACAATGTAAAGCTTTTACCAAACAGGTAAAGTAAATATTTGTTCCAGTATATTGTATGCATTACTAATAGTAAGTTTATTTAAACTTTTATTTTATGGCTAGCTAACAACAATCCTCCCATCTCCGGGAGAGGAGGGGTGCAGCCTCAAATTTTAGAGTCTGTGGCCAACCATTCAGAATCATAACAAAAATAGAAACAACATTAGCAAGAGTGCATATCATAGTATTAAGTTACTTACTGTGACTTTAAATGGATTGGTACTGCAATATAGTTTGACAAAAAATAAGGGAGAGCTAAAATGAATATACATACCCTCGGGATCACTGCAGCCTTCTTTGGTTTTGCTGATTTTGGGCTCTTCTTTTTTGATTTTTCAGACTTTGGGCTTGTGGACTCCACAGGTTCTTCTGGCTCTGGATCAGACTCGACTTCAGGGTAAATCTCAAATGCTAGGCTAGTAGAAGGCCTGGAATTGGTGGTCTTCAAATCTGCCTGTGTCTCCAATGGTGGTGTCCCATTGTTGGAATAATCCAGATACTAAAAGCAAAATATATATGTATTTTCTTTGACAACTGTTCAAAACTACTGAAAAATAAAGCAAGTATGCCTTGGTTTAGAGGTAAGATTTAAGCTTCTTTCTGATAGAGGCAATAGATAGGGATGCAAGCATCTCATCAGGAAGAGCATTGCAAACAGTGGGAGCATCAAAAGTAAAACTATAACCAAACTTTTTGACAGACTTCTGTGTTGACAAACCAAGCTTTTGTGTAACAAGGAAATTGTCAACACTCTTTCTGCACATGGCATTATAAGAACTTCTGTTAGAATAAAGATATGAAACTAAATACTTCGGAAAGCCAGCGGGAATAAACTCATAAACCAGTTTGGCTATTCTAAAAGACCTATCAGAGAACATGTTAATCACCTGGCAATTAATCATGATTAGTGGTGTGGATACAATTCGTATAGAAATATTAGTCAGCTATGTGCTCAAACAGTAACATGTGAATCTGGATGTGATAAGAGCTAAATAAGGGAGTCAGAAAAGTCGTCTAGTGCAGAATGTTGTCCTTACGTAGTGACCTACAGTACCAGCTTATTTTGTTAATAGTACTGTATTTCTTGAATATTTATTACACATAACCAGATCAATTGATTGATTAGTTTGCCAACAACCACTAACTTTCCCACTCAAAGGGTGGGGTTTGAGCCTACAGCATCAGATCATTGAGATGAATATGTAATGCCTTGATCATACTTTTACATGCAGTCATACCTTATGTCTCTGAACAGATGCCTTACATCTGGGTAGTATAATTTGACGAATGTATCATCCCACATATCTATCCTGATCCCCTTCATCCCCCACCTCATCGTGTACATTTTAATACAGCTCATGACAAGATGTAATAGCTACTTCAAACATTTAATATAGGGGCCACGGTGGCAGAGTGGTAACACTCTCGCCTCCCACCTCTGAGGCCGGGGTTCGATCCCCGTCACGGCCTGAAGTGGGAAAGCTGGTAGTTGCTTGCCGTTGGTCGGCAGTTTACAGTACAGAACCCTAACGAGCTGTATGTACTGGTTTCCTCTGCCCTTCCAATTACCCATCGTGATATGACCTGTACAGTGTTGAAAGCGACGCAAAACCCCAAATAAATAAATAAATTTTAAAAAATCAAACATTTAATAGGCAGTCCTGAATGCAAATAATTCTCCAAGCTGTGTTGAATGGCCCGAAATGCAGCTTACTCAAAATGCAAATCCCACCAAATTGCACCATGTGCATCCTAATCAAATATGAGGCAGACCAAACCATAACCAAAAATAGACACACCGCTTTGTTTGCAGCTGGTGAACCCAACACACAAAGGTATGGCCTAGGTAGCCATTGACACAAGTGTACAATATTGCCCAATATTATTCAAGGTAGATTTCTTAAAATTTCCCCTTTTGTGACATAAAGCATGACTTGAAACAGACGTATTTACTAGAGAATGATTTATTTAAAATACCGAAATGCATGTCACAGTGGCAGTAAAAAACTCAGGTTCCTTAAGAATGAACTCCTTCTGTAAGGAAATATGAATATATAGCATTTGATATTTCTATTTGTAATTTCTTTAAAACGCATGGAAAGGACAATAGATGCATTTAATATAAAGTTACCCTGGGAAGAACTGTGGTGGTCTGAGGTTTTGCTGATTTCGGACCTTTCCTGGCTGATGATTTCCTGAATATAAAAATATGAGTTTAATATGAATGTCATATTGATATCACATTACTGACTACATAATGGAAGGTAAAGACTGATTGTGTAATAGATATTGAGCATTTCATGAATGGTATCACATGTAATTGTCTTAAACTGACCAGGGAAACATTACATCATCATTACACTCAACAAATATGAAGATTGTTTTCTCTTTTCTCCCTTTTGTCCATAGATTAAGTTTTCTAGTGTCTTAAGTTGGACTGTTTTAATTTCATTGACTCCTCATTCGGTTACCAGACATATTTAATTGCGGCCATTCCAAATCACACAAAAACGTTTTTTGTAGGAAAGAGATTGTTTTTGCAAGATACCAATAAGGAACATGTCACCTCATTCCTTCTTTTAATTTCCCCTTTGTGCCTGTACAGATTTTAAGTCATAATGCCTCCATACAAATTTTGATTCTAGTTGTTGCAGTGAAGGTTTAATCCAGGGCTTTATATCCCTTTAAACAGATAAGGTCATATGGGGACAGGTTCTCAGTGATCTCATGTTGGTCATGCATTATGTTATGTTTCAATGATAACTTTATGTATTACTTTGTGTGTTCATAATACAATGAGAAAACTTCCTGAATGACGTATAGAGAAAAAAATATATCACAAATGAAGATAACAATATGATACAAGTGTGTAGTAAATGTATAATAAGGGATGTTTTAATTTTATTATTCACCATTTAGTATTAATTATGACTTAATAAATTCATATTTAAAGAGAGAATGTTAAAAAGGCTACCATATATATACAGGAGCACTAATGAATATGAAAACATCAATATTTAACCTGCGAATTATCAGCCGTTTCTGTATGGATTTTTATGCAACAAAACAAACAGAAGTGAAAAAAAGAGAAGTTATTGACACTAATTATTTTTGGTACAGAGGTGCAGTTGAATACAAATAAATATATCCCGCTCTGTCTATTGCCCGATACAGGTCAAAACAGTGTGCAGTGGATAATAAATGTACATACAACCCACTTGGCTTATAACTGAGTATAAGGAGTACTTCTGAAATTATTAACAATGTTTCCTTATCTGAATAGAAACAAAAAATGATGATATATATATATTATTCACTCACCCTTTTGTCTTGTAGATCAATATGCCAACAGCAACAACAATTAGTATAAGTATCAGCAGACCGACCACCAGTCCAATGATCAAACCATAGGGGGTGTTGTCTTGGTCTATGATACAAGACAGGAAAATTACCCAAAAGTTTGCCCTTTTGATGGATAAAATAAAGAAATATACTTTTTAAGGATTTTTTACTCTTGTTATATACATCATACATTATATATATTATATACAAACACAAGAACAGCAACACATTCAATCGTAATAAAAAGGTGCTTTACCTGCACCTGTTCACAAAAAAAAATTAGCTATGAATATCTTCTGAGTAAAGGGTAGCAGTGAATAAAAAAGTATAATTTCTAACATAATTTCTCTGGAATTTCTATATTAATTTCAAGGCAACAAAACAGACTAAAACAGGATTACAATATCTTTCTAATGATTTGCAGAAAAGAAACGTAAAATAGAAGTGGTCCCTCTATAATCCATATTCATTTTTATGATTATACCTTCATCCTGTAAATTGTAAGAAGGAATTTAAACATGTTTGCTACAACCTTATACAGCAGGCCAAATAATTTTTTGGCTTCAACTATGACAGAGTGAGGCCACGGTGGCAGAGTGGTAACACTCTCGCCTCCCACCTCTGAGGCCGGGGTTCGATCCCCGTCACGGCCTGAAGTGGGAAAGCTGGTAGTTGCTTGCCGTTGGTCGGCAGTTTACAGTACAGAACCCTAACGAACTGTATGTACTGGTTTCCTCTGCCCTTCCAACTACCCGTCGTGATATGACCTGTACAGTGTTGAAAGCGATGTAAAACCCCAAATAAATAAATAAATCAACTATGACAGATTCAGGATTAAAGGTATATAACTTCAGAAAGATCATGGTATAATAGATTACCATTAGTCCAACCATATTCATCAGAGTCTGGGTCACATACTTCATCATCATTTGCAGCATTTCTTACACCTTCCTCCATACATTCACCATCAATGACACAGGTTGCTTGCTAAAAATAAATTATTTTCAAATGGTTCATTACTACATGCCAAATACATGTAATACTGTATAATATTGTTGAAGGTTGTAATGACTGAACTTGAAGAATGAATAAACATTAATCAACAAATTGTATTATTTTTTTTGTTATCTGAGACCTGAGACAAACCATTCATTAATCCAACTTCACTTACTAAGTACATTTGTCAACATATCATAACATTGGAATTATTTTGTCGTAAATGGTGACTGTATATGACGGGGAAACTGTTATATGTAACACCTGGATCTGTATCACTGGCATACATATATATATTACACATCCCAACAAGTTTGTGGCTCGAAATGTTCCGTATCTTAGCAGTTTCCATTTGGTTTTATAAGTTGAGCTATGTATTTGTGTAGGATGCAATCAACACAGACAGCATTTCCAGGTAATAGCAATTTTGTTTTTAAAAATGTTTGAAAACCTACCATGACCTCTCACATTGTAAAGTAAAATGTACATGCGTGAGTTGTAAAGAGTGGACAGGATGGCTATACAGGAAGGTCCTCATTCTTAAATTTTCACCACCAAAAATGTACACAGTCCATTTACACAACAGCTTGTGGATCAAAATGAAATTATGAGATGTTACAATTGAATCCCTTACAATTGCATGAAACTGTGTGAATGGGCCTTAGTATGTTTATATCTCAATAGTTTTGATACAATGGGAATTACATCCACAACCCTGGATTACTGACCTAGATGGTCCCTTGACTATTCCTTTGCACACTTTACTACTGTTAACTTTGTTAACTGAGTTCCCCATTGTGGGGAAGATATTGCACCTGCAAAGCAGTAGATTAGATTATATTATATTACATCAGTATATCACAATTACCTTCTTTGTGCACCCCCCTTCAACACTACACACCCAGCATACACTGTCGTAGATCATGATATATTTGGAGTCAGAGTAATCTGCATTGTTGTTACTGACAGTGACATCTAACATGTATGGAAGCGTGTTTGAGGGGATAGGACAGAAGATTTTCTGAAAGTGTTCCAGCTGCCCATCAAAGATTTGCTGATCTGAAACAGCTGCCCTGTTTGCCTGTTCAAATGATAAAACAAAAAATAGTTTACATTACTCATTACTGATGGTATTGCCTTGTATTTTGTCCCTGAGATCATTTGTTTGCTGGTTGTATTTTTACTTCATTGGTCCAAAAATATGCTTGGTGCAATAACTAGGCACAAACCTCAACTTGGCACAAACCGTAAGATAGAATAAATATTGACAATAGGAGTACTCCTCCATGGACATTATCCAATCTAGATTCACCAGATTTATGGATTTGCTTATGGAGTAAAACAGATTCAAGAAAAAAGATTATATGAATCTACGAATCCACCTTAAGAGGCAGATTGGATTACCCTCAATTCATTGCAAAAATGGCGACACATCCAAAGGCATCTTTTAAAGAGTTCTTTTAAATTTGAATTGTCCAAAATGTACAAGCTATGTATTACATTTTGTAATCTGTCTTTTTGTATTATAATATGGTATATATATATCCAACACATAAGAAAAGTTTTCACAAAAGTAACGTTAATGTCAATATTGGATTTTATTGTCAACAGTAAATACTTTTCCAAAATGTACATAACACATGACAAACTAAATAGGGACAGTTGAGAAATAGGTTTCATCACAAAGAAAATCTAGGGCAACAAATCAGGAAATGCTCTTGCCTTCCATTTTGGACTTGAAAGTCCTGCAAAGTACACCTAACAGACGCAGGTGATCTAATGATAATCTGATTGCAAAGGTTTCATGGATTACATCTATGGAGGATGCCTAATTAGTTGTCAATTGCAACTCGCACGCAATTTTGCATACTAAATAATGATCTCAGAGTGACAATAAAAATAAATTAAATATCTTCAGGATTTTTCATATTCAAATTGTACCAAGTTGGGGAATCTGATTTTAGTAGAAGGTATATTATTGCCGCACAAAGAAACCGAAATGGATTATTCTTTTGATTTTATGTTAGTTAAATATGTGTATAACATGTGTCAATACATATTCTAATAATAAAAGTCCATATTACTGTACTAAAACAAGCAAAAAAGGAAACTATTGTGACAAAGTTTGCCAAAGTATGCCCAAAAGCAATAACTTATAATTCTGACATCACTATCACTAAGTCAAAACAATTGCAGCATGCTTTTAAAATCTAAGCATTTATAAGATAAGACACAATTAAGACCTGTGTGACAACCGAAGTCCAGTCAAGTGATTAACAATACATACATCCAACACTTGTACAGCACATTTGAGTTGGTCTGACTCTATAAAGAGGTCAGCATACACTGGCATGGCTTCACATGGCCTAGATGATTTGTCACACAGCCCTTCATTGGAGAAGTCATACACATCGGGTATGTGATTTTTATAAAATGAGCAGTCATCACCTGTGTAATCCTCCTCACATACACAGGCACCTGAACAAAGTGAAACAAACATATAGTTATATGTTGTTGCTATTAGTATATTCAGCAAAATTTGTCCTTTACTGTAGGATTAAAAAGTCCATTTGACCACTCCCGATTGCACAAGTTGAGCCCAAGCTGAAAGACAAGAGATGGCCATTTATCAATGTCCCTGAGGTTGTTTTGCCTGCCACTGTGGATACGACCCACAATGACAGAGGATTGTCTTTTCAAGTGGTAATCTGAGCTACTATGTATCTACCTGTACCTGGGATCAAAACAAGGACCTCTGTGTTAGCCACTAGGACAAAGTAGCAGTCAATAACAACACTACAATACTTTGTATGATGGGGATTAGTTATTGCTGTCAACCCTTGAGTAGGCAAAACATTCATATATATATTTACTGAAGAAATTAATTTTACATAAATAGTACAGCCAATTCACGTAAAGATGTCCCACCTTAGCTCAAAGGTCTAGACCAAAATATACCCTTTCTTAGTTTACAGTCAATCAGGTCAGAGGTCAGACAAAATAGGTTCCCAAAGTATCAAAAGAGGAATAGTGCCACAAAATTCCTTCCCAAATGTACAATGCAGTTACCCCATTAGCAAATCATAAAGTGGGCTAAAGAAAGGTCAGGGGTCAAAAGGTCATGTTGAAATTACACAAGTGTATTTGAACCGATTTGAGTTCATGTTAATAAGGCCCTACTATGTGCACGACAAGTTCATTAATGTTATAAAGTGAGCTGCAGGAAATTTTAAAAGATTTCAAATTTTTAAACCAGAAAAAAGGAGCATAAAATTGGAAACTATAAAATAATTGAGTTTGAAGATGTTACACTTCTGATGAACTAAATCGCAACATTTTGTCTTAATGCATGCATTAACAGCAGTAAAATATACAGATAAAAGGAGATGTAAAATCGTTCTTTGACTTTTGCAGTGCAAATACTATATCATTTACAAAAGTACATGGGTAAATGTCCACATGGTGAAAGCTGCTTAAATGTTAGTCTTCGTTTACCTTCTGTACAGACGCCATGGTCACTACAATCTCCTGGGCACACAGATGCTAGTAATTCCTCTAAAACAGACTGGGTTCCGGAGTCTGAGACCAAAGTGGCAAGGGTTTCATTCTTTCCAAGTTCTTCTAGACACACTGAGATGATTGTATCTCGCTGTACACTAGCAAAGTCAGTGGTTCCAGTAATCTGAGGAAATGATGGCATAAATTAGAAGTTACTTTTTGAGTGGCCAATAGCTAACTCAGTTGCAAAGTCATTGTTGCTGTGACTATGGTTAAGTTTCAAATAGCAATTATGATCCAAAAACAAATAACCACCTTTTAATCTCATTTTGGGAATTAATCCAAAATTGATTCTTTTGGGAATAAATACATAGTGGGAGTGGACAAAGAAAAAACAAAGAAAATGATTTAGTAAAAAACAAAGTAGACCTTATGTAAGCATTTTTGTGGAATAAGACTTCCTAACTTAGATATACTGGTTTCCAATTTTACAGTTATACTGAAAATTGTATGGAGTTTTGTTAATTTAGAATCTAAGTAATACTTAACAAAGAACAGGTTAATGAATACAACATCTAAGTAATAGTTTGGTGAGTAGAAACTAGAAAACCATTCTTAAGATGGATCTAAGGTGACCGTTCCTAACTTGGATCTAAGTATTGTTAAAGAATACGACCCCTGGCATTAAAAATTATCAGACAGTGGCAAACAACTATTACCTTTCATAGTTAAGTCCAGACTGGTATTCAAACCCTTAACCTGAGATATGGCAGATGAGTGTGTTATCCACCACACCACTGTACATTCATCATACCAGAAGCTAGTTTCACAAAGGACTTAGCCCTGACTTGAAGTTAAGACTTTTGTCTTAAACTCAGCCTAAGTCTGTGGTCTGCGAGGGTTTCACAAAGCTGCCAAGTCTAAGGTGTGGCACATTTTTATGCGAGTACAAGATTTTCCATTGAAAACAAAACAGCATTTTACCAAAGAGATAATCAGTTAAACAAATGATATCAATATATGTTGGGCAGAAAAATTGAGGTGGATAAACTCTAGTGAACAAGTAACCTTTGTCTAAACTAAGTAAAAAAATGGGGCAGACCAAAGAGGTACAAAAAGCTAGTGGAATCATTGTCATGATAAAGAGAGTAATTAAATAAACGCCACTTTGTCCACAACTACCTCTTCTGTAAGAAGGCTTTGTACCTGAACCATAAGTATAAACCTAGCATAATAAAGTTAATATGCAAGTATAAATTTACATACAAAGATGTCCTCCACACAGGTTTCTATGCTGCTCTCTAGGTCCACCACCCCAAGCTCAACACACAGCTTTACACTGTCTCTGTTTGAAAGGTAGTCATTACAATGTGTCTCTGCCTTGGTTTGAGTCCAGTCATTTAGCCACTCTGGTTCCTAAATTGTTGGAGAGTATTATTTCTGCAGATCAACCATATTTATATTTATACAGTATTTGCAGGTTGATTCATGCCTAACTTGCATTTCTTTGCGGTGTGAAGTGATATTTCAAGTTATTCTATAACTTGAGTGATAACATTGAGTTTTAGTTGCAAAAACAGTTTTCTAATGCTTACTCTAATGTTTTATATAATAATAACTTCCAGTATATATTGTCGGCCAATTTCGATCAATTAGGTATAGATTTGAGACTGTGTATGCATTATAATTAATATATAAAGAGAAAAAAGCAAAGGCCAAAAGCTGGTCTCCAAACAGTGGATGCTATAAAATATGTCTTGTGTCAATAGTTCAACATAGTAATGTCATAATTACAAAGTATAATATATATAAACCAAAGCATGCCAGCCCTTGATTTTATAATAATAAGGACTATGTAAAATTAATTATCACAAGATAGGTGTAATATAATCAGTTTTTAAACCAATGCATCAGCCGGAAATAAGTAAGCAGCGTACATATCATGAAATTCAATGACAAAAACATATCTTACTGGAGCTGTGTAATTTGGATCATATTCAAAAACAAATTCATCTTCATCTACATCATCTGTAACCACAATAGCTCTCTTACTTCTAGAGCAGCTTCCTCTACTGCTAGCTGTGATATCTACACCTTTACAAAATATTAACAAAAGAATATATGAAGACTGTAGACCGTGGGTAGATTATGCAGATGAGTTTCTTGAAGGAAGTATATTTCACTAACTATTACATATTCGAAGAAATTCACCATGACTATTTATACTATGATATTTAAAAAAAAACTATACGTAAGATATGGTTACATTATGATTAATATATATATATATATATATGTTATGTACAAGTTGCAACTTGTACAAAAAGCCTGTACAAGTTGCAACTTGTACAAGTTGCAACTCATACAAGATTGGCTGTACAAGTTGTAACTTGTACAGAATTTCACCATACAATAAACCCAACTTGTACAACACTATTTTACAAGTTGGATTTAAAATGAAATTTGGTTAAATTAACAATTTTATTGAAAATATATCTTATCCATGTATGTAAATATCCAAAATAATGTTAGAGTATCACATATATATAATTTCTACATCAAAATTAACACTGAATTCACAGAAAACCTTGAAAATGTTTGCAAGTAACACTTAAAATACAAAAAAAAAGTTATTATTATATTTAATTTAATACATCAAGTTGGTAGTTTATCACTTAAGAGTAAAATTTTTGTTACATTGTCCATCACGCAGAAAAAATAAAGCTTTTGTGCTTTTTTTACTAAATTCAGCATGCATGTGAAATGTGGCTTATTGATGCTTGTAAGACTTGCTTGGTACTCCTCCAACTTATGTTACTGTAGACTGGAGTATTTGAAAAAAATCTTCAAGCAGAAAAGTTTTAATAATAACAAGACTTCTAAGAAGAAATTTGACAAGTAATAAGTAAGAAACAGAAATCCTCATAATGCCATCAACTGTCTTTAAGTGGCTTCCTGTAGCATCAGGGATATTTTGTCATTTACCTCAAGGCAACAAACTAGGATCATAAGTGGGCAAGGAAAACTTCAAAGGACAGATGACAGTATATGCATAATTGCAATTGACACATGCCTTTCATTAATAAAATCCTGACCAATGACATTTATTTTAAAATATGTATGTCTTTTATAAATAAAACCCTAGCTGATCACATTTATTCAGCAGCATAGTCTTAAAATTTGCATGTGGTTTTGTCATTATAAAATATTCAAGTTTATTTATCCCTTTGTCACCGAATAAATAAATTTGTGATAATTCTTGCCAGAAAACATAATTAGAAAATTATAAGATTACCAACACTAACAAAGTCTGAAGTCAGATACAGGCTTCAGTTAGGGAAGTGTGACTCCAGCATTTAAGAAGATTAAAACAAGTGAATTTGCAACAAAATTAATAAAAATACAGGTCAAGAGTTTGCTCTCTCATCTAAGTAGTATAAATATGTTGATATTATGAATATTTAAGTATTAATTCATTAAAATACATTGTTCATCTGATAAAATAGGGAGTTTGTACAAGTTACAACTTGTACAGGTTCAAAATCTGTACATTTTGCAACTTATACAAGTCAACCTGTACAAGCTGCAACTTGTACAAGCTGTTTGTATAAGTTGCAACTTGTATAAGAAATCTGTACAAGTTGCAACTTGTACAAAATCTCAACTTGTACATAACATATATATATATATATATATATATTTAAATACACAAATGAATTGCTGTATGTAGACAGTACAAGTCTGATAATTATTATTTTTAAGTATTAGATTATTTTTTAAATTTAAAATAATTTATCATCACTAAGGTAATTCATTAATTATAATAAACAAAGAGGATTATGCTTCTGTATTTTTTCATTTTTACCAGAGAATAGAAAAAGTTAACTCACCAGTAGTTGTAGTTGTAATTTTTGTACTTGTTGATGAACAATATTTATCACCATTTGAACTGTATTCACAATACACAATGTCTTGTTGAATGGTTGTCACAATTGTACTGACAATGACCCCGAAAAATAAAGAATCTGCATTGGAAACCCTGAATAATAAAAAAAGACATACAAAAGAGATACTTCGTAAAATATATAATAACTACAGATTGGACTACCCTTGTTCCACTGTTGTAAGTTTGCTTCCCAACTGCCCTGATCATGCAGGCCCAAGTTAAATTGTATTGGCTGGACAGATTTCCTTTACCCCCCCCCCCAAAAAAAGGTCGAAAGCTCTGTGACTCCCATCCTGTATAATCTATTTTTATTTCTGTCAATCCAATTCACAGATTTGGCACTGAGATATAATAAGTAATTTTACACAGCATCAAAATATAAGTAACCTATAATATGTCATAAAATATGTCCGTTTACCTAAGAATTAAAAGAAAAACAACAAGTAATGAAACTGAGAGGTGGTCGTTTTCATTCAATGTTTATTCTCCACTGCAGGATATGGTTGAACTAAATGTGGGGACATGTACACCAGGGCCCATATTCACAAAAGGTCTTAGCCAGGGCTTAGGCTTAAAGTTGAGACTTTTGTCTCAAGTTTCTGTCCAAAACCTGCTAAGACTTTTGCCTTAGGCTTAGTGGTATTCACAAAGAATTTAAGACTGGTCTTAGGCTTAGCAAAGGGCTCAACTTTAAGACTGGTTGGTAGTGGGCTTAAATTTTGTAAAGAGGACTTAAATATGGCCGCCATAAACTTTTCTCCACTTCAAAATTTGAAATGGCTGTAAATAAAATATAATTATACAGAACATCTCACTAAAGCAGTCTTTCGAAGTTTATATGTGGTAATAAGGTTTTCCATTTCAAAACAGCACTTTTCCTTAGATAAAATGCATTAAATGAAGGATATATGTCACCAATAGTATAGTTTGAATAGAAAAGAAAGGGCACATGACACAGAAAAACCACTACGGTTATTTGATAATCTTGGACTTAGCTAAGTCACCCTTTGTGAATACGGTTTCAAGACAAAACTTAGCTGAGACAAAAGTCTTAATTTTAAGACTGGATTTAAGCCTAAGACCTGGCTAAGTCTAAGACCTTTCATGAATACAGGCCCAGATAATGTTTCATAATTCCCAGGCTACTCTTATTTTGAATTTTTTTTTCTGATTTCACCTCAGACAGATACAAAAATATATCACTCAGATGAGCAATATAATAATCCTAATATTGTCACTTTCATGGTGATATATTTTTTGTATATGTCATAAAGAAAGTTACCCTATTACATCTTACCTCCAGCTTTCTACAAAACCATATGGATAGGTTCTGCCACAGTATCTATTACAAGGACAGTTATCTGACTCATCCACCTGATCTGAGTCTCTGAACTGAAGGTCATCAGTACAGGTGTCACTGAGTACGCCACAGATGCCCTCCACATTGTTGGTGTCAATTAATGTGGCATATATGAAGATGGACCATGGGGTTACCACAACCTTTCCGCCAGTAGGGAGGGTAATCTACAATAACAATGTTGTCTATGAAGATGGACCATGGGGTTACCACAACCTTTCCGCCAGTAGAGAGGGTAATCTACAATAACAATGTTGTCTATGAAGATGGACCATGGCGTTACCACAACCTTTCCGCCAGTAGGGAGGGTAATCTACAATAACAATGTTGTCTATGAAGATGGACCATGGGGTTACCACAACCTTTCCGCCAGTAGGGAGGGTAATCTACAATAACAATGTTGTCTATGAAGATGGACCATGGGGTTACCACAACCTTTCCGCCAGTAGGGAGGGTAATCTACAATAACAATGTTGTCTTTTGTCTTTTAATTTTAGTACTATAAAAGTGATGCTGCACAAATGGTTGGTCTTGCACAAATGGTTGGTCCTAAAGGCATAAGCATGTAAATTAGGTAACAAAGAATTGAAATAATTATATGAGGAATCTATATACATATATTTATAGCAAGTGCAAATTTATCAGTACTTTTTAAATACTATTTTAGCAAAAAAAAGTACATTGGTGTCTCAGAAATTTGCAGAGTTTATTCAAATTGTAAGGGTTCCAGAGATAATAAATATTACGGTATCATCATTTTGTTTATCTTGTATACATGGTTAAGTAGATACTGGATCATAAATGAGAATAACTGAAATGAAATGGTGACCAATATGAAAGCATATGTGCAAGGATCAACAATTCTATGATAAAAACTTTGTGCTATCACTGTCCGAGAAAATGAGATTGCAATATTTGCAATTATGTCTTGAGCCAAATAAATTCTTTTACAACAAAGCAGTAAAATTCAAAGTCCTGTTGCATTTATTAATTTATATTACTTATGCATCATATTGGTAACTTAATATATATATGTTCTACTATTATCACTCTAAAGGCAAAGTAAATAACAAAAAAAACATTCAAAAATCATGCAGTTGTTACACACACATGAATCCTCAACCACTAAGGATACCTAGCAGCCAATGAGATTACAGTGTGAGCTTCATGGTAAATATATTGATTCTTAAGGTTACATCAGTGAGTTGATGCAACATATATCAAGGCCGGAATGATCCGTAACTCAGCAGTATCTTAATCCATTTTTAAAAATGCAAACATTTTAGTCATAGGTTATGTTTTCATTGAAAAATCGATGTCCATAGTAACCATGAGGAATTTTTGGAGTAAATAAAGATCCATTTGGAACAAGTTTCACTATTTTTACATTTTTGTGGGTACTCAACAGACAGCTCGTCTATCATACCATCAACAAAAGGGGTTAACGGATGAATTGATTGATTGATCTTGATTTGACTGTAATGGTAATATCATAGTAGTTTAGGAGATGGAGGAAAGCTGTATATAGACGTCAAGGAGTCAAGATTCAGCACTGAAAAGCATAGGGCACTGACCATTGCTAATTGACAAATAACAGATTTTATCAAATCAAGTTGGTACATTAGCAAATATATTTTTCTTCTTGGTCTTTCATATTTAAGTAAGGATATTAAATCTGGTGAAGCAATTTAATCAAAGCTTCATAAAGGTTATTAAAATGTTTTAACACTCCCATATCTTGAGATAAACCTTTCACAGTATCGTGTGTGAAATTGGTACCTGCTTGAATTAGGTCAAATATAAGCAATAGCATGAGGTCATGTTTATATGTTATACCATAGGAAGATTTTTATGTAATACTAACATTACTCAGAGCCTGATATGCCTATATGCTATTCCTGTATTATTTGGGGGAAGATGTATCCTTGTTCACCAATATAATCACTAACTTTGATTTCTTTTCTGGCTCTCTCTATCTTCAGACTGGGCAATGTTCCCTCCTCATCACATTGATAGAACTTGGCAAGTAGACCTCTGGCACGACAAAAGTTAGCCACATAGAGTTCACCGCCAGACCGTACTGCCACCCCACACACAGATGTATATCTACCTCTACTCTCAAAGTAAGCCTGAACCTGTGAAACAGTAAATCAGTTCAAAGGTGACTTTATTCAAATGGTAATCTAAGTCCTTTTGCATTAATTGCATTGTGTCAGGGTATTGAGAGGGTTGGAGAAACCAGTAAATAGGGGACCACAGTGGGGGCAGTGATGGCCCACTCGTTTCCCACCTCTGAGATTGTTTGTTCAAACCCCCGACCTTATGTAGGAAAGTTGGTGGTTACTTACCGATGGTCAGCAGTTTACAGTACAGAACCTTGACCAACTGTTTGTACTGGTTCCTCTGCCCCTCCACCTACCCATCATAATATAACCTGTATGTAAAAGTCCAAATACATAAAAAATAGAAACCAGCAGGGATCTGTACTATCAACTGCTGGCCAATGGCAACAACTACCAGCTTTCCTACTTTCCTCACACTGGGATGTTACTCTACTACAAAATATGTCAGCTGATGTTGCACATAAAATCTACCTTTTCTCTGCCTTCTTTAGAAGCAAACTTCAACCGTACTTGTTTGCATCGACCCATCCCCACCCTAGCCCATGTATTTTAAAGTATGATCCAACCACTTTAATGTTGAACAGGTTTGTTTTTATTTCTTGTGCCAAGCTATTCTGTCAAATGATGGGAATTAAGTACCATTATAAAAAGTATATTACAGTAGATTCGTGAAGACACTATTTACAGCTAGTTTTCTTTTGCATCATTTATGTTGATATGGACATATTTTACTTTTTGTATTTGATGGATAATGAATTAAAAAAACCATGATGCTGTACACTTTGAAATCCTATAACTCGAAAAGACACAATAAATACCATCTTTGTCAATCTGTATTTGAAATAAAATGTAAAACTATATGTCACTCTGGTAATTTTCCCATTAAAGACCATTTGACTTAAGTGTATTGTGTAGATTTTGCACAAATTTTCCTGCAACATTTCAGGTCTGTGATACACATTGCACAGATGCACTAAACATATGTGATCACAGACATGTAAACTTCTCAAATTTAGAGTTTTTTCATGTTCTCCCATACAAGCTTGTTGGCATGTTGCTTGATCCTAATTAAAATATTTAATATAAATGTTGTTTCTACTTCTGCTTTAAAAAGCAACAGTAATTTGTTTATGTGATAAGTATAAGATCAAGCATTACCTCTATTGGAAGCCTTTTGTGTCTGTATAGTGTGAAAAAGCCTGATTTTTGAAGTTCAAAATATCTGCAAAAATAACAGTAATAATTTAAGAGACAAGAACGATGAAAACAAGATGAAAAGTAAAAAAAAAACTGAAACAATTTGGCTTATGTTCCAGTGTAGATAACATGTTGAAATTTCTGGGTGCCATACTGATCAGTTTATTCACATCAAATTGACCAGCAAATGTGACTCATAAAGTTAGCTATATAATCCTTTACATATGTACTTCTGGAGCTGATGGATTTGTAATTTAACCAAGTGAGATATTTGTTGTAAGTCACACTAAATGTTTGGGAAAGTAAGTCAGAGTTAAAGGGACATTAAGTGAATATATCATGCAGTTTAATCTTAGATGATCTTAATCTAAGCATTGTAGTATAGTTGTAACCCTGGGCTCACCTTCCATCAAAAGATCTGACATGAGGATCATTGTATATTTGACAGTACTTCCCAGATAAAGCTGCATCTCCATCATATACATTGACCTATATAAATACAATCAAAAACAGAGATAAACATGTATGCCAAATTACTAATCATAAATATAACCTTATTTACATATATTTAACTTTTGCCATTGCTTCAGAGGTCTTCATTGGTCTACTGGTTTGCAAGTTTGGCATCTTGTCATAGTATGTTTGCATTGGATTAAAAGCCATGAGGATTCAAGTGGATATATGCAAAACCTGGAGATCTCAGCCATCTTTGCCTTGCTAGCATTAATCAGTGAAAGTTCACCTTCATACAAGATAATATGAGGAAAAGGATGTGGGTGTATTTTACCAACTATTTTCTTTTGTAAAAGTGTCAGTCAAAGTGTCTAAAACAGTTAGTCAAATTGTCTAGTAAGAATCAAGTATCACCAGTTCCATAACAAGCATACTTGAAATAGGTATTTGTGTCATTTTAGAAAGACAGATACCAAAGTTAGAATGTTTACGTCCCGTTTAACTGGTCTATAACTATCAACACAATCCTTTGACTCGAGTATAATAATTTCATTACTTATTTACCACATCTACTTACCACTATTTGTGGCAACAGGCCAGCCCACAAAATGTTGTCAAAACTATCTCTGATTTCAGCCACGAACTTTAAATAGACTTGCTTAGTAAATGAATACGCCCCATCTATTTTGGGTGATATGGCTGTGGTCACGTGGGTTCCTGTAGTGACAGATGCTGTAGTGATATAAGTGGTTGATATATAATTGGTCTGAGCATAATAAGATATCAGTTCGTTGAACAAGAGTGTAGCACTTCCAGTCATGATGGGCCTCATATTTAGCTGTGTAATGCAGGTCTTGTTTTCACTACACAGGTAGGTGCAGCTGTATGGTAACTTGATGTCTGCAAGGTAGTCACCAGATCCTGCTCCTTCAAACAGATCCAGGAGTGAGGTGGTGCTCTCCACCTGGGCATTCACATAGTAGTAAGCTGATCTAGTCTTCCCATAATTGTACTCATTGAAATTCTTTTGTCTTACCATGCAAGTCAGCTATAATACAGGGATATGTTTGTACATATTTATGGAATTAAATAATTATAATAATTAAACAATTTACTCAATAAACTTAAGATGAAGACACATATTAGAAAAAGGTAACAGTAATCTGTCCACTGTGAGTCTAAGAAGATTCTTCAGCCAATACCAATCATCAAACTATTTCCTTTAAGCAGATAGATGCCCTCCAAACTACAAACTTTGACTTACAGACTTACAAGTGGCTGGAAATTGCTTTAAATAATTTCTGGTGCACTGGTTTCTCAAACAACATTTTATAAATTTGATATTTTGTGTGTAATCTAGGTTTCAACTCATTGTGAGTGATACACAAAGATGCACAGTTATAGTAAGATAGAGGTAAGCCCATTCATGGTATTTTTGTACTGTCGACCAGCAAGATTCAACAAGCAAGCACTAACTTCAAGCAGTGACTCTTAATGCTAGAGTGAGTAGGTTTTTGTGTTACCTCCACACCTCTGTACCACCTTTAAACTTTTTAAAAGCAATATGCCAGACCAAAGTTACAAATAGACAACTAGCTAAATTTCAGTCCAAAAATTTCACTGTTATCATTTGTGCTAGTATGCATAACAATGCAAGGTAACTAGTATATTTATGACATGTTTTTAGGTCTTATAGGATAAGATTATTACGATGAAACTCTCAAGACAGGGGGGGGGGGGGGGCTATTGGGGCATCTCCACCATGTAAGTAAACCACAAAAGATATGGATAACGCAAGAATATATACAAATCAGGTGTTGTAATATCTTGACCCAAATAAAATTTACTTAATATGTCTTACCTCTACATCAGTAATCTTGCCAGTAAGCTGCTGGATCTCCGACAAGCTTATTCTGAAAGGTTGATCGCAGAACAACATGATTTCCTCCTTCAAAACAGTATCCCCATTCAACCAGATCATCTGCATCTCCACATCCAGTTTATTCTGGGACAGGTAACACTTGTAAACTGCCTCCATCCTGCACAGGTCATTACCCAGGGAGTGTTCTGCCTCTTCAGTGGTTATGTATACAGCAATGTCGTCATAGAACATCTCTAGTATGATAAAATAAAAATAGTGTAATGTAATTAGCCTAATGTTTATTCCAAGGTGACAACATTTGCACAAAATTCATCCTACATGGGACATTGCTTCTTCAGTGATAATGCTCATGTTCTATTTTTTCATAGAAAAAGGTCTAGCATAATAACAACAAGTTCTGTCCAAGTGAAATGTTCCACTGGGCATTAGTTTCAACTATTTCAGCTAATAACCTTGAATAGTGAAATTAATTCCCAGTTAAGCTTAATATCTGCATTTATCTCCGCGATGGAACCATCAGTGAACATTAATTCCAGAGTATTTCGTTTTTTTTTTGTAAAAATTCCTTCCTGCTAAAATTGCATATTTTGCAGTGTTTAAATGAAGAGGAAGAATTTATCATTTGCCTAATGATATAGATGTTTTTAGTTTTGTTGATTTTTTAAAAATTTCAATACAAAATAGCTAAAATAGCCTATTGAAAATTTCAACTTATGTACTGCTTCCTATGAGACATTAGACATATTTTTCATACCTTCTGGTAGACAGCCATCTGGTGCGACTCCATCTGCGAAATAGTAATATTGTACATACATTATATGTGAACAACTTGTCAAAATTGAAAACATCTAGTACGTATAGGTTAATGGCCAAGTAGTTGTCCAATATTACCAAATAATGGATTGTTTACGAGGTCCAAAATCCAAGAAAAGATGTTTAAGCTAAGCTCAGTGCTCCAGATCTGAGTATACTATGTCTGTGACTTTACTTTTGGTTTTCAATTTTAAACTCAGTGGAGGTTGGAAGCAGATAAAAGACTTGTGAGTTTGTTGTTTACTGGAAGGAAATAAAGTTAGAGCACTCTACATTTATCTCTCAATCTACAAAGTTATACTCCAAGGTTAACCCCAACTTTGGCCTTTGATCTTGTGGACAAGGGGGCCTTAGTGGAAACAAAAAAGGTATACTGTTTTGTATATCCCCTTTATAGACCATAGACGGCTGGTGGTGGATATTAAAATGATACTTGTCGTTTCTCATCATAAAATGTAAAAACATGTGTTATTCAGATGATTTCCATATTCTATATTGATGTAATGTATTTACCCAGGCAAGTGGTTGCAGTGTCCTCACAGGCTCCAGTGTTTTGGTTGAAGAACAAGCCATCACTAGAAAGCAAGGTGGACTACATTATCAAATGGGTAATCTACATTGTATCTAACAAACTAGTTCTAATCTAATCTAATCTAATCTGCTGCTTTGCAGGCGCAATATCTTCCCCGCATAGGGGAACTCAGTGCACTAAGCTAACAAAATCATTATCATAAGGAGAGCCGAGGGGCATTCAAGGTCAGAAATCCGAAATTGTGGGTGTGATCAAGTGGGAAGGAAACTAAGTTGGGAAACTAGTTCACAGTTATTGTAAGACAGATGATACAACTGATCCTATTAAAAAGGGCAGGATTTGTCCAGAGTTATAAAACAAGCTGTATGGTTAAATAAGAATGACCTTACAATGTGCTCCATACTGCTATGAGTCATAAAGATAGCTCATAGCACCCAGTTCCTGATTACTAATAAGATTTACTTTGTATCAGTATTCAGTCTACTAGGTCAGGGTATGTTGTACTAGTTCCAACTTTATTATCAGCTTGCCTTGTACTGTGTCATTTTTAGCCTTTATCCAGTCAATGCTTATACAGTGCAACACTATAGTATTTTCAGCAAATCTTTTGTTTTTATGTTGTTGCTTTGGTAGTTATGACATGTTATACTGCCTGGAACATATGTAATTGAATTGTTACTTAATTATGTACCTGCATTTGTAGTACTTTAGAAGTCCTGATGTGCATTCAGCATACATATCACACCCATAACATGAGTGGTATTTCCCATCAGGTACTAAGTTACAATCGGTAATACAGTCGCCTGAAATAAATGCAAAAGACACATAAATATTAAAAGACGGTTAAGATAAAATTATATCTGAAGAGTATTAATATATTAAATTCAATATACATATGCAGTGTAATACTTAGTCTTGTTGGTTTCACATGTGTTATCTAGCTTTCTGGCTCAGAAGACATTAAAGGGTACATATAAAATATGATGTAACTCAATAGGCAAGTTGTTTTTTTGTCTTTATACTATACCTTTGTAATGAATTATTTATAGTAAATAATCTAAATGTATTTACCTCCATATGCATTACCAAGATCAGCCGATATAAACAGAATTTCTGCTGTTCCCATTTCTGTCATGAAAATAATAGTAGATGAAAAATAAGTACTTTGGATACACTGAAGTGTAGCTGACATTTGATATTCCTGTTTTACAATATCTACTATTAATACAAGTACCAAAACTAAATAAATTACTCCCTTGCTCATACATCTCTAAATGAGACCATCAGATCAATTTGAGAATGGCAAATAAACACTTGACTGTCTCTTTTGTGGTTAAGGACCAAATTTCACCTTATCTATCTTTAAATACTGGCAGAATATGACCTTTGCTGTTATTAGAGGGGTGTTCACACAGTTCTATGAGGTTGTAAGGACTCCTATGTGAATTTTGGTTCACAAGCTGGCCAATAAATTGTACTTGTGGTACTGCAGAGTTTAGAAATGAAGCTCTCCTTAAAGCAAACCTGCCATTCCCTTCACACCTCGTACATGTTTATTATAACATGTAAAAACCATCTCATACTGAAAATGCTGTCCTTGCTGTGGCAAGTGCATCCTACCTAAATATGAATCCTGACTTATAAAACCTTATAACAACTACCGAGTCCTGACTTATAAAATCTTATAATGACTACCGAGTAGCACTGAACTGAGTAACCTTGGAATTAGGAAAGTAACACTCTAACCCTGACCTGGTTGTCAGTTCTTACCAAAAGGTTGTGATAATTTTTTTATTAATTATGTACTTAAATTTCTATTTCCAACCTTCTCGTCTTAAATATAAACAACACTTTGATCCAAATACTCCAAGTTTCTGATATTTTCAAGGAAATAATGTTACCTACCAGTTATGTTTTGGAGAGAGTTAAGAGTCGAATATTTGAGTATAGGATATTGATCCATGTCATCATCCAAAAGGCACTGATCAGTCCGGTCATTATAATCTTTATCCACATAAACAAACCAACCATGGGCATCATAACATGACTCATGGTAACAGCTGACTGAGAATCCACTGCAAAAAAAATAATATTAAATACTTACTAGATATGTATTGTTAAGAGACCAATCTGTTTGAAATGTTGGTGCATAGACACTGCTCTTAATGCAGTTGTATCACGAGGGGCAGTTTGACATTGAAGGAAGCCATAGGATGGTAATGTGTTGAAGACGGTGACAATCCTTATGTATACCAGATTATTAATAATTATGCATTTTGATAAATTTGCCACATTGTGCTTATCAGATATAGTTATTAATCACGTCCATCTGGACAAGGATATGTGGTCATTATCTACTGACTATTTGGTAAAATGACCTTATTAAAACAACATTTAGTTAATACACAAACTACTTGAATTACAGTAAAAATATCAGGTTACCACTATTCCCTCAAATGACACTAGCTGGACCAAATCATGAATAGACATTTGTGGCAACATATGTAAAACTTACTCTTCCATACTGAAATGTGACCCATTACGTAGTCTACAGTCATCGCTGTATTCAATATTTGTAAGATCTGCATAGTTTGAACCTTGCAAATGCTCAATACTGAAGAAATGGTCAGAACTGATGATGTAGTCTCTGTCAAACTCCATCCACATCACCTCTTGTTCTTCTTTGTACAAAGAAAGCTTCATCTGAAACAATCATGGGTTGTTTTCACAATGTTTTCACAATGCTCCATGCATGTTGTTATCAGGTAAAATTATACCTAGTATACCTATAGTATACCTATAACTAGTATTGAACTGAGAGCCAAAGTATCATTTACCAAATTTGAAGACCACAGAGCCATATGGGCTTCTGTTGCCATAATTTAAAAACATGGAAACTGCATGCTTTATCTAGCTGAAATATTATTGACCTGTTAGAAAAAGTAAGAAAGTAAAAATGTACTTGTGTCTACATGTCCACAATTTCGAACAAACGTGGATAGTGCAACAAATCAAAACTATTATCTGCTTATCTGCGCTGTTTCATGGATTTAGATTTTTTTTGCTACACAAGTTAGATGACACTTCACCACTATTTCGAAATGTACGTCTACTACTCCCCCTACACAGTAACTAGCACTTTCGCAGATGTAAAAATAACAAGTACAAAGCCATTTGGACTGAAAATACTAGTGAAACACCTCACAAATATTGAGACGATATATTTGAATGAATTATGAGTGATAATACATGTTTTACAATTAGATATAATTTGCATACTATCATATACAGTTGTATTGCTTGTTCTTTGCAGATTCTTTGAGAAGTACAGTAAGGAATATTATGGTTGTTGGACCAATATGTTTAAAAAAAAAAAAAAAAAAAAAAAAAACAAATGGGGAAATACTATATGTATTTACATATGATGTAGAATACTACTAGTGTTATCCATTACAAAACCGGTTATGTAACTATAAATAAATTCCCAATTTACTTATTAAGGATTTCATTTCATCCTACCGACTGTAATTTGTTCCAAGAACACTGCACCAGAGGTGACTTCAATACAGCCTTTTCAGTGGCATCCAAGCTAAAATACTTAGTGCTGACGTAGGCATCAATCCCAGGTACTGCATGCCCTCCCAGATATTGTGTTTGCACTTCAGATGAAAGAATGCCTGATCCTGCAGCTATCCTTGTCAGAACGTGGTCTAGTGGGAATGATAATAATGTCTATCACTCTGGCTCCATATAATAATAATAATATATTGTCTAATGTAGACAATATATTATTATTATTGTTATTATGTACACTTTTAACTGCCTTAAACTACATATAACACTACATAACAACCTCAGGTGGGAAAGCTGGCAGTTGCTGTTGGTTAGCAGTTTACAGCACAGAATATTGACCAACTGTATGTGCTGGTTTCCTCTTCCCTTTTAACTTGCTGTCAAAATATAACCGACAAGGTACTAGGCATGTCGAAAAACAATATATAAGCAAGATGCACTCAGAGAGAGCAAAATGCTCAACTCTGTGTGACCAGCCTCATAAGTGTCATAGAGTATTGTATTATCGACCATATATTGATTTTATTTGAAGCTATGTAGGAAGACATTAAAATGAAACCAAACATGTAATTAATAGTTAATTATCAGTGGATTTTTCCCCACTGTGGAACACTCACATACTTGAACACACATTCAGACACTGAATAAATATTTTGTGGATATTTAGTGAGTTCACAATAAGGTGGCTCACTGTCTAGCTGACATAATTATTAGTGTTAAATTGATAAAATGGGCACAAAGTGTACTAAAAACCAATGAGTGCTCACGTCTACTAGAGTGGTGCTTCCAAAAATTTAGAGGTTTATTATTATCTAGAATATAAACTGGATCATTGAAAATGGGACCTCTGAAAGATCATGATGTTTTTGTATCCAAAATATGATCTATATCTTTGGCCAATTCTTTCCTACATAAAATGTTTTATTAGTTCTAGAGTAATTTAGACACCAAAAGCACAGACAGACAGAAAAATAGTCAAACGAACAGACCAAATCATAAAACTCCTGGTGGCGGAAATGGAACTGGACAAAAACCACTTGGTGAAAACCACTCAGGGTAGATAAAACTGTATTTTTATGACAAACCACAAAATAAAGCAGGACGGTCAAACTTTATCAAAGGATAGAAGGTGGTTTGTATTTATTTATTTTTCTGGTGTTAAAGGTGACGTGAGCATCATTGCTGTTCAAAAAACATTTTACTGTTTTCCCAATGAGAACACTGACAGCTATTGGTAAGCCACTCACGGCAGAAGTGTGAGGCAGTTTGGGCAATTCTCAATGCTACAGAGCTTTCCCATCTCTTATTCTTGGCATTCTGAATTTGACTGGCTTTGATCATTGGTTCTACTTTTAATATCATCACAACTTTGAAGTCAAAAGTGTGAATTTCTTTCCCTCTTGAATTTGAATGTGGCTACTTCAGCCATTGACTTTACAGATGAGTCAAGTGATGAGCCAGTTCTCGATGGTAAGAAACATATCGCTTAGTGTCTTTTTATGTGGCCCCAAAACATAGTTAGAATATAAATAAATCGGTGGTGTTTGTTCCACAAAACAGAATGCTTTAAATTGACCAAACTTAACCACAAAGGCACTGTGGTCAACAATTTCTCTTATTATCCATGATAAAAATATATTAATTGAGAGAAAAAAACACACAATTTTAAAGATAAGTAGCAAAGTATTAAAAAGTAATGCATTGCCACTTACTGATGCGAGCATACACCTTCACTTCACACAGAGTCAGATATCCATTGTCATCTTCTAGCTGTACAGTCAGGTATCTGAAAATTTGTTCACATTTTGAATTCTTATTGAGCCACGTTTTAATTAGGCTTAGAATTTTATTAAGACTCGTATATATTTAAATAAACTTCTGAAAAAAACCTGATGGGCATACATCACTTTAGTCACTCATTATAACCGAGTCCTTACAAGCTAATGCTATTTTGTGTAATGACCAAGTGCATATTTCAGCCAATACGTTAGAAAATGTAATTTGGCAATAAGAAGAGACTGCTGATATTTCCACAATTTTTCAGATGAGCAATAAATCACTTTGTGGAAAATATGAAAATCTGTGCAAACACCTATAATTTTACCTTCCTTTTGTAGGCTGATTGCAGGTTATAGCCCCCCACTGTCCAGTGTTCATTACTCCTGCATGCCTGCCACATTGGGTTGTAGCTAGACCACTGCTAAAAGGTGCATCTGACAGCAAGACCCTCACATTTGTCAACCTGTCACCTGTGGAGATAATTAAGGTAAGGTGTGTTATATGTGAGGTCTAGCAAGGCCCATGCTTCTAGAAATCACTTTTTGGTCATTCTTTTTTCTGTCACCAGACTTTCATGAATTATGGTGTAGCATGATGAGTACAGATCATTGAGGTAAAACAGCAATGGGCTATGACAATGTTTGGATTGATGACCATCTCATTTCTGACTGAAAATGTGTTTTTGGTCATCAGATTTGCTTACATTCTAGTGCACTACTTGTGTCTCTGATGCCTTCCAAGCTCTGATGTCAGTGCCCCACAGATGGCTATGTGGCTCGTTCCTGTAGATTGAAAGATATTTCAACCCTTTTATATTCATTGAATACCTGAGATTTTATTTGGAAAGTATTTCTATGTGTTGCCATGACGTAGTAGATGATTAAGAAATCATTTTCCAAATATGTCATTTAAGCCTCCTCTAATGACAAGACACAATGACAAAGATGAGTTATTGTTCAAACACAAACTTCCAGGCATTTGGTAAACATCCAGGAAATTGGCAATATCAAGCAGAAAAAAATTCCTTTGTTAATTTAATTTTGCTTAAAATTATTGCATTGTCCATTTGATGTTTATTCTTTTAAATTCTAATGTCAATAATATCTGTATTTCAAAGAAAATAAAACCCACGCACGATGTGGTGCAAAAATTTAGAGTGACATGGTGGGCTTGGCAAATGCAACACATGGTAAAATGTATCTACCCAGTAGACATGTTGAGGTGAAAAAATACAATCAAAATTGCCTCAAATAGTCTGGTATCATTAAAATAGTATGCTTTACAACCTCAACTTGCAAGAAGAATACTTCACAAATAAATCTGACATTTTCACATTAACTAAAGTATTAAGAATGAAATATCAATCCATCAAAACTTTAAGAATACCAATCTATTGTTCTGTACAACCTCAGCTTTCAAGAAAAAGCTTTGACCAATAAATCTGAGATCTGAGACATGAGCTAAAATATGGATCTGGATTGCATTCACCTACAACTACAAAACACTGTTAGAGTGCAGCATTGTATCTCCATATTGTAACTTTACCCAAATACTGATTTATTATGTTTACCCTCATAATTGAATAGCATGACCATGAAAATAACTTTAAATGGTACTGTTAAAAATTCGTATTTTTGGTATCAATAGCATGGTCTGGATCTCTCCCCAGATTTAGTCACTTCTTCTGTCAGGTCCTGCACACATAAGAATTATAAAGGTGGAGTCTTTAGTCTTGCAGTAATCCTGAAGACAAACGAACAGGCAGATAGACTGACAAAACGAATGTACCCAAAACATAATCTGCTTGGGAGAGGTAATACAGAAATATAATCCTATTAAAACTGTAGGTCCAAGCAAATATCAAACTCACCACAACAATCTCCCCTGTTGAGTAATTCTACTCTGGTGACAAGCTGAGGAGACAGCAGATCCACTGTCCACCAGGGTTGATCCTGTTGAAGAGTGTGGGTACAGCTGTTGAACTGGTATACAGTGTGTTCCACACCATCCACTGCCAGGCCAGAGTCCCCAGATTGGGGAAGCGTTGAGGACTGCTGGGTGGGGTTGTTAATGATGGGTAACTGGGTTTCAATGTAACAGCTCACATCTGCATATACATAGAAGTACTAGAACGTGCAGAGACAGTAGAGCACAGACCTACCAGGGAGTTGCTTCCCAGAAATACCAACTTCTATGTATCCAGAATATGATCCTGATGTTTCTGCGAATGCAATGACTTCTTCCTTTGACTTAAGCCCTACCCACATAAAAGTTTCAATTAAAACTGCCCATTGCTTTTAGAGTAATATCAACCAGAAAGCCAAAGTCATTGAAAATATATTGAAACCCGGATCCCTAAAATTTGAGATTTTTTTTGTATCCTGAATATGATCCAGATCTTTTCCAGAATTTTATCTTTTATTCCTTTGATCAGGCTCTACCCACATAGAAATGTTAGAGACACAGACCCATAAGAAAATAGCTAACAAACTCATCAAAACATAAACTCTAGGAGGAGGTAGCAATAAAACAACTATCAATGGGCGGGGCTTTCCTTGTTACCTACTATTGAATAAGTACCACGTACTAAATTTTGATGTTGATCTATGTGGTTAAATACAACACTTTGAAAGTTTCTGTCCTGTTGATGACATGGGCCATTGTATGGTGACGGTGAAAATTGGCTGCAGCAACAACAATATTATTACAACAAGGAAAATAACCTGGGGCCATACATGTAGCCTAGGCTGACCTTGTCTACACCTTTGAATTAGACTCATTTCAACCACAGGTATTAACTTTTGATTTTGACAACATGCCTGAAACCTCAAATGGTTTTCCAACACTGGGAACCTGAGGATATATAAATGTATAGAATGTATATATAATTCAAGGCATTCCACTTTATTTTCCCTTTCCTTCCTTCAACATTTTCAAAGGTCAAAGTTAGGCCTGTATCCTCAGCATTGTCACTTGTGGAAGTGGAACCAATACAAAGGTGAAAGCCTTGGATCAGATGCCAAACCTGCTAAACCTCATAACATTTTCTAAGATCAAGAAGCATCATTCAACTTACCTGAGATGTGGTTGACCAACAGATAAACAAACACAAACAACATTGTGAATGTGTTGTACTTTGACTTATAGATGTCTTACCGATTTCTCATGAACATAAACCAAGATATTACTCAATTTATTTTAACAAACTTGTCTGTGCAATATATCCCCACAAAATTTCTTCAGACAAACCCTACACTCACAACCTTATGCTCGGAGTCTTTAGCTTTAGATTTGATCAAAACTGTGTGTTGTTTAGGTTATATTACAAAGCTCATGTGACCATACAGTGTAGCACCTAATTAATTTTATTCACTGGACTGTTGTTAAGGACAGTCCGTAAATTGTTTGCATTGACAACATTAAGTGTTTTGTCCGTTCTAGAAATTTGCACAATTTTAGAATAGATATTGAACCTTTTGGTGCTGGGTATTCAATAAAAGAAAGAACTGGGTACTAATTAGAAGGACATTGATTTCGCAGAGAGTCTCTGAAGGTGATGGAAAGATGTATTTCATGCAGATTGCTCTTGAGGTTGTTCTTATATTTGAGAAGGTTTTTTTGAGATCTATTCCCTTCTGGGACATTAATCCATTATTAAGAGGTGTGGCTATAGCAAAACAGATGCGGCTATATCCACACCTCTTAATAATGGTGTTCCCATTCTCTCAAAAGTCCGTTATAATATGACCTGTGTTGTGACCTGTATGTGTTGTGTTCGACCAAAAATAATAAAGGTCAAAGTTTCGTGTTTCACAAATCATGTCACCACGTAGAATTTTGTATTTGTATTTATACTCGGCACAATATCTCCATGTACTAGAAGATTCAAAGGGCTGCATGACCTAAATGACTGTACAAGTACAGTCCAATTCAAATTACTGACATTCCCCTAACTGAAAGACCCAGTCTCAAGGATGACCATTTATCAATGTCCTTGAGGTTCTTCAACCTACCACTGGGAATAGGACCCAATGACAGAGGACCGTAATTTTAAGTGATCATCTGAGCCACTATTTATCTGCCTGTACCTGGGATTGAACCCACGTCCTCTGTGTTGCTAGGCAAGTGTGTTACCCACTAGGCCACGGTGGCAGATATCGTTAGAAGCCCTACTGTCTCAGAATCTGTGTAGGTCCTCAGTGTGAGATCAATGAAACACTTTTTTAGCTGCAAGGAGTCCTTATTTTACTTTAGCAATGTTCCTTTGTAAAATGGCTACACAGTGTGTATTCTTGAACAATGGTCTCCCACAACAGGCATGGGTTCTACGTTCAGAACTGTTCTATGCTTCAAGTGATAAATCAACAACATATTGAAAAGTGGCCTGAAATAAGATTACATAAGACATTTACTACATGAAAATTACCAAACAATAAAGAAATGGGGAATTATATTTACCTATTTGTTAAGTCTGCGTTTTAAGACACTCCACCCGAATTTATCTGCTTACGGCATTTTTTAAATACAAATTGTGTCAACATATCTACACCTCTTCTGAAGACTGGACTTAGATGGTAAACATTTCATAAAATAAGATTGCAAATTTGTATACAAATTCTCAAGTTACACTATTTGCAAGTACCAACTTTTGTTTGTGTGCTATTGAAGTAGTAACGCAAAAAAAATTCTCTGAAGATCTGATTTTGTTTTGCATTGGCCAGATATAATTTTACCAATCTACTCAAACAATACTCAGCCTAGAAAATAAACAGAGTTTTTAGTCAAGTTTTGAATTTCTGTAATAAATTAGTTTTCTTTATGTTACTTTCCCTATTCTGATGCTTGGATCAAGCTTGAGGGTACTCAGGGAACCCAGGCTTCCTCCACTAAATGATTAAACCATTATCACATGGCCTAATCATTTGGCACAGTTAGAAGCCACATTGTTTCTATGTTTTATGCGAAGCAGCTCAATTCCACCCTTACTTTCTTCTGGCTGTGGATCTTAGTATCCGGAATGTTGCTAGGATCAAACTCAGGTATATAACAGACACATTTGTGGGGGCTGCATTTATTATTTTGCCAAGCAAATTGATGATTAATTATGTAGGTATATATATACACACATGTTGAAAATGGCTTTGTTTCAGAACGATATAATCATCCAGATCTCTCCCAAATTTGAAATCATTTGTGCCTTATGCTCCTGGAACTTTCATCAAAAACTTTTCAAGTTATTTTGCAGACAGACAGAAAAGCAAATGCTACCAAAACATATCCTCCTTGGCAGAGGTAACAATTCTGTACTGTAAAACGTCAGAAACTGACAATAACATAAAAGGGCTGTTCAACTAAGGTGATCATCCTTCCCAATAGGTTTATAAACCTGCAAAATGGCCATTCAGGAGGCAATCAGAAAGTTTGTAAACCCAATTGATATATTTGTAAACCATATTGGAACATTCATAAACCATTCAGGACTGACTCCAAAGTGGGAGTTTTGGATCGGGATCCGGGAACCAATTTTAACATTTGGGGAATTCCTGATCATATTTAACAATTTAACATTATCGTAAACTTTTCCAGATCCTCATCAGATCATACACTTATGAACCCATTATAAACACATTTCAAACTTATCGTACATTTCATAAAGTCACAGTATTCTTAACCTATCTTAATAGTTACAAAGCAGTCTTTTCCTTCTTAAGGCTCGTAAACCAATCTGATGGATCATAAGCTGTGGCAATCTTCTTCAACAAATGTTATAATCACTCAGAAAGCTCTCTGGCAAATATCAGAAACCTATCATAAAATACACCCATGGATTGTGAACGGTTTTAATTTTTTCAATTAGGAGGTAGGTTTACCATTGGATCTAGGGGTGCGACCGAGCAGTCGACACTCGACGAACGAGGCAAATTTCATGAAAATTCCATCCCCAATCTCAGGGCCGAGTGCTTGTGTTTCTATAACAACCTATAGAACTGGTTACATTTTTAGTTAATAAAACATAAATAACACACCTTACTTACATTAAATAATCCACCATTTTTTAAAGTAATATTATTGATATTATGTGCTGACAATAGCTAATTCAAGCGATTCAAAGCTTTTATCTTTATACTTTTTTCGTTTATGGAAACTGCCATATTGGATGTCGTTTTCTGTTAAGGTGGACACTAAACGTTGCAAGGCTCAATGTCGAGTCAAGTTTTTATCTGCGAGCATTTGACCTGAATTATTTGTACTCGTCACACCCCTAATTGGATCGTCAAAATGGAACAGCCCTATAGTTATAATTTAAATCTCTCACAACAGGTAGCACAGGGAATCCAGACCATCATACCCCCTGAAAGAAGGAAATTCTCCAATTTTAATATTTAGTTAATACTGTTCTAATGATATATTTGATAAAATAGAGATTTTACTTGGTAAGACCATAAAAACACAGATTCAACCTAATATTAGGATGTGTTTCATTGATTGTTTGGTTTTCATAAGTGTACCAAATGCTATTTACCTAATTCAAGTCTGTGCACTATGTTTTGGATAAAAACCTTGAAAGTGATGTCTTTAATATCCTGTCAATGAAAATGGATAAAAGGGATGTTCTATTTAATGAGTTCGTCAACCTCTTGCAAAAGACATCCAAATGCGAGGGCATATAAAAAAACCCAGTTTATTTAATCATTAGGAGTGATATTTAATGTACTTCACTTTCTTCTATGTCGTCATGGGTATGTAAAATGTAGAGAAAATCTAACCAGGCCATGTAAATAGATTTTTATAAGCAAGAACAAAATAGAAAAAATAAAACAATTAAAGTTGAAGCATGTCACTTTTTATTGGATGATTATGTAATTTTTATGCAAATCTCTCCACGCCTATTTTGTAAATATGTACCAAACAAATAGTACATGTTGAGATAGTCAATATTTAAATACCAAATATCTCACTGATCATTCAAGTGTGCCCTTGTTGATAGTTTAAGTGATAATAATACACCAAACACAAACTGAAAAGGGGGTAATTTTGAGTGTGTTGGTTATTTTCCACAATAGCAGACTATTGAAAAAAACTGTAGCTTTCATATCAAGCAAAATAGAAATTATAACAGATAAGATCTAACATTGACACAGCTGAAACCTCAACTTTAATTACAATTATTAAGCAAATTGATTGTTTAGTACTATATATAGTCTTTGGTGTAGTTAATTTAACAAATAACCATAAATCACTCCTGGAGTGTATACCTCCGCCAAGGCAGTCCAGTCTCATAATGTTGTAATTTCACCCAAATACTGCTGTTTTTATTTCAACCTTCATGATTGGATACCATGACTATGAAAATATAAAGAGTAATGTCGAACGCAAAGGCGAAAGCGTTGAAAATTCAGTGACAATGGGGCTATTACAAATTCGGAATTTTTCAGAAATCATTCACTGTGGCCTAATGGGTTACACACTCGCCTAGGAACACATAGGACATGGGTTCAATCCCGGGTACAGGCACATACATAGTGGCTCGGATGACCACTTAAAATGGCGGTAATCTGTCAATGGGTCCTTTCCCAGTGACAGGTTGAAGAACCTGAAGGACATTGATAAATGGCCATTCTTGGGCCTCTATCTTTCAGTTAGGGGAATGTCAATAATTTGAGAGTTGGGCTGTACTTGTACAGTCAGATGGGTCATATAGCGCTTTGCACTGAGTATAAATACACAATACAATCAGGTCCTACATAAAAAAACCCAGAAAGATCCATTGATATCTTTTGGAGTAATGGGGCAAACACACAGACAGACAAACACAAATCTACCATATAACCTAATATATACATGGAGGAGGTAACCAGGTCATTCAAGTTATTGGTAAGCTTCATTTTGTTTGCTTTACAAAAGTTATTTTTACATTTTAATTAGTAATCTAAGGTTAATCATATAGAAAACCTGAGAGTGATAATCAATTGACAAGAGACATATCCCACAGAAAGATACAGGGAGAAACCGAAGAAAAAGTTGGGGTTTTACATCCTGATATTGGTACTGGCCCTCAGCATTGCCACTTGTGGGAGTCGAACTCACACATAAAGGTGACAGCCTGCCATTAGATGCCCAACTTGCTAACTACTAGGACACATAGGATCTTTCTCAGAGAGAACAAAAACACGAGGGTGGGTAAGCTTTTGCAAAGAGAAAAGTTTTTAACTTCTTTCTGAATGAGAAGAGGGAAGTGGATAAATGTACGTTGTCAGGTATCGTGAATGTATTGTATATAATGGATGAAAACTATTTTATTAATGGTTGTAGCTAAGATAAGTTATATGTATCACTTTCTTTGTAAAAATATCAAAAATTAAAATATTGAAAAAAAAATGTTTGCGATACAATCATTTGTCTGTCAACAATTTTGTTGTGGGTTTGAATAAAACTTAAATCAAGATAAGTGAAATACTGTTGGCCTTTGCACTTTGATACTATCGTTTAAAAGGGACTCAAGTACCCCAACTTTGAAATTGCCTATCTGTTAAAAGGGCATAAAAAGAATATTGAATTGCAACCCTCGATAACAAAAAAGTTGGTATTTTACGTCCCATTCAACAGCCAGGGTCATATTGGGACAGGTCCTTAGAATTGTCACTTGTGGGAGTCAAACCCACACTGAGGTGACGGCCTGTGATAAGATGCTAAGCCTGCTAACCCACTAGGCCACTGATGACCCACTTGATAACAAAGCACATGATAAAATTAAATCAACATCTTAAGAATTTGTGATGTACTTGTGGCCACCACTTATATTTTTATGCATTTATTAGGTTTACATGTAATGTTTGTTGCTGTCATAAAACAATGTTTGTATACGAGTTATTGCAAAATCACTTCTAATAAAAAACAATCTAGTGTCACTTAATCGCCATTTTGACAAGTGCCATAAGGGGTATGCCAGAAGCTGACAGAGCCTCATTGCAACCAATATGAAGCCACGTTTGTTTAACGAGTGGTATTGAAATGTAACCATTAGATCAACTTGAATTTGCTTTCAATTCCCCTGGAATAGATGCAGTATCTGATCTAATCTACTGGTTTGCAGGCGCAATATCTTCCCCACAAAGAGAAACAGTGCGCCATGGTAACAAATGCATTAGTCATAAGGATAGCCGAGGGGTCAGTAATCCAGAGTTATGGGTGTTTTCACAGCTGAGTGTTAAGGTGTTTCCTGAAGGATGTGCCAGAGGGACTACTTCTTATTTGGAAGGGTAAAGAGTTCCAAAGAACACAGGCATAGTTACTGAAAGAATTGTTTGTGAAAAGTGTTTGTTTGATTTACTTACATTTAGGGCTGCTGCGTCTTGAGTTTCTGGAAGAAGTGTAGGGGTGAATTAATTCACTTAGGTAAGCGGGTTGGCCATGGTTTTGAAATTTGTACGTAATGAGGCCTATATTAAATTGTACCCTATACCTAACTGGAGCCAATGGAGTTTTTTCAATTTAGGGGTAATATGAGAGAACTTAGATCAGTGAGTGACAACCCTGCAAAGTGAATTTTGGAGTGGCTGCAATTTTGTCAACTTAAAATCAGTGAGTAATACAAACAGGGAATTGCAGTAGACCAATCTGCATTAGTCTAATCAGTATTTAGTAATACATCCCTTTTAACAGTGGGAAAATGTGGTATTGATTTCAAAGTCAACCATCCTTTATTATTGATATGAGGGGCCATGGTGGCAGAGTGGTAACACTCTCGCCTCCCACCTCTGAGGCCAGGGTTCGATTCCCGCCACGGCCTCAAGTGGGAAAGCTGGTAGTTGCTTGCCGTTGGTCGGCAGTTTACAGTACAGAACCCTAATGAACTGTGTGTACTGGTTTCCTCTGCCCTTCCAACTACCTGTCATGATATGACCTGTACAGTGTTGAAAGCGACATAAAACCCAAAATAAATAAATAAATCATTATTGATATGTTAGCTCAGTGACAATGTGGTAATTCATGAAATTATTAGATCATCCATAAATAGAGTGATACTGTACCTACATGTAGATAGATATCATTGAGGCTAGTAAAAGTATTGACCCTCATATCTGGCTCATACTCTTCCATGTTGGGGCACAAGAAATAACTGAACAAACTCCTGTACTTTTGGTTGCGTTCGGCTGTGGTCTGGTCTGGTCTGCTCTTCGGTTTGAGGCATTTTGTGAGATATATATTTGGGTAGGGCAACTTCAGTGCAGTTCAACACATGTCAATTCAAAATGTGTTTTCTACATTTAGGACTGCTGTTTTGTTGTTTGAACAGTCTCCCACAACCCTTGATGAGCTGTATTAAATTACACATGCTTTAGGAAAGAAAAGGGGAGTGGATGTATGGAGCAAATATGTACAGATACTACTGTCAGCAAAGACATGGCGGGCCCATAAGGGCTTGCTATTCCTGCAATTTCACAAAAGCAATAAACAATGCCTGAGAACGCAGAAACCTCACCTACATATATTGTTAAAATAATCAAAAGAATAATTCTGGTTTCATAATCCAAATCAAAACCATCTTTACGGATGACTCAGCCATGGTAAGACTCTATCTAGTGTAAAAATGTATAAACTAGATCCGCTGTATAGTTACTAATTTAAATGCATGAATAGACAAACAGCAGACTTAATTACTAACCTTCACCTCTCATCTTTGGAGATTGAGGCAAAATGGCTAAGAAAAGGAAATTGGTTATTTCCCCGCTGCACTTTCTGAAACCACCCCGAAAAAACATGCAGTGTAAGGGAAATATTTGACATCCCAAATCACTACCATCGTGTTGAACAAGTTACGAATAAGAGGTCCACATCCACTTCATGAGAGATTAGATATTCGAAGGTATATCAGCTTTGTAAAATATGTTACCGTTATCCTTAACCTTAAGCCGAAGAAATGGAACTTCTACTAATTTTAACAGGTGACTTAAAATATGTTTGTTTCAGAAATCATTCCCTCCCTAGTCACTGACTACCAACCATCTATGGTCACCTTGGTCTTGACCCTTATCACTCCTGATGTATGTCTTGTTTTAAGATAGTGTGCCTTAGAATATACTTTTTCAGAAATTAAGTACTTGGTTACCTGATACTTTCTGTCTCTCACAAAAATATGAGCAAGGCCTCCTCCTTCGCCGAGGTCTCACTCTTTAAGCTAGAAATCTATTTTGAAAACCAAAACATTTCTCATACACATGATATTAGCTGTTATTTTAACTGGTTTCTGTTTAATGTCGTTTTAATATCTATTTTTCTGCATAGATTTTGGAAAAAAAGAAGAATTTCAAGATTCTTTATTGTTTCAAATTCAAGAATGTCCACAAGTCAAAGGATATTCATTTACCAGATATTTGTCTGGATAGTATCATGTTAGCCCAGTGTGGAGAAAGGGTAGAACAAGTTTACAGTTGCCTTATTGCAAAGGAGACAATTTAATGATCGAAAGTTGGAAATCTAGCTTCCTTTGACTGGCTTACCTATTTAAAACATTTTTTGGTAAATATGTATGTAAATATACAGTATCTACTTTCAAGCATGATGAACATTTCTTCTTTTCTCTTCTACTAATTCGGTTTCAAAAAGAGCACTCACCGTAATTTCCATTTATCACTTGAAGAAATGCAAACTGTTGAAGTTTTCAGTCTAAAAACATATCCGTTTGCTTCTTGAAAGCCAGTAAAAACAAGTGCCATAAAACTACATGAAATTCATTGAAACATGATGTCCTCCTTATGATTATGTATGTCACTTAAGATTATCCTAAAATCACAAGGTCCTCATGCTCATGAAATTATCTGTGATTTTTATTTATTCATTGTTGTTGGTTTAACTTTGTTTTCGACACATTGCGTGCGCACCAGCACCCTTTAAAATGGGGAATGGTATCTTTCAGAGTGACCTTCACCTAATTCATCTGGGCCTGTATTCACAAAGATTCTTAGAATTTTTCTTAGAATTACACTTAAGTCTAAGAAAAATTCTTTGCTAACAATTTTCTTATTCTTAGAATAAAATCCTATTCACAAAACAATTCTTAGCTAAGAATAATTCTAAGAATAGAAGTAAAAGGAAATGTATGCAATTCTTAGATTTATTCTTAGACTAAGTGTAATTCTAAGAAAAATTCTAAGAATACAGATCTTTGCCTATGTGAACAGAAAACTGGAATTTTTTAAAATAATATAAAGAGGCTGCATTTCGTTACAGTACACACAATTGACAACTAATATGTAACACTCTGTTCTGAATGTCGATTTGCAATCAGTTGCTGCACTATAATCATCAAAACAACTATTTTTCTTAAGTTAAGCATGTTATGTGCCATTCTTAGATTTAAACAAAATTCTTAGAAAATTCTAAAAAAATTCAAAGAATAAGAGTTTTGTGAATAGCAAATTCGTATTCTTAGAAAATTTCTAAGAATAAAAACCATTCTTAGAATAGTTCGAAGAATAAGTATAATTCTAAGAATAAGAATCTTTGTGAATAGGAAAATTCTTATTCTTAGAATTTTTCTAAGAAAAACGACAATTCTAAGAAAAATTCCAAGAATAAGACTAATTCTAAGAATAAGAATCTTTGTGAATACGGGCCCTGAACTACAATACAGAATTTTTTAATATTTACAATTTCTTATATCTATTTTATATATGTTTTATGAGGTTATAACAAACAGCCAGAATTTTAACCTCAATAATTGATAATAAAACAAAATAATATTTAATTTGGTGCAGGAACAACATATTTCATGAGCCTTAAACCTTTAATTTAAAACAGTACATTTTCATTTAAGACAAATTTGTGCAAAAAGGAGGGGCATAATATCAAAAGGTACACCATATTATTGAGTAGAAATCTATTTTAATTGCCTTTTACTCCTATTATCGCCAATTTGACACAATATAAAATATACGAGTGCTCTATGAATACCAAATATTTGTATACATGTGTGAAAAAGATATGGCAGAAATTTGAGACTAAAGCATGGATAATTGTGTTCATATATTTAGGTAGATTTGTGATATTAATATATTTATTACCACCAAACACTATATTTGCCCTAGCTGTAGGGGACAGTGATATTTAGCTCAATCAGGGTGCCCTAGCTGTAAGTGACAGTGATATTTAGCTCAATCAGGGTGCCCCTTATTATGGATAACCATGTTGTTACCAATTTTGATTTTAAAATGGTAATGATATTTCACAAATATTTCAATCACTATATGACCGACAAATTTTATATATATATATCACTAAAGCAGTGTTCTGCAGTGTCTCTGCTGGTCTGCTGATCTAGTATATTTATTAAAATTGATGCAGAGATGGTGGACATATCGCAAGTATACTTCTGTGCATACGGGTGCACAGGGGCTCAGTCATGATAACTTTAAAAGTAGTATTCGAGATTTAGTATTATTTTTGTGTACAGCATTGTAGCCCCGTAGATTGACAGAAAGATGAATGCGGATTTGCTCACCCAAATGGCCTCACAGTTTGTAGACCACATTGGCATTACTATTTTTGATTTCAAGCAGCGAGCATTGAAAATTTAGTCTCTGGTTTCTATTATTTTTATTTTCAAGTTTATACTTTGAATGGAGGAAAGTAAATACAATCTGAGGTAGACAAGATGCAGTATTAATGTCAAATCAGTCTCACTTGTGAGTCCAAATTACATCTAAGTAGTCTTGTCAATGATTCAGATCACAATTACCCCTGTTCACATATGGGGTTGATTTTAAATGGACGGGGGTGGGTGGGGTGGCAGAGTGGTAACACTCTCGTGTCCCACTTCTGAGGTTGGGGTTCGGTTCTTGCTGTTGGTCATCAGTTTACAGTACAGAGCCCTGATGAACTGTATGTACTGGTTTCCTCTGCCCTTCCAACTACCCGCTGTCATATGACCTGTACAGTGTTGAAAATGACGTAAAACCCTAAATAAATAAATAAATTTAAATGGACTAGGTCGACACGCCCCAGTTGTTGACATAGTGACTATGTCTTGTACAGTTATATTAACAAAAAAGTTTTGCACAATTACTTGCTTTGGGTGAAAGATTGACTAGTATGTGCCGCAAAAAAACAACTCAAAAAGGCCGGCATGAATGGCAGCTGTTCAGCACAGTGTGAGATGGTTAGTTTGGTTGGTTCCTCATGCGGGGGCCATGGTGGCAGAGTGGTAACACTCTCGCCTCTCACCTCTGAGATCGGAGTTTGGTTCCCAAGCCGACCTCAAGTGGGAAAGCTGGTGGTTTCCTCTGCCCTTCTAACTACCCATCGGGATATGACCTGTACAGTGTTGAAAACAACGTAAAACCCTAAATAGGTAAATAAAAGGTACCTCAGGCTGTATCATTCCTCCCCCTGCAAGCTTGTGGCAAGAGGCACAAATTCAGCAGGAGGCAGATAATGCTGGGAAAGATAATGAAAACTAAAATGCAATATAGTGTCAAAAGCCTAAGTAAGTTATGCTATCAAATTATAACTCCTACACTGACCAACTTAGTCCTGGTTAGAATAGGTGCCTCCAGGTCTATGCTAGTATTTTCTCGAGGCATGTATTCCAGTTTAAGCCAGTCTTTTTGTTGGCCTGAGGTGGCTCAGTGGATGTATATGTTGGGAAGCGAATCAAATGACCACATGAATTTGTTTTATCTGGACAGGTGAAGGAGCAAGTGTACAGTGGATAGCTAGTTTCCATTGAACCATGAAAGAGGAATCAAATATTGAGATTAGAGATTTTATGTTAGCTTATGTATCCAACTTATTAGAAGATGATACTGATTTATTATGGGCTGCTGCCAAGCATGCAATGTTGTTATGCAGATTGGATCAGGGTAAAATTAAGGATTGGGCTGATGTGGATAGGATGGCTCATGCACAGAGACATGTTGATCAGCATATGCAAATCCAAAAGGTTATGAGAAAAATTACTTTGCTCATGCTACATTTGTCCCATGTGTGTACCACATGTGAATACTGTCTCTCAGATGCAAACTCATGAGACAAAAGGAGTTTTACATAGACATATTTTCTCAGCATGTTGGGCAGAAGGTAACAAGGCATTTGGCCATTCACAGGTAGATTGCAGGCACACTAGGTTAAAAATGGATATGGTACATAACGTTAGAGGTCATGCCCAGAATACTAGACTATTTGTGAATAAAAGTGTAAAATAATGATGACATATATGTTTTATCAAGGTTGTCAAGATGTGATGCAAAGAAAAAAATTCTTGAAAGGTCTTGTTTGTGCCAAAGTTAATGTCAGGTCATATGCACAGGTTGTTGGTTGCACTACTGCTATGAGTCAGACGCATTCTTATGACGATTCTATTCATGCTCAAACCAAATTGATCTATTCTAAGGTCAAGGATAAATTCATAAGTAGGGATTCATCTACTTCACCTGTCGTCTGTCTGTCGTCAAACACTCAAAAGGTTTCTGGACTTGAAAATAAGGTTTGTATCATGGGTAAAGTTGATATGCCAGCCTCAAGCTAAAATTTGAAAACAGATTTGCTGTTTTGTCAGATCAAGATGATCTTGAAGTGGGCGAATATAGTAGACTTATTACACCCTGATGTCAGTAGACAGGAAAATGTTGAGCAGCCTATTCAATATGCTAACGATATTCAAATATGTAGGAAGAGCTTTCTTTTCAAGCCATGATGGGGCCTTTTACTTCTCCTCCATTTAAATTACATTTCTTACTGGTTTTATCTGGGGACAAAACAGATTTTAGCACAAGGAGAACCATTGAGTATTTCAGCTGCCCAAATAATATGTTAGTAAATAAGTATTTAGGTACTGATTTTGTTTGCATTACCCATCTATTGATGGCATTGTTAAGAGAATGTATGCATTAGGTCCTGCTTGTAATACCTTTAAAATTGATATTATCCATAATATTCAACGTATCAGGAGTGATCTTGGCAATGTGGACTTGCTTGGCCTGAGACATAAACGTCAGATTTTCGTTGATCTTTCGTTACTTTTTGACTTTCGTCTTTTTTCATTTTTTTTCCAAAATTTAGCAACTCTATCCATTATATTATGAGAAATAAAGGTCATGTACATTTGGTGTACTGTCTGGAGAAATCATGTGACTGCTCGCCTGAGGGCGACCAAATAATAATAATATAATACAGTTGGTGAACTATATGGATGATTTATAAGCATGTATATTTTGATGCCTCCCTTAATGCTTTAGGAGTTACTTTTGACAATTTTGTTTATATTCTGCAATTACCTTATTTTTGCAAGCTATAAAGTATTGTACATTTAGAAATGCTTAATGTTATTGTTGCTCTGGGACTTAAGGGTAATTTGTGGGCTAATCGTAAAATAAAAAATAATTGTGACAATAAAGCTATTGTAGATTTATTGCAGTCTGGTTATGCCAGAAATGGGCATTTGTGCTAGAAATGCTTGACTTCTTACACCCATCTTTAATATTTATGTATTGGTAAGCCCATATTCCAGGTTCCGAGAACAATGCTACGGATTTGCTTTCTAGGTGGCGTCATACATCTCAAGATTAACAAAAATTGCATACATATATCAGCCCCAAGTGTGGATGGCCACACATTGTGACTTGTGGATGCTAAAACTAGCTTGTATTTATTTATTTTGGGGTTTTACGTCGCTTTCAACACTCTACAGGTCATATCACGACAGATAGTAGAAAGGGCAGAGGAAACCAGTACATACAGTAGGTCAAGGTTCTGTGCTGTAAACTGCCGACCAACGGCAAGCAACTACCAGCTTTCCCACTTGAGGCTGTGCCAAGAACCGAACCCTGGCTTCAGATGTGGGAGGCGAGAGTGTTACCACTCTGCCACCGTGGCCCCCAAACTAGCTCGTAATGTTTATTTCATATCATCATGACCGTGAACAGCACCTGGCTTCTGCTGCAAATCTGAGGTTTTGGCAGGCCTTCTTGCTTTCTACAATGAACTCTTACATGCGTATCAAACACTTTTTGGCCTTTCTAGCCTTTTTGGGTTCCTTGATACAACAAGTATTTGTAAATACTGTGCTCTCCTTAATATAGCACTTTTGCCCAGCTAAATTTTCTGCTTCAAATATTACAATTTATATCACAGATTTGAACTCCATTTGCATCATACTTGTCTGTAATACTGCCCCTTTCAGATATAACAGGATTCAATTATTGTTAAGGGCCATTAACAAATCATTGGATCAGAGATAATTTCCTCTTTCCTTTGACATATAAGACATTGTATTTTTTTTCATTTCTCAGGCTTTCAAACATTTTGCCTCATTCTGTGGCTTGCTTTGATAATTCTAGGCATCTCTGGTCAGATGCTGTGTTTGCTGATACATGTGCAGTTATTATAATTACACGGTTTAAAACTTTGCAGAATAAGGGGCCTATTGAAACAATAAATATTCCTGTTTTGTCTCACTCACTAAATTGTGTCCGGTAACCGCCCTAAAGCTGATTCGTTTACTTACTCCCTAGAAATGATCCACTGTTTACACTTAACAGGTATGGTTATTATACTATTTTGACTGATTCATTGGCTCAAAAGCATCTTAAAAACTATGCCTTAAAACTGAAACTGTCAAAAGTCCTTACCTTCCACGATTTTAGAAGCGGTGGAGCCACTGTGGCTTTTCGCCATAATGTTTCTATCCAGGATATCCAGGACCAGGGACCTTGGATATTCTGGTGTGGCTGGACGTTCATTAGACCCACCCCCACCCACTCATCAGCTACTTCTGCTGTTTCACAGGCTTTTGCATCTCATTTGGCTCTCTGACTGCTTTTCTATAGGGAATTTGGGGCAATTGGGTTTGTCAACGTACACTCCTCTAGTGAATCATTTGACCTTGTACCTTTCACCTTTAAAGTTTTCGGGGTTTATCTTTGAATGAGGTGATTATTTGGTTGAATTGGATCACTTTATGTTGGGGGAAATAATTATATTATGGCTCTCTCTGCCGGCTGCTGTAAGTCATTCTACTTTATTATTTAAATATCTTATTATCTAACTTTGGATTATGGAATCTGTATGTATTTACATGGTTTAAAATCATGTTATAGTTAATATTATTGATGTAATGTTTTAATAATTTTTAACTCCATTATGTGTTTTGTTGTTCCTAGGGAGTGAAATTTGAAATTTTACTATGGATACATTTCACAGTTGATTGTTTTGCATGTTTCAGTAAAATAGGCTTATTTTACTTATTAATTATATTGCACACTTTTGTATTCTCTCTTACAAAATTTAAAATACTGTGTAAGTTGAAATTTTTACTAGGCATTATTTTTTGCTATTTTAGTTAATGGACATGGCCAGTGAAAATTAACAATTGTGAAAAATTGAACATTTATTAATTTCTCAAGTAGAGAAAATAACCAAGGGTGGAATTAATTCCAGTGAATTTCTTACAAATGAATAATTATTGAAATTTCCTTGAAACTAAAGTGGCTACTTATGTAGTACATGTTACTTGAGTAATTTTTCTATGATAGAATTTTGCACAATATTTTGTGTTTTATTTATTTGCTGTTTTCTTCTAGACACAGTCTGTGACATTTATGGATCAACAATCATGAACAAATCATTGTTTATACAATGATGAAATATACCTATTCCTTGATATACCATTTCATTACATAAACATGGCTTACATCTGTTGTTCTATAAATCCATTTGTTATCCAATAGAGATACATACAAATAATACACACTACAAAGAGAATATGTCTCATAAGATTGTCTCTAACAAAAAGGAACCTTATACCTCCAGATACAAAGACTACCATTTCAAGTTATCCACATATTTTGATTAACTAATCTCTTCCGCCAATCCTTGGATTTTAGGATCTCAATGATCCCAAACACAAAGGAAATCCGGCCAAATCTAATAAATTCTGTTACCTGTTAATAAGCCACAAAAGAGATTACCTTTATCAAACGTAATTTATATTCAATGCAGGCCTTTATTCCATAGCGATTTATTAGCCATAAACTGCCAATAGTTATAATAATGTAGTAACAATATTGAAAATCTTGTGTGGGCTTTGTACAGGGAGTTATGATATGATAACAAAGGCGATTGTAAGACACAGAGGGATATCGCAATCACTAGATTTGAATACCTTACTGCACTTAGTCTAGTGACAATATTAATGGTGTTTATATCAGTGTACAATTTTTGTTTGTATTAGTTTAAATCACAAAGTGTTACAAATTTGAAATTGTATTGTTTATCGAATGACTAGCAAAATGGCGTGGGTTACTTGAGTGAGATAGTCTGGTTTTAAAATTTGAACTGTAATAATCATTGTACTTTGGAATATAACAACGTCTTTGATATCCAGTAAAAGCACAAAATTACTGTGCAAAGCAAAATTTAGGTTGTTGATAAGTAAAAGTGGTACTTTAAATGAAAAAAAGTCTTAATTAACTATCACATTTAAAAGGATATTTGCAGCAACAGGTTAATGTTTTACTTTGTTGTAACATCAACTTGACAAAAATAGATAAAATAGAGTTCAACTGAGACTGGAAAAAAACTGATTTTGCTGTATATTGGCTGGTTTCTGATGTTTATTCTATTGATATATGCTGAAACTTTTCGAAAACTTAAAAAGCTTGAAGAATAGAAAAGGAACAAGATTAGATAAAAATATAAAAAGGAAATCTCCCAGAGAAAAAAAAAACAAATTACATAAATTGTATCCTCTCAGCATAATCTACATTAAACAAACCATGCAAAAAAGAGACAGCTACAAAGATCAGTAGCAAATTTAGTGCAGCAAAGTTTGTTAGTTTCAAATTTGACAATATTAAAATTGAAGACACTGGCAACTGAGAGCTGGTTACTCAGTTAACAGAGGCATAGTTTGCCTGGAAAGTTGAAAGTAATTCCACTAAGCAGACTGGATTGACAATGCCTTCCTCGGGAGCAGCTAAACATGCTGGTGGTACACCAGACCCCAACCAGCCCTCACCCAGGGCCATGCATTTCATCAAGAATAGGAACAACATGAATGACTTGCAGCTGAAGAGACAGTTGGATAAATTTAATAAAGAGAAGGCTGTATGCATGTATAATATAGACCATGACAGACTGGATGTGAAGGACTTTCTCAAAGATGTCAAACACTGTGCATCTGATGAGCTCCCTGAGTCCAAAATGTGAGTTATGTTATGGTGTAATTGTACACGTAAGGTTGTTTAGCAGTTTCAGTAACTTTTACTTTATTACTGTTATTGAGAGTATAAACCTAGCTTTCCAATGGGACATACAGCCCTAAGTTTTATCTAAGACCCCAAGTTTAAAATCAATAATAATAAAAAACTATTACAGTTGTTATTTGTGTAAGATTTAAATTTATATTGCAAACAATCTTCAGGCTTGTAAATTAGAGTGCAGATTTGACAAAAATATTAAGAGATTTCCTTTGTAGGATCAACAAACCAACATTACTTACAAATAGCACTTTATATAAGTGTAAAATTTATTATAACTGTTGTAAAACCTTCTCATAGTATAGTGTACCACAGGGTTTAGTAGTTGATACTGTTTTCCTAGTGTTGTTAACGGTTTTCCGGTATGCGGAATATCGCTTCGTTTTAGTAGAAAAAACGAAATTCGCAAAGAATATTTGGGAACCGGTTATTATAAACATTATTATTTTAGGCTTTCTAATGGCTGATACTTCATAGAAACGACAAAAATATACATATTTTGTAAAATATGTCACATTTTTACTTTATATTAAGCAAAAATCATTTCCGTACCAATTTTTCCGTACTTAATAATATCTCGCGAAAGCCACTTCCATTTGCAAGTTATCGCTCATGTACTCCTGCAGATAATTTTCCATGCACAGAACATGCATACGAAATACCGGATTTCGTTTCGTTTCAAAGCCCCGGTAACCGGTTTTGATTTCTGTAAACGATGCCACCACTATGTTTTCCCTATACGCAACTCCACTGAGTAGAGTCATCGACAGGCACAAAAACATAGGGTTCTATTTCTATGCTAACAACACCAAACTTTATACCCTCTTTGCACATAAGAACACTACTGGTGCATTTCAAAAATTGACAGAATGTCTACATGATGTTAGGCATTGGATGTCAAATAACAATCTCAAGCTAAATCCTGATCAGACAGAATATTTGGTGTTTGGGTTAAAATAGCAACAAAACAAGCTGAAATCCTATCTTCCAATCAATCAACACTTTTGTTTCTCCTTTGTTTCCGGCAAACATAGTCAAAAACCTTGAAATTTGGTTTGATATAGGGTTTCCTGTTTCATACCCATGTTAAGATATTTTTTCGAAGACTGTTTCATTCAGATGATAAATGGTTCATGACCTGTTCTCAGACATATTAAGGAGTATGTCACGCATAAATCGTCTCTGGTATTGGCCTACTATGATGCTAGATTCTGGTTCTTCTGCCTCCTATCTGCTCCTATCTGTCTCTGGTACTGGCCTGCTATGATTCTAGATTCTGGTTCTTTTGCCTCCTATCTATCCTGCTCTGATGTTTATCCTATGAAGGAGATTAAGCACGCTAAAAGTACTCATTACATAATATAAATTTGGTTATCGACTAGACTTTTTTCATACTATGGGCTTATACAAAGTCGAATGGATTCCAATAGGTTTGATCATAATTGTGGTTTGAACCCTGTCAAAGCCAAAAGAGTGAAATTTTTATCAGTGTATGTACCCAATCTATTGGAAGTAAATGTAGATCATGTTTAGATGAGAAAATATAGTATATAGAACATATAAATGCGTTACATTTGGATTTCCTATTTGCTGCACAATATCATCATAATGATATGTAAAAATACTGTTTACTGAAAGATTACTTTAAAGCTGTCGAATGATTTACTTATAGCATATGTAAGTCATACAATGATTATGCAATCTATATCTGTACCACTGGAAATAAAAAAGATGTCTATGAGAATCATTAATTTCAACACCTTAAAAACAAAAAAAATAGGAAGTTTTTGTATAAAAATCACTCTCGCATCTTAAATTGTTTGTCGCTACCTTGATGACTGAACAGAACTACACTTCACCATAATTCTCAGCAAGTGAATGTAATTTTTACACATAATGTAAATTTTTGTGCCAAAATAAAAATCCTCGTCTTATCATAAATTAGAAAGCATAAAATAGACTGCAAACCTCATTCAGGAAGATTTCTGAATATTCAGGATTTATTGTGTCCAGAATAAGATCATACCCAAAATGCAACCATATCTTCCTGTGGCCAGAGCCTACTCACATGAAAACAAAACTTTCTTGAAGATAACCCATTACTGTTAGAGAACAGTCAACCAGAAAGCCCAAGTAATTGAAAAAACATTGAAAATTGGCACCTTTGAAAATCTGGGATTTCTTATCCAGAATGTGATTCAGATCCTTCTGATCTTTCAGAAACATACCTTCATTCCTTTTGGAGTTATCACAAACACAGTCAGACAAATCGATAGAAAAAAAACACAAACGAAAGCACCCTAAAACATACCCTCCTATGGGAGGTGATAATTTGATCTATTGAAAGCTACCGAAGTTATTTTTTTTTGTTTTTGTGTACAGTTGGCTTGGTGAAAAAGAAGATGATAAAAAGAAGAAGGAAAAGAAAGATGGCCAAAGAACACAGACTGCCCCTGGAAGTGGAGCCAAGAAACCTCAAAGTGAAAGGGATATTCAGACTGCTCCAGATGCAAGTAACCAGAAATCTGATGACATGGTAAAATTTGGCATCTTCTTCAAGAGGCGAGCTGATCTAGATCCCAATAAAGTTCACCGAGATATCTACAGCCGACGTAACATGTATTCTTCCATTGACAGAGATGTAAAGAAAGATGAGACATCTCTTGAGGAAGAACAGCAAAAGGCGGAACAACTTGCAAAATGGAATGAAGAACAAGAAAGGATCAAAGCTGAAGAAGCTAAACAGGCAGAAGAAAGACGGAAAGAAGAACTCGCAAGAAAGAAGAAAGAAGAAGAGGAACATCAACGAGCACTCGAAAAACAACGGAGAGAGATGCTGCAGGCAGAGAGGGAAGACCAAAATGGAAAAGCTCTGGTGGATATCCGCGCAGAGATGAGACGCATTGCCAAAGTTCGAGAACCAACTGAGCTTGAGAAGCGCGAAGCCAGGATAAGAAACATGAATGCAAATGCGGAACTAATGAAGGATATTCTCATGAAAAATGCAAAGAAAAGAGCTCAACGGAAGAAGAAAAGACTGGTGCCTGTTGAAGACAGGATACGCGAGTTCTTTACCAAGATAGAAGTATTGAGAAAACAGGAAGAAGAGGAGGCAGAAGCAGGACCCACCTTAGAACAACAGAGACGGTTTATACTGATGACAAAAGGTGTAAAGGCAGCTTTAGAATTTGGCGGAGAGGAAAATGATGAAAGTAATAAGCATACAATATAAATAACTACTAAAGGTTTTTCCCTGATCTCATAGATAAGAAGAAAAATCTGGAATTGTAATACAACATAAGTAATAATTTGAACTGGAAAAAAAATCTCACTAAAATTTGTAAAATTTGGAAAATATGACTAGAATTTATTTGATAAAGATTTAAAACTTTAAGATTCATTTTTTATGATAGAATTTCATTAGATTAATAGTACAAAATGCAGTAAAGGTGCCTCTACCATATATCCATATGGTGTATTAGTGGATGGTTTTATATTGAAATAATTAAATGACAATTTATTTAGATTTGCCTAGAGATGATAAAGCCAAAAATATATTATCTATATAGAACTTGAATGTTTCTATTTTGAAGGGGATTTTGCTTTTACTATGTAGTGCTTATTTGTCACAAATTTCAATGCATTAATTTATCTTTTTGCGATATTTATGGATATATATTAAAGATTTGCTGGGTATTTACCAAACTGATCAGTCAAAGCTAACTTTTTGTAACTTGTATTGTTACTGTTAATGCTTTAAGATCTGTCTTAAAATGATTCATATTTGTTGTGGGTCCTTTTTGCTGGCGTACATAAAATATTGAATATAATTTTTTTTTTTTTTTTTTTTTGGGGGGGGGGGGGGGGGGGGGCGGCGGATATTTTAAGCTGCTTAGAAATATAGGTAGTATGAACTGTTGTTCCAATGAGAATGCAATTTTCTAATGATAATTGAATAAAAGTATACGAGCTGCAGTAGCTAGCTGTTTTAATATTTGTGATTGCGGGTTCTCAAGTAATATACACTTCCGTGTTTATATGGACCAATGCAAACTGCTGTGACTCCATACATTAAACATTGTATACAATTTGTTCAGTAAAAGACAAGTTTTAAGGGCTGACTGAACTGAAAAAATCAATCCGATCTGATAGATAAGGTCAGATAGGAGGTCTGTTTAAACTTTCTTCAATAAAGATTTTTCATATTTGCTTATACTGTATCATGGTCTATGTGAATAGACAACGACTCTGAAAGCCACCAAATAATCATCCTTCACCACCATCCTTCCAGTGTGTATATTTCTGTATAGCTTGTAAAGGGGATGTTTATCATGTTTATCAAACATTTAAAAAATGCTGCTCCAAATGCAAAATATTTGCTGAACTGTGTCAAATGCCAAGGAGGATGTCCCACCAAAATGCAAATCATGAATCAGGAATAGAATGTAATGTGTACTAACTTATTCCTTGGTGTATTTCTATCATAGTCACATAAAAATATATCAAAGGTATAACAGAATTATGTATGTCATTCATATTGTAAATAAAAGAACCATTTTTAGTTTACAATTATCATTGTGTCTTTTTATTTACTTTTTGTCCTCTATTTTTGTTTCTAAACTTTATGTCAAATTTTGTTAATGGTTAAAAACAATCATCATTGGCTTCATTCTTTACAATACAGTTCATGTTATCATGATAACGAATTTTCTTTGTTGTTCCATGCTCCTGCCATTCCATACTCCTGCCAAAAGGACATGACAACTGACCAACCACATGATTTGTCAGGAGTCAAAAGATTAACCAACAAACTGAAAAAGATTGGTCATATGGCCTACTGCCAACTGTCAGGATTCATAGAAATCACTCATAACGTTAAGCCCAGATCACACTTGTGACATAATATCTATATGTCACATATTTTCACTCTCTAGTGTCCACTGATTGATAAGTTTAAACATGGCAGTATTTTGACTACATGTTAGATTCTATGCGATGGTTTCTGTCAAGACTAAACTGTCACTATGATGCAACAGGGGCCAATGTGCTAACACACTAGTCTCCTACCTGTGAGATTGGAGGTTGAATGCTGGCCTAACATCAAGTGAGAAGGCTGATTGGGTTTTCCCCCTTTGGCTGACAGTTTCCTTTACAGAATCTTGACCAACTGTATATACAGATTTCTTCTTCCCTTCCAACTTCCCGTCATAATAAACCTGGAATGGTGTCTCGGCAGTAACGACCATTGCTGTTTAATCGGACTGATGAATTTTGGAATACTGCTTTGATAAGGTTGCCGTACCTTAAAGTCTGATTAAATACAAAGATTAAGTGCTATAACAATACAGTATAAATTGGAGTAGAATAGAAGAAAGATACTACACTTGAAAAAAGCACAAAAAACCACAAAAAAAAAAAAAAAAAAAAAATGGGGACAAGACAGGGTGTGGGAAGTGAGATGAACCCCAATAATTCCTATTGTATTCCCATTATATCCGTGCACATAATGTACACTTTATTTAAGCCACATATGAGCGCATTATGATATAGTGTTTTTGCTTTTGTTTCACCACAATAACATAGGTTTATTTACCTTTTTTGACAGTAGTGCAAGGGACCTTGGGAGGGGGGGGGGGGGAGGAAACCCTCCATCAAGGCCCGTTTCCAGTGGCTTTTCATGCACATTATGATCTAATTTTTTTACGATTTAAATATTAAATATATTAATGGTTCACTGGGAAGTGAACCCCGGCCTCAGAGGTGGGCGGTGAGAGTGTTACCACTCTGCCACCGTGGCCCCTATATTTGGTTAAATAGATTTAATTACATGAAAAGTATAACAGAAGCCAAGGTATCCATAGTAGTTTTAAATAGTTTAGTAATTTTAATAATAATGTATCTATTTGAATATTTGTAACAATCTTAAAATCAAGTTAACTGTTAGTTTTATGCTTCAATGTGGATGCAACCATATTTAATGGGAATATCTATTTCATCAAATTTACCTTAGAAGGTTGCAACATAACAAATCTGACAAAATATCTCTCAAAGCCAGTTGAAACACATCAAGAACCACTTCTACTAAATCTTGCAATATATTACAGGCTGAATAGTCCATTGTGTTACTACACATTTTATTATCCACTAAACAATATCGTTAACATATTACTTGGACATACAGACTGTCAGACTGGGTAATATTTCTTTTTGTATTTCCGTCCCTTACCATGGATAATTAGTGTTGCAAGGGCATAAGCAAGTGCATGTAAGTAAGTATTTAATGTATATCATCACAAAGGAATTGTTAGAGTTCTGTTACATTTTTGTTACTTTAAAATCTATACAGAAATGGTGGGGAAATCTCAAGTTAAAAAAATTAAAGTTTTATGGTCACTGTGGCCCGTCAGTATGGATATGTTTCAACATTTAACTTTCTGCATTGATTGCATTGGACACATAGAATCTATGCAAAATATATATTACTCATGAAGATGAACAATATGATATTATGCTATTTTAGAAAGTTACTCCTCCTTCCATTTCACCTTTAGAGGGGACTGGTCAAAAAAGGGAGAGGTGGAATGTGAACTATGCCACACGTGCCCTTAAAAGGAATCACATAGCCATGAGGTTTCCCCGGGGTGGAGCTAATTGTAACAGTACTTTTATAGTGTTTAATCTTAAAGACAGACTGTAAGTGCATAATACCGAAAAACAAAGATCCCTAATAATATAACCAGAGACATAACAGGGATCATCACCACAGTGAAAAACTGGGGAAAAGATACAAAAAACTAAGGTGGATATGTTTCTGCAAGGCGTTGTTTTCAACTTGTTTCTAAATAAGGAGAGATAATTGCCAGGACACACACTGTCAGACAGATTATTCCAAATCTTTGCAGCATCATATGTAAAGCCCAGGCCAAAATGCTTGTTCGAGACATATTCTAATGAGGCAAAGTGTGGGACTGCAAGCATCACACTACAAATATTGTACACATTTTGTCTAAGTTAAAGGTAACATTCAAAATAATAAGGATAACCAGTAAGATAGTCTTAAATAGAGAGAGATGTTGAGTAGGCAGCCAATGGAGAGTCTTTCTAACAGGATTGAAGTGTGAATAGTTGGTGGTATTTGGTAATGATTCTAGCAAGACTTTTCTGGACACACTGTTGCTTGTGAAGATCAAGAACACAGAGACTCCTTAACAAGGAATCACAGTAGTTGTGTCGACTACCAACCAAAGCACTTGCAGCCATAAGAGCAGAATCACGTGTGAAATACCATCTGAGATGCTGGAGATCCCCGATTTCAGCAAAACAAGCCTTACATGTTTTCTGAATTTGCCCTGAGAAAGAGAAAGCCAAGTCAAACCACAAACCTAGGTTCCTGCCTCAACAAGAGAGAAGAAATTATCTAATATGTTGACTGAGAAATATTCTCATAAATATATTCATATTTTTGCACATTGCATGTAATGAATTTGGTTTTATCAGTATTTAGCTAGTCAGCAGTTAGGGATTTTACTCAATAGCTTGCTGGTTTTGGTAGATGCATATTATAAATTTATATGAGTGGATGTCTATGTCTCTGGGTCCACACATGAAGGTCAGATTACCAATTACAGCGACCTTAGGGACAATATAGAAGATGGGTACATCCATTTGCTTCCAGCAAAGTTCCTGGTTGATGATGACCACACAGTATACTAATTTATACTTGCCAATGATGCCTTCTCCCTCAGGGCCTGGCTTGCAAAGCAGTTTTCCAGGTAGAGAATGGACATCAATAAGCTGGCTGTTGACCTTGATGTAAACTTGATCCAACTTGACTTCAGTGAAAGGGTGTTGAACTACAGATTGAGTTATTAAGGAACATAATTGGATCAGGAATTCTGGATCAGGACATAACAAGACAGGATGTAAACAGGACATAAACTGCAGCTTTGACATCAGTGAGAGGGTGTTCAACTAGAGACTGTGTTGTGAATGAAGGGCCGTCGAGGTTCATAAACCTATTGTAAACGATTGTAAACTTTTTGAGAACCTATGTGTGACAATTTCTGCATTGATTATAAGGCTATGAGGATGAAATCTTAAACCTATTTTAATAAACCCCGCCCCTGGATCGTGAATGTTTTTTTGTTATTTTCATCAGGTAATAGGTTCATGATCCGATCGCCATAATGGAACAGACCCATGAGAGATTTGTAAGATAGACTTAGGAAATAGTTCTGTAAACGAAGATCTGATAAGGAATATAGAAAGATTATGACAAGTTCAAGTTATTTGAAATCATTGGGGAGACATACAATCGGCTTCTGAACATTACTTAGCTTTATCTGACCAACCCAAACATTCAGAATTGGGGTTCACCAACATTCCGAACAAAACTAGCGCATTCACCAACAGCTAATCTTTGGTGTCACAAACCTGTCGGCTATGGATCTGCATAGTAGAACAATTATGTTGCTTTTCCACCAACAGTAATATGAAGTGTATAACAAATTTTCATATTTTTAAATGTAAAATGCATTTTTATGAATAAAAATGTATATACTTACCCTATGAAAACACTTGGGTAAGCGTGGCTTGGCGTTCGGTGACCGCCACATACACCGTACATAGAATTTAAAATATGAGGGGAGACCCTCTTTAAACCTATATACTTGCTACCTTTGACCCCTGGTGACCTAATTCACTTTGCCATGCGCAGTAATACAGAAATAGTTCATTCTTTTTGTGAATAAACATAAATGCTGGAAAAAGGTCTTTAAAAGCGGGGCAGGCGGGAGGGTGATTTGCTGTTTTCATATGGTAAGTATATACATTTTTATTCATAAAAATGCATTTTACATTTAAAAATATGAAATTTTATTTCATAAAAATGTAAATATACTATACCATATGAAAACACTTGGGTTGAATGCCCACATGGAAGGATGGTGGGAAAACGACAGACTGAGGAAAACCACCCTAAGGTTAAATTGCTACAAAAGGATACTTCCCAGTGCAATGCAATTGAACCCAAAACCTCTGTGCTGAAGCAATAACTCGAGTGAGTTAAGTGAGTAGCATTAACTACTGCACTAACTTCAACACTGCTGTCTACACCCTATTAGGTCAGCTCAAAGGAGAAGGCATAAGTATGCCCTGTGCTCAGAATGGCAACATGCCCAGAGGCACTAAGAAGCACGGTTCTGAAAATAGAGATGAAGAATAGATTCCCTAAAAGGGAAATGCCACCCCCCTTTTTCTGAAACTAAAAGTTTCAGATGGACTTAAATTGAGGAATTTAAGTAGAAGAGAGAGAAATGGCTGAGTGGAAAAGGATGTCCACTCCACTTAAGAAATCATAAGAGATTCTTAAGAACAACATCTCTGAAGGCAAATAAGTGAAGTGCAAGGATTCCAGGAGGAATCCCCCTTCTTGAGAGCTACATTCCTAAAATAGAAGGATGTAAAAGTGGAATGGCTCTTCCACGTGCAGGATCTCATGTTGACTAGGAGTGGGATTCCACCCCTAAAGGACCAGGAAGCAGCCTGTGCCCTGACATTATGAGCCCTGACACCATGAAGAGATGCATACTCTGTGGAACAGAGATTGAGGGAATAAAGGATAAAATGCTATCCAAAAAGATATTGTCTGAGCAGCAATATCACCCTCTTGGACTTCAGAAGAAAGACCAAGAAGAAATCCTTCTAAGTCAGAATAGCTAGATAGAAAGTATCTTAGGAATCTGACTGTAAAAAAGGAGAGGTCTTCTAAGTCATCCTGACCAAAGACAAAAAGTCAAAGCAGGAGGAGCCTTCTGAGGATAACTGGCTTAAGCCAGGAAAGTAAGATTTGACTTAAGGATGACTTAGGCCATCCCTAGAGAGTGAGAGAAAACCTTTAAATAAAGGAATCAAAATCACTCCTTCTCCTTCCCAAAGAAAGGGAGTAAGAAAGACTGTCTAATATGTGAAAAACTTGGCTCAGCAAGTAAAGAGGGTCCAAGAGGAGCCTTGGTAAGAGCCTGCAGAACCAAGGTTTAAGTATCAAAAGGTAGGTGACGACTACCCTTACTGTGGACTTAAAGAAGCTCTTAAAGAGACTTCCAAGCTCCCTATAAGAACCCAACTCCAAGTAGTACCTGGAGAGAGCTGACCTGTATCCCTGGCAGAGTGGCCATGTTTCTCACAAGTTTTTGAAGCAGTTCCACATTGCTTCATAGACAGTTATGGAGGATAAAATCCTCCAAGACCCCTCCTGTGAAAATTCTTCTTAAAGGAGACTTCAGCCAGAAAGCTTGAAGAAAGGAACTCCATAAAAATAAATAACAAAACTCTAGATGAGATTGTTATAGAAGAATAAGAGGAAGAGCCAATGGCTTTCTTAAAGGAGATCTTGAGGCCAAACCTGGCAATTACCAGAAAAGGCTACAAGAAGAATGATACAGCTCTGAAAGTTGATTAACTTCGTGGCCATAGAGGACAAGGAGCTGATGGAGGGAAGGAGTAAAACAAGTACTCCGGACCAAAACACTCCAGGGCATCTGTTGCCAGAGCCTAAGGATCTAGCACAGGAGGCACATGTAAGAACAGCTTGTGATTGAATCACATGGCAAAAGAGATCTAAATAAGATGAGAAGTCTGAGACTACCATCTGAAGATCCAAAAATTGAGGGGCCACCTTATATGAAAGGTGAGAAAAGACCTCCAGAGATGGTCTGCCAAGGATTCATGCCCCTGGAACATGAGTAGGTGGAAGAACAGACTTGTTCTTGTAAAAATAATGGCAAAAGATGCCAAAATACACATGTCCCAAGAGTGGAAGCTGTCTTGATATAAAGAAAGCCCAGACAACAGTGTTACCTGGACTGTCTGAAGAATCCCTTTAAAAAAGGACAAATGAGGAACAAATGTCTTGAGAACAAGACATCTGAGTTGTTTGAGGCTGAAAGGATGATCCTTTGATGAAAGGATAATACAGGAACAAATGTCTGAGCAAAAAGGACAGCTATGAGCTCTAGAACTGATCCACAGACTGGACTGCTACATCAAAAATAGACCTCAGGTGGTCCACAGAGCACAAAGAACTCCCAAACCCTGCAGTGAAACATCCATGAAAGTAGATGTAAAAACTAGGAAAGTAAAAAGAGGTATGCAAAGATATAGTTCTCAGGATAGTACCATCTTGAATGAACCTTCATAGAAGGATCAAGAAATGGAAAATACAGAGCACCTTTGAGAAGGTAAATCAAGTGTCCTGAGATGACACAGAAGAAGTGTCATGTGCAGGGACCTTAAAGAAGCGGCTTCCAAGTGGAAGCCAAAAGAAATAAGGAGCCCAGTTGGAGAGGAAATTAAGAAACAGGTTAAGAACCTGACCCAGGAAGGAGACCTGTTAAAGAAACAGATCTAAATACTTCCTGCTAAGAACCACTCCAAGTTGAAAGTCAACTCTAATAGAGTTGAAAAATGAGCCTCTGACAACTATTGGCTCTAATGAGCCAATTTGTAGTCACATGTGCACTGAGATGCCCAACCTCAAAGCCAACTTCCCTTACTTCCTTGACTAAGGAAGTAAATCCTGAAAGGCTAGTGGCTAGACCATAAGGCATTGTCACAAAGTGGTACACCTTACCCAAAAGCAAAACTATGAGCAAGAGTGAACCAAAGGAGCCAAAGGAGAGAAAGGAGGCAAATTGAGGAAGAGAAGTGGTCCACTGGCCAATTGAGAAAATGATCAACTGATAAGTTGGATCCTGATAGTCTGGAAAACCAGGAAAAGATATAAATCTAATGGTGGTTTCCAGTATATCTTTGTCAAGGATAATGCCCTGAAGAATCAGGAAAACAGGAGCTCATGATACTTGAACTGCTCATGTGAACAGACAGTGTGAGACTGAATGACAAAGAACAGCATTCTTTTGTGGAGAAGAGCTGAAAGAATCAGGAAAGTGGAATCTGAGAGACCACTGGAATCAGTTGACCTCCCACTGGCAAGTGGAGGGATCTGGAAGTAAGAGTGAAAATTTGAGTAAAACAACACTCTTATCTCCTGAAGGACACCATAATAGAGGTTGAGGCTGAGCCTCTACCTTTGGAAGGCATTCCACCATCAGAATGTTGGAACCTGGAAAGGAACCACATCCTTAAAGCACTAAGTTAGAGAGAAAACTCCCTGGATGGGAGGAAAAAGGTCTTAATTGGTGTGCCTCAAGAGGCTAATGCAGATAGCTTAAAAGACAAACCTTGAGAAAGGGCCACATGAAAAGCTTCTGCTTATACTGTTATATGTGAGAAGAAATGGTCTCCCAAGAGAGACACCACAAGAAACAGCATAAGACCAAAATAGGACCAATTTACCCTACCAAGTGACTAAGCACAAGTGAGGGAAATGGATAAAGAAATCTCTCAAAACAAAGTGCAAAGATGGCTGAAAAAGGGCCATAGATCAACCAGCTAAAATGGAGCTAGAAGACCCATTGAACAGATGTCCAAAGAATGGTGGATGAAAAAGACCACTGAGAAAGTATTGCCTTGTCAATCAACTCGAGTAAGTGATCAACAAACCAGGACTGAAGGAAAAAATCCCACAGAAATAAGGACTCTAAGGTCCATCTCAGATCTCCCCTAATAGCAGAGGAACTCTACCTAGGGAAGAGAAGGTCTTAAGAACCCCATCAGGCTAGATCCCAGGTCCGGAAACCTGAGCAAGTCAACCCAAAAAACCCTCTGAAGAGGATTTGTACCTGGCAAAACTAAGTTTTAGAAGGAAAATTGGGTAATTACCCAACCTACAAAACTTAGAATAAGAAGATCCCAAAATGAATGAGTGGCAGAAAGTAAGTATCTGGCCTCATGAAGGAACTTCTAAGCCTGGGAAAAGTGGTTGACTTAGAGAAAAATAAGACTGATCAAAAGGAAAGAGAAGTCAAATTTATTCTGTTAGACAGGAAGCTTGAAAATCTTCTGTGGAGAAGATTAAAGGATGAAGTCCTAAGCACAATAGCTGTTGAGTAACAGAAGATTTCCACCAAACCCCAAACAAAATTTTTCTAGATTTAGAAAATGAATGGAGTAGTGTTAAGGAAGTAGCAAAATCAGTTGGATTCAACTGATAAACTCTTCTAAGGGACCCTGAACATGAATGGTCTTGAGAAGGTAATCCCAGTACCAAAAAACAGTCTGATTAGACTGAAGCCTAGGCACAAAAGAGGCCAAAGGACTAAAAATGGACTGAGAAACCAAATGACCAATTGACATAAAATTGGAATGTAGGAAACCAGTAACAGTGAAATGGATCTCCAAAAGGTGGAAGACAAAGTCCTCCCCAGAAGCTGTAAACCCCCAACCTCCAAAATTGAAGGTGGAGAAAGGCTAAAAATGGAGACCCTAGGCTCAGAATTGAACCCCAAAACACTGAAACCAGGATCCGAATTCTAGAAATTTCAAATGAAAGGGCCTGTACAAGTAAAGAACCGTGAATGGTAGGTAGTAGATACCGTAATGTTACGCTATGAAAAATGCGTTAACAATTAAAATTATTACACATTATGCTCTGACATAATAATATTCAAAGAAATATGTAGAAGGAATGTCTAAACAAACCTGGAAATGCTGTAATCACTATGAAAATAAATATTTTCTGACAACCGATCGGTTGACCTCCATTTTGGATGTGACGTCATCGTCACGTGACCTGGTGAATAATTCGTAAAAAGCTCAAAAATAAGGTCAAACTACGCGGTGAAATGAAGAATTTCGTAAAAAGGATGAAGCAAAACCGTAAAAGGTGAATTATAATGCCTGTATAAGTGCATAAATGAATTAATTCACCGCGGAAATGAATATTTCGAAAGGAAATCCAACATTCTGACACCACGTGACCCAATGAACGATAATACTAGAAGGGTATTTACGTGAAAACAATGTACAGTCAAGGTGACAATACGGTCAAAATACGTGGAAAAACGAAGAATTTCGTTGGAAGAATGAAGGAAAACCGTAAATTAAAATTATAATGCCTGTAGAAGTGCATAAAAAGAATTAATTTACAAAGGAAATGAATATTACCAAAGGCAATCCGACATTCTAACACCACGTGACCAGATGAGCGATAATACGAATTTTGAAGAAATACGTAAAATATTGCCTAAAGTATACAATAAATTCACCAGAAATTGAAGTAAAAGGAAAATAAAATGGAGGAAAAGTGAATAAAACAGCTTAAGTGTACTTACAGAGCACCAGAAACGTGTAAATGCAGGTCTTAGTGAGATAGCAAAAACGCCTGTTGACACTTCAACCGCCACAAAAAGAATGAACTATTTCTGTATTACTGTGCATGGCAGAGTGAATTAGGTCACCAGGGGTCAAAGGTAGCAAGTATATAGGTTTAAAGAGGGTCTCCCCTCATATTTTAAATTCTATGTACGGTGTATGTGGCGGTCACCGAACGCCAAGCCACGCTTACCCAAGTGTTTTCATATGGTATAGTATATTTACATTTTTATGAAATAAAAATAGAATGTTAAAGGTTGACAGCTTATGTATGATTTGTAAAAAGCTGGTGTTATTTACCAAAGCTACTTACGACTTAGTGGCCTAATGAATAACATACCTTTGACCTCTGCAGTCCTGGGTTTAAATGCTGGCCTGACCTGAAACTGGAAAGTTGGTAGTTTATTGTCAGTGCTCACTTTTAACCAAAGAGTTTTCATGACTTTACCCTCCATCTCCTCAATTATTCGGTGTTATATGACCTTTATAACACTTTGAAAGAGACATTTAACACAAATTAATCTATTAAGACTCCATAAAAGACTACTTTTACCCACCTGGGATTTTTAATGTTATATATTATAAGTCTTTGCATGTAACTGGTACATTAACATCAAACAGATCTGAAACATTTGCCAAGAGATCTTCCCTTGGGGCCAATGGGCTCTCCCTTTATTTATACCCAATGTAGCCCCAAAGCCCTACACTTAGGCAAGAAAGCACCATCACCTGCCCCTCTGAATAATAGGATACACAGTTAATTATAAGCCAGTTCATCTGTCATAGGTCCCATCTGGATTTGTCTGGATGCTCTCACTTTAGCTCATCTTGACCCCTGATAACATATTTCATCTACATCTGGCCAAGTAAAGGAAAACAAAACCACATACCTTAACTTGCTTTTGGCCATCCGCGGAATGTCATAAATGGAAATTGTGAAGGCAATTCAGAATAAAGATTCATACATCTGTTCTTTTTTCAATTAGAAATATTTCTATAAATTTATATTACAGGTTTGCTCTCATTACTGATGAACTATGTGATATGGAAAAATATCCCAAATGCAAATGTTGTGATAGAAATTGAGAAGCACGAAACTCATCTTAGTTTTAATTGCATTGCTTATATATATTGAAGAACTGTAAGATTGAGAAAATAAAATGTGCAAGAGAAATAGAAATTGGAGGAACATTCCGTTTTCTGGAAAATTCGGTATTGTCTTGCAAAAAAAAAAAGAAAGTGTCTGTTTTTACAAGTTTTCTGTGAAACACCTTAACTAAACCTAAATCCTACATTTACATTGATGTAACTTTTGCTATCAATAAATATACATTTTTGTACACATAAAATTACCTATGTTGCAATATTATTCATACATTCTCAAAAGTGCTGATGTTTAGAGTTTACTGTACTGAGTACTATTTTTGGTTGCATTATTTATTGCGGGGGGACGATGGGGTAGTGATAACACACTCGCCTCCCATCTCTGAGGTTTGGTAGTTTCTTACCGATGGTCGGCAGTTGACAGTACAGAACTGTGATCAACTGTATGTACTAGTTTCCTCTGCCCATAAACCTTCCCATCATGATATGACCTACACAGTGTTGAAAGTGATGCTAAAACCCAAATAAACTTAAGCATAATTTATTGCAAAAACCTTGTGCAGATTCAAAACTGTGGAGTATGTGGAGAGTCAAACTTGCTTGCCAAGCTTGATAAATACATGGTCACTGAGAGCAGGATATGAAACCTACCGGCTTTGTGACTGGTATAAATGTGTTGGAGACTTGGTACTGTGACATATATAAAAATGTTAGAAATATTTGCACTTAAACTTTGTTTTCTATACAACACAGTGGTTATATAATAAGAAATTAATTGTACTACAGAGCTGTGATATAATAATAACTTTTTAAGCGCGAGCTCTGGCGAGGTTCACGCTTCTAAAGATCACTGTTTTTAGTCTTTCTTTTTCTCCAGGGCTGGTATTCAAGAAGGGTCTTAGACTTAGCCAGGTCTTAGGCTTAAATCCAGTCTTAAAGTTAAGACTTTTGTCTCAGCTAAGTTTTGTCTTAAAACAATATTCACAAAGGGTGACTAGCTAAGTCCAAGAATATGAAATAACCACAGTGGTTTTCTGATTCATGTGACCTTTCGTTTCTATTCAAATTATACTATTGGTGACATATATCCTTCATTTAATGCATTTTATCTAAGGAAAAGTGCTATTTTGAAATGGAAAACCTTGTTACCACATATAAACTTCCCCAAGACTACTTTAGTGAGGTGTTCTGTATAATTATACTTTATTTACAGCCATTTCAAATTTTGAAGTGGAGAAAAGTTTATAGCGGCCATATTTAAGTCCTCTTTACAAAATTTAAGCTCACTACCAACCAGTCTTAAAGTTGAGCCCTTGGCTAAGCTCTAAGACTGGTCTTAAATTCTTTGTGAATACCACTAAACCTAAGACAAAAGTCTAAGCAGTTTTGGGGCAGAAAGTTGCGACAAAAGTCTCAACTTTAAGCCTAAGCCCTGGCTAAGACCTTTCATAAATACGGGGCCCTGACTTTCAAGAATTGTGGGATGTTGTGATAAGTATCTGTATGTTCACTTGAGTTAAGCGGATATAGGGTATGTTAGTACTGCAATGAGTGACCGCTTCGGCACACTACTCATGTCTCTGACGGTTTTGGGCTTGCGCTAGTAGACCAAAACCCCTTTCTGCCTTGTTTCTTTTTTTGGACTGATTTTGAAATTTTGGTCACCTTCCTCTTTAACTTATAGAGGACTTGTATGTGACTGTATCGTATAGGAAAATTAGGCTTGGTTAAAATATATATATGTATGTGAAAATGTATACTTAAAGTATAAATCTTTCTTATTGAATATTCTTACAAAACACAGACATCAAACACATAAAACAAAAAAGGCCAATGTACAAAGAAAAGCACAATCCATTTCACAATTCAGTCAACTCTACATTTTTAATACCCATAAATGTTTTCAGAGTTTCTTCAGCATTTAAAACAATTTAAACTGTGAATATCATTGAACAGCAATTAATGTGAATGATTTTGTTGTGTCTAGAATATTATCCTCTGTAGTCCATCTTATGTTTGTGTACATTAATATTGTTGATTTGAATGAATAAAATAATCCAATATAGTGTGATAGGTTTTCCATTTAGAAATGATTAATATATATAATACTTTGCCTGTAAAATTACGCTATTTAAAGATTTATTTCCTTACAAGTTTTCAAGGTTGCATAGAAAAATTATATCTGATACACTAATGTTCTGTTTATTGCTATGATAAAATATATTTACAGAGAAGTAAATATATTTATTTTACACTGACAATACACTGGAATCTTCCATTGTTGAGGAAATCTTAAAAAGTGTGTACTAACAATTTCCACAGTTTACAAAGTCGAATCCAAACAAAAATAATGCTTGAAATGGACACTTGAGAAACAACCTAAAAAGCAAAGGGTTTTGCGATGTTCTGGTGATTTACTAGGGGTGCTTCTTGTTAATTGATAGATTGGTGTTAAGAGGTTGGCTGTTTTATGGCTAATTATGTTGCTGATGAGAGCACGACTCAATCCTCTGGTGGCCAAGTGGACAAAGATATTACCTTGGAGAAGATTTTAGGGCTTTTTTGTTTACACAATATATGCCTTGGAGTCATGTGACATTGTTTGACATGGAAGTCGGCAAGGATTACAAGGGGCAGAATTTAACTAAATAAAAGGATCCTCCCAGCTTTTAAGCATTGAAAAAAGTGAAGCATTAATGTGGTCGTATGATTATTACCTGTTATTTAAGAGGTCCAAGAAGTTAAAATTCCAGGATTATTTGAGATCAGTAATGTCATATGATTATTACCCATTTCTTAAGAAATCCAAGAAGTAAAATTTCTAGGATTAATTATGATCGGAGATATCATATAATTACTACGCGTTGCTACCCAGTAAATAATATCTATTATCGAACAGCTGTGAAATATAATATTTCTAATAATAATAAAAATAACAGAAACGTTTATTTCTTGTACATATATGGAGATATTGAAAAGTAAAAACTTATAATAGAGTAGTTTTACAATATCTACCGAGCATAAGGAAGCACAATATATTTCAAGCATTTTGTTAATGAAGTCTGGGTGGGAACAAAAGGGACAAAATTTAAGGATTCCCGTTAAAACAAAATATGGCAGATTGAGAAATAAATGGGGTAAATGATTGTATCTCATGTCTTTATGTTTAGTTTGATAATGTTACAATTTCTATAAAATCACCTATTATCGCCATTGGAATCACCAGACAATGAAACCACAATATGGGAAATACACGTGGACTATTTTTGAAAAAGTTAACAATTATCATGTGCATTTATAGAATTAAACACAAATATTTGATTAATCTGTCCAAAAGGTTGACTGCTAAATCATTATTTTCAGGTGTTGTTATATTAGCTCAAGTTCAAATTTTCAGGCATTTACGTGGTGATAATTAGCCAAGCAGCAAGGACTGATAGGTGAATGGTCGACCTCTATGTTATTGGTGATTTTCTATGACAAGAGGTCCAGTGAAGCAAACTTATATTTAAGGTATACAAAATATTGTTGTGCACTACAACTGCCGCAAAAGGACCCCAAAAGTCTTGCCAACAAGAGTTGCCAAATCAGCCAGTGTAACTTGAAACAAATGTGGAATGAAATCTTATTTTATTGCATGTGCAGAGAGAATAGGAAGCCCATTGAAATCCATGACATCCAGATCTTTGCAATTTATGGCTACAAATTAGACTAGTCACTTCAAAAGCAATGGCTATGTTACTTTGTCACATGCAATTAATTAGACCACACACAGTTAAAATAAAAGCCAAAAAGAAGTTGACTTCAAAACAAAAAAATGAATCATGGCAGACAATTAAAGGTTTGACCCTCAGACCAACACTTACAGGTTTGGTGACAAATGAAGCAACAACCCATCAGGTGTCAATTTATCACTTCTTTCACTTGAAGATAAAACAAGGCCATTCTCTTGTAGCTATTGAAGATATGGCAGAAAGATTGAACACTGATCACAGCTCAGGTGTTGGTCCAAAGTTTTTAAAAGTAAGGGAAGTACTAGACAAGTTGATAGGATTTGGATATGTCATATCTTGGAACATATTGTATAGGTCATAAGTAGGTGTAATTGAGGGGAAGAAGAAAGTACTGCATGTCAGTTTATAAAGATTCCAGCACTGAAAAGTAACTACCACATTCCCATTTTTTGGTAGAGACCAGTATAGGATGGAAATACTAGTTTGTCATCCCCTGAAGAGTATTTGGGTATGCAAAATACTGCAAGGGCGCTTGCAATATTTTATCCCATAGCAGGATAAAAACTTTAAAAAACATAAAGTATCCCCAATTATTTTTCATAGTAAACATATATATTTTGTTCATAAATTATGTAGTCTTTCACATTACATTTACATATTACTACAATAAGGGTGACAAATACCAAAACGGTAATAAAATGTGGTACTTACAAAGAGTATGAAGCTAATATAGTGTGAGATTAAGAGAATTGTAATAGATTTACTGAAGGGTGTTACAGGTGGCTTCTCTGTTGATGACTGGTCACATTCATATTGTCTTCAGAGAGGGTGCTGTGTTTGGCTTCATAGCCGTGTTATAATTAGTTTGTACATGGTTTTTGATTAGTGACAGTAAAAGTGAAGTAAAAATACGGTTCGGGTTCACTTGGGTTTCTAGGAATGGCTTCTTTGGTCCTATGACATGATTTATTGTCTAATAGCCTTGGTCAAAACCAACTTTATTAAAATTGATTATATCTCTAGCTGATCAGTAACATGTGAACAAATATGCAACGAAAGTTTTAAAACAACAAAAATGGATCAATAAATAGGATGTAGCGAAGTTAATCTACATTACAAGAGATACACTATTAAATTGTGAAGTTCTGCACACCTTACACCCTACTATTTTGGGTGTACTACAACTTGATATTTTTAGAATAGATGGCACAAGCGAAGTCCAGTACAGGGTGGCTTTCTACATTACAAGAGACACACTATTAATTTGTGAAGTTCTGCACACCTTACACCCTATTATTTGGGGTGTAATACAAGTTGATATTTTAGAATAGATAGCACAAACGAAGTCCAGTACAGGGTGGCTTTGACACAAGCCCCCTCTCTGATAACGACATAAGTCCCCATTTAGATAATTAGAAAATCAGTCAAATGAAATATATATTAATCTAAATGGTAGAACATCTAAAATAAAAACTAATTTGCTAATTCACTTGACCTATTCAATCAGTTGAATTGTCATTAGTACATCACAGAGAAATTTATTACCCTGGTAGTAATCATTCACAAATCAGCCCTTTACCAAATACCCTTTAAGAAAAAAATGCCCAAGTCTAATCGCCCCCAGAAAGTAACTCTCTACTCTCACAGACAAAAACCATAATATTTTGTGCTAGGGAACAGAAGCCATGGGTTTAACTAACATATAATCTGAGAAACACTTATTTGTCATTAATAACCTGCTTACCTGATGTACTATGCATAAAAAAATGTCTGTCGACCTTAGAGTTTGTTGTATGGTGTAGATTAAACGCTATAAAAGTACTCTTATTGCATTACATTTTATTATTTTATACCGGCGGGCCAACTTTGCAAGGGCTGCGTTTTAAGGTGACTGGTTTTCAAAGGGGGCAAAATTAGGGGGACAATTTGCTGAGGGCTTTTTTGTCAAAGGGCTGATTTGTCCAACTCCCTCTGGTCTCAGCTGCTATGGTATACTTGGAAATAAAAACAACATTAAAATTTTTAAAGGGTACAGTAAAGACCTGGCCTTTTGCATTTGAAATAAATAACAAGTCAAAGCATCAATAACTATTTTGCCGAGATTATTTAGACTTTTCTAGGGGAGAGAGCTTAAGTCACCCTCCACTGAAGTATGGGGGACCTCAGTCCCATGGAACTCCAAAAAGAGGGGTCTTGTCTCGGGGACAGGGTAGGACCGTTTACTATAGGTTTCCACAGTTTAATACCTCAGTTGTTGCACATCTTAATCTAGCTGTAAAATGTGAAAGTGGGTAAACCTTACTACAATAACAAGTCCTTCTTCCCCACATTTTGTTGTCAATAGTTATACTAAAGCTACTCATTGATCATCCTTCATGTCAGAATTTTTATGCCTTTTAATGATAATTTTTATTGACCATATTTCTCCTTTGCGTAGCCTTTTATTTGCTTGTCGTAAATTGCTACATGTGATTAGTCAGTGAGTTGGCGGCTTTCAACATTGTAGTACACCCCTGACCTTGCTGTTTCAAGCCCCCCACCTCCTGAAACAAACCAACACACACACAGCTCTAGTTATGCTCCCAAATGTGACAAATCGTGTGCTCTTGAAGATGTCAGGTCTCACATTACAGATGTAGGAGTTCACATGATGCACATGTTCAAATCAATTGAAATGGGCAAATTTTGCAAGGTTTTTGAGTCCAACTAAGATCTATTGCTATCAGCCACACACAAAATGTTGGTAAAATGTTCACAGAAACAGTGTTCTACTTCAAGAAAAATGAAAGGCTATTTAACTATACTTCCACCGAGTGAACAACATGTGCTGATTGACATTGGCTTTTATAATCAGGTTTGTTTATTTGTCCGTCTTGTCCATTCACATAACTCAATGATCTCATATTTGTACACAAGGTAGGGATCTAACCGTCGCTCGATCCAATTCAAATTCTGGACCTTGATTGTAAGTCCGGAATTCTTTATGTGATTTTCCTTTGCAATATTGAATACGGGGTCTACCCATAGCCTATTCCCTCCCTCAAAATAGATCCAGATCCAGAATGATGACCCTGATCTGGATTGAAAATACAGGGGCCGATTTCACAAAGGGTCTTAAATTTAGCCATGATTTTGGCTAAGTCAGGGACTTAAATCTAAGACTTTGGTCTTAGCTAGGTCCGGTCTTAAATGGATTTCACAAAGGCTGACTTAGCTAAGTCCAAGCTTATCAAATAACCACAGTGGTTCACATGGGGTATTTAAGGCTCCTGCGAAGCACACAATTTTAGTGTGAATACTACTGTATATTGGATTCCCAGTCATTTAGGACTCCTTGATGCATTTTGAGCTAATACCTTTGTAGGGTTCAAATAACATTTCCACAAATACTAGTAACAACCTAATATTTTTGCAAATGAAACAAAGGAACATTAATCACAGCTCAATGTGTGTACAAAAGTCCAGGAGTTTTTATATATTGTAATATCCTCATGCATATCAGTTCTGTTAACACCTTGGCTTCTGGGAATTCCCCTTTAGCTCAGCTGGTTAAAGAGTTAGACTTTTGTTTATATCTGTGTGTAATCCAAAGTCCGTAGGATCGACTCCCAGCAGAACAAAATTAATAATCTCCCGTCCCAATGCAATATGATAATTTCTCCATGACCACCCTTTAGAGTTTGATTAATTATATATGGTTAATAAGTACAGAATATGATCTTTGAAATAGTTTGTACCCTTGAACAAGGTACTTGACACATATGTGTGTCCCTCTTCAGCCAGGGGCGGTATTCACAACTATTCCTAATCTTAGTCATAAAATTTATGATATTTGTCTTTCGTAATCCTATCTTAGTCCAAAGTTGCAAATCTCGTGAGAGTTTGTATAAGCATGTTATAACCACTGAGATTTCATCATGTGATGCAAACATTCTCACCTGCTTTTTGTCTCACAATGGATGAATTAAGTACAGTTGAGAGGAGACAGCCTCAAAGCATTCCTAACTTTATGACAATAGATAGGACTAAGACAAGACTATGATGCTTTGTGAATACCAATTTCACTAGGACAAATTTCTAACATGTTTTTATGACAAAAATCCTAAAATTGGGACTAAGACTAAGATAGGAATGTATAAATAGGTACTGGCAGTAGTTGGTGAGATAAACCTGCCACAGACTGGCATATTTCCATGTATATGACTCAAAGCACTATTTAACCCATCCGACTGCATAAGTACAGCCCAAATGTCATGATATCCCCCTAACTGAAAGACAGAGGCTCATGGACGACCATTTATCAATGTCCTTCAGGTTCTTTAGCCTGCCACTGGGGATAGGACCTAATGAAAGAGGCCGGCTATTTTAAGTCGTCATCTGAACCAATATGTATCTGCCTGTACCTGGGTTTGAACCTACGTCCTCTGTGTCCCTAGGAGAGTGTGATATCCTGATCACAGAGGTGGGAGGCAAGTATGTTACTAATGCGCCACCGTGGCCCCACATAAATGATTTTAAGCATGTGTAATATTTTCAAAGGGCATGTTTGATCACTGTCATTATGATCTCAAGATTATATTCACAGTGACTTAACTGCATCAGTTGGGAGCCAAATCCATGACAGTGTAACACGGTTATAAGCTACGGAAAAGGGAAGACTATTCTCTTGTAATTTTAACATAAAAATATATTATAAAAATATCTAATACTAGATTATTGACAAAATAAATACTACTTTTAAAAACAATAAACTTGGTACTGCAACGTAGAGAGATAATCATCTGTCTGACATTACACATGTCATGAAGCCATTAAATATAGGTGCACTACTACCATTTTACTTAAAATACAAACTTCAAAGAACATATTTAATGAATATATTCTTCCTTAACCACGGCAATGAAACAACAGTAATGATAACATCTATTTAACTGACTGTCCTTCCTTTATTGAGGAGATGTGGAGGGGTAGCAGTAAGGGGAGGCGCGGGGGGGGGGGGGGGTATTCTGGTTATTCTGTAGCATAGTAATCCCTTCAGTATCAGTGACTGATGAATTGTCATTACAATAATAACTATTCACTCTTGGCCACTTTAGCATTGAAATGAATGACTGGTCAAATGAATACACGCCCATGGAACAGCTTAATAGAGTGAACAACCCTCGACAGTAATGGATCTCTAACTTGGCTGGTTACCACTCCCCTCCCTCAGGCTAGAAATAATGTTTTATGTTTCTTGTCTGTTACCCGTCTAGAGTGAATATTTTTTTCCCATCATGACAAAACTGTAGGGGATAGAGTGAAGATATAAAATTCACCACAATGTCTGTGTAAATTTGTCACTATAAAGAAAAATCCTCCACATTTGGCTTAAAAGTCTGGGACAGCCTCCTCCGATTAGTGACGTTTGTCATTGATGATGCCATTTATGTAATCTGGTGAAACATTGGAGTGAATTATGTTTCCTGTTGTTGAATAATCAATGATGAATGTCACATTACTCAACCTATGCATGATTACTGAGGAAAAGTGACATAAGAAAATACACATATCACTAGCGTAACTACTGTTTTTATTTTCTCAGTTTGTAAACATCACTTTTCATGTAATATTTTTCTGTCTTATACACCTGTTCCACTGTCATGGTTGGTCTCCTGGGCCCATTTTCACAAAGCCTCCTCTGGAATGGACCTTCCTAAGTACAGGAAGGTTAATTTCTTTCCTTTGGAAAGGCCACATTAAATTTAAGTCTCAAAAAACCTCCTTCAACTATCCTTAACAGACATAACGGGCAGAAAAACAATTTAACATTCCTAGAAGGATATTTCCTTAATTTAAAACTAAGTGCTTGGTTCCTTATACTTTAAGGGACTTTCCTTGAGTTTTGATGTCTCCTTTAAGCAGGGAGGAAGTTTTGTAAATCTGAGTTTCATTTAAGGAGGGATATATTCAAGGAACACCTTAAATTTAAGGCGACCTTTACCTTAAGGAGACATTGTCAAACTGGGCCATGATCACCTAGATAAAGTTCTCTAGAGCATTATCTTATTGTAGGACTCCATTGTTAACTCTGGAAGGTTGGTTGTAGACGATCAGAGATTTGTGTCAAAGATATCAAACTTCTTTTAAAAATCTGATTGGTGGAACATTTCTATTCCTGTTTACTGTTCCTGTTTACTGTTTTCTGTTCCTTACTCACAACCAACCGTTTTAGTCATATGGCAGTTACAATTAATATTCAGGATACTAAGTAATGTATGTGTGTTGCAACTAATCTTTAGGTTAGCACACAAATTTTAGTCAGAAGAGTCTACTGATTACTGCGCCCGAGTGTTCGGATTCTGAATGTGTCATCCAGATCTGGAACAGGGTCAACCAACTAGACATAGATCGGCTTTGACTAGGACCAAGCCATGGGTAGACCCCACCTTATGTGAAAATGCAATCTCCAATCTGATGTACAGGTTTTGAGTTATACAAGAAGATATTGCTAAACATTGACAACAATGATATTGCTAAAAATTGACAACAGCGATATGGCTTTAGAATGTTGGTAAAGTAATGAAATGTGATCTTTTTGGACAAAAAGTGAGTTCGATCAGTGAATAAAGCTGTCGTAGGGTATCAAAATATATCATATATATACGTTTAAGTTATCACCCTATCTTTCAAAATGGGAGTGCAACTGAAAAATGAAGCACGAGTTATACCCGCTATTGATAATATTACTGACGCTGTATAAATATTAAAAAGAGGCACAATTCTACTTCAGTGTTTATTAGCTTCTCTGGTTGTGGAGAAGTATCCTTCAGTTTGCCGTTCATTGTATTTTGACAGGAATTTGACAGTTTTGCCAAGGTCCTCAGTGTCCTAGTGGTTAGCAAGTTTGGTATCTGATCATAGGCTGTCACCTTTGTTGGCTCCACTCCCACAAGTAACAATGCCGAGGACCTGTCCCAATATGACCCTGGCTGTTGAACAGGATGTGAAACCCCAACTTTGACTGGACAGTTTTGCCCTGCAAACAATTGCTCTAGTAGACCCAAAAACATAAACGCCTGTCCACGGCAAATAACTGTTATTAATAGACAGCTTGTAATTAACTGACCTTATCAAAGATGTGCGGGAATTCATTCAAAATCTATCCAATGTTATAAATGTCTTAGAGAATTAATTCAGTGTGGTTTTTCATTCTTGTTTCGACAGCTCACATTTTAATTCACACAATGTATAAAATAAATATTATTTATTAATTTCTACAAGATTTGCATATTTATCCAGTCTCAGAGGTCTTGTTTTCAAAGTGATGGTAATTAATCTGAAATAACTAAGCATTCTGAATATGGTATTTAATCACTTGGCTCAACCCTCTGCAATCGAGGGTTTAAATACTTATGTCAACATGTAGGGTACACAGAAGACCTGTCCCAATATGCAATTTGTTTCGTTATTATTAAAAACAAAGGAATAGAGTTTCATTTTTATGCAGATGACACCCAGGTTTATGTCCATCTATCGCAGAAGAATTCATCTGCTGCCTTTGACTGTTGAAAGGTGCCTAGATAACGTAAAAGAGTGGATGGCAACTAGTAAACTCAAACTGAATTCAGATAAGACTGAGTTTATTGTATTTGGTTCAAAAAGACAGAGGGATAAGTTGAAAGCATTTTCCCAATTACCATCATGGGTAATCCCCTCTGCCCTGCTGAGTCAGACACAAAATTGGGAGTATGGTTTGAATCTGGTTTTTCATTGTACAAACATGTTCAGAATGTCAACAAAAGTTGTTTCGTGCAACTCCGTGACTTTAGATATGTCAGGCAGTTTTCTTACTCATGATGCCTCTGTACTTGTGGCCAGTGCTCTTGTTAGTAGTTGGTTGGACTACTGTAACTCACTTTTCAGGAGTCTTTCTAAGTTCAATCTTGGTAAGTCACAGTGCATCCAAAATAGTGCAGCTAGAATCGCATCAAATACCAGTAGATATGCTAGTATAACTCCTGTGCTTAAGAAATTGTATTGGCTTCCTGTTGAACTTCGCTCAGTCGTTAAAACAGACACCCTTTATTTACAAGTTTCTTTATACTGGTTTTCCCAAGTATTTTACTCCATATATCTCTTCCTATAGCAGCTCTTACAGTACCAGGCACAGTCAGAGTGATGGTAATTTCCTTGTAGTTCAAAGTTCCAACCCTCTATCCATAAATCTGTCAAGCAGTTTGGTTATAATTTTGCTTTTGATGCCCCCCACTGTTTGAAATGCTCTTCCTGATGAGATTCATCCGTCCCCCCTCCCTAGCCTCTTTCAGAAAGCAGCTCAAAACCTACCTGTACACCAAGGCATACCACCATAGTCTTACTCACCCCCTGGCATTCTTTGTGGTGGTTGGCCTTTTTTCTCTCACTGTATACTGAAATTGGTTCACTGTTTTGGTTTTGTTGCTCCTTAGAGTTCTCTTTAAATAGGGGAGATTAAGCGCTATAAAAGGTCAATTAGAATAGAATTTGTTAAGAAATATAAACCATTACCAAAGGACCATTGTTACCTTTGCCAAGGAGAATACATTTTTGAGTGGATTAGTTTGTTTGCTTCAAGAATACTCCAAACTTAATGAGTGCATCTTTATGATTTTTTATGTGAGAAGGACCTAACAAAAGGAAAGGGTGATTAAATTTGGGGAAAGCTCGAAATCATATTCTGTATACAAAAAATCCCGAATGCTTTGACAATTCTATTTTCAGTGGGTTTGGGGTTGAGATTACTCCAAAATTAATACAAAATCAGTATTTGGGTGAAATTACAATATGGGGGATACTCAGCTGCCTTGTTGGAGATCTGCACTTTCTTGTTATTTCTTTAATCTGGGTTTTTGTATGTTCCAAATAAAGGTACCCTGCTGACATAGCTTAACTTTGAAAAATTTCTCTTGCTTGAACTGCCATTATCCACTGCACGCCCATGCCCAACCCTACCCTCCTCTTGTTTGCTGCAAGCTATACAGAAAAATAACAACAATGAAAACAAAACAACAAGCCATTACCACCATATGAGGATGATGGGGACATTTCTCTTTTTAAGAGTAGTTAAACCTATGACCAAACAAAGTATCCCCTAGAGGGCATCCTCATAATGCACGCAGTGGGTTTTGGTCGGGCATCAGTCATTCATTAATTACAAGCTTGCAGTGCACTGAAGATTATTACTGACTTCTACCCCAAGCCTATAGTTTTCTATTATAACTCAATTTACAGTGGCATATTTTTCTTCGTTAAGACAGTTTCTGTTCTGGAATTCAAACTACAGAGTGATATAATGTCATCCATCGTGATCTTTTACTCGACAATTACTAGTTACAGCTGAAATGTCAGCAAAATGAGCTTGTGGTTCAATGGCCATGATGTCATCTCATCTATTCAGCAACTATTTTGGTACCAAACCTGCAACAGACAGCAGTGAAATATTATTTGCAGGGGCATAGTTACTCTTCATAATTTTTTTGTGAATTTTGACCAACTAATATATAATGGTTTCCTCTGCCCTTAAATCTATCCATCATGACATAACCTATACTATGTGTTGTATTAAATCCTGATAAATCAAATGTACCAGTTTCAATTCCAGGTAGGCCTGAATATATATGTATAGTATTTTATTTCTTTTTTTTCCAAAGTTCATGCATACAATTACAATTGCATACATGCTTAAAAGCATAAACATTACAGCCAGCCCAACAGAGGGCTTACATCTCACTCTAAATTTGCATAGAACTGATGTCTGATGACAAAATTAGTGTGGTTTTATATTTACAACCAACAGTGTATAAATCAGTTTTGAACAGCTACATGAGGGTACAATTTCCTATAACAAATACAAGTCTGTTATTACTAGTGTTCTCAATGTACCATTTTGTGGGACCGGGTGGGTAGTGATTTTAACTGGCAAGTGAATTTATTAGGTCCAGATATGTCTGTACCCTGGTCGTCCAACATGGGCGATATTGGGGGTACTCAGGTATGAGATTTTGGATTCAGGTAGATCTTCAACCATCGGGTACCCGGATTTTCGGATACCAGTTGAAATCACTAGTTATTACTTATATCAGTAAACAATTATATCCAAATTTTCAGATGCAGCAGTGCATGCTTAACGTGATACTTCAGGAAAAAATTTAGTTCAAGAAATCATTACTTGGTTCACAAACCTGTTATGGTTCATGCATCTTTCATAGCTTAAAAATGACCACGGCAACGTGGTGGTAACACACTCACCTCCCACCTCTGAGATCTGGGTTTGAATCCTAACCCAACCTCAAGTGGGAAAGCTGGTAGTTGCTTGCTGTTAGCTGCCAGTTTACAATACAAAATCTTGACCAACTCTTTATACTGGTTTACTGAGCCCTTCTAACCACATGTCACAATATAACTGATACAAAGGTACTTTGCAACTTGTGGGATCTTGGGCAGTATTCACAAAGGTGATTAAGTTGAGCTAAAATTAGTTTACTTTTTACAGACAAATGGCGTAGCTGATCTTTGGATTAAATTGGTGTTCAAGTTTAGCAAAATTTTAAATTTAGTACAGCAGATTCAACTATATTTTATCCAAAATTTAATCCATTTTGGAGAGATTTAAGCTAAATCCAAAAGTTAATTCCACCCCCAAAATTAGCTTAAACCATGGCATGATATGAATGTTTGATTTAAACATAAATACATAAATAAAGAATAAATAACTCCACTTTAATTTGTATTAACTGAGCAAATGTGAAAGGCTACATTCTTAATAGGTCTTTCTTTAAAAGTTTTTTTTACAATTGTACTTGTGTTTACCTTATTTGAGACTGCTTTAAAATTATCTCCACAATTACTTGAGAATAAGATATTCGTGACCCAATTCCTTATTGCAAACAAAGTAATTACTTTTCTTTCTTTTTACAGCATTGAAAGTTTCTTAAACATATCTCCGCCTGAGTATCTACGAATTTCCCGAACACCATCTTATTTTGGCTGAAAAAACATCTTCATGAAGTATGGATATAAATTAAACGAGTCAACATTGAGATGATTTCCTGTCTTATTTCCACCAACTTTCCTATAGTTCAGCTGCCCAAGTATTACTAGCCTTTATTAAGGCTTTCTTAGCTCTTAAGGCTTCATTACAATACGAAAATATTGCTAATGTTGATAAATACAATGGCAGTATAAAATGTTGACATCATTTGACAGCATATGTATATCATCAGTTTACTATTTGTTGAGGAGATTATGAGTTTTGAAAATGTACTGTAATTAGACATGACTCACATACAGTGTATACATGATTTAGCTAATGCATTCAGCACATTCTGAGTGTAAGTTTGGGGTAGAAATTTAAGGTCACCTAAACTCTAGAAAAAGTGAAATGACTTTAAGTTAAACCTTAAGTTAAGGTTAGGATTTTACTGGGCAAAAATAAGTGCAGAAAAGGCAGCACCTAAAAGAATTTTGTACTGATAAAAATTCAGGTATTATTTTATTTAACATTTACAGTGAGTTTTAAGATAGATATATCTATTTATAAAATTAATCAGACATACTCTATTTTTAAAATAAAAAATCATTCTTTATGCGTGGCCTTGGAGAGAATGGTACATAATTACCTAGCCCAAGGCAAGCCTAGCTCTCATTTTCTTCAAGTTATAAACCAGAGGCTGATGTGCTGTAATAAAAAGGAAATGGGATTTCTCTGGGGAGGATCATATCTCTGCACACTGAACTAGGAAAGGCAGGTGTCTGTGACGTCATCGGTTCAAGGTTGATTTTAAAAGAAAGGAAAGTAAATACACTGAAAAGTTCTTTTCATGTCTGGTATGTTTCAAAATGAAAGCAACCCCTCAGAGAAGCCTCAAAGTATTCTAGGAATTAACTAAGATCTGTAAATGACAATTGTAATATTAATAAGGAAACAATGCGTAAAACGTACATACCCTTGTCTATGGGTAATTGTTTAAAAATGGATTTTCAATCAAGATCCAGCTTTTGGATAATTGTTCTTGGTCAACTTTGAGGAGGGCCATGCCATTGGTAGACTCCACCTTAGGTCAAAATATAACCCCAATAAGATGAATATTTGTTTAGTTATTTATGTGGACAGAGTCCGAAAAACAACCCCAGAAACAATTGTGGATTCACAATCGGATCTGAATCACCTTTGGGGACAACTGAGGGTAACTAGCTTAAAAGCTGCACTGTGCCAAGTAGTGATAGATGTGCATAAAAAAATTTTCAACATGTTCAAAGATCTTCATGAGTGAATAGTTCTGTCTGAAACACTCGCAACTGCTTTTTAAGCTGTAACTATCTTGAAAACCAATCTTTTTAAGCGTGAGCTCTAGTGAGGCTCACACTTCTAGAGATCACTTTAAAATTTTTTTTGTCTCTGGACTTTTATGAATTGTGACACATCATGATGAGTATCTGTCTGTTGTCTGAAGTTAAGCAGCAATGGGCTACATTATTACTGGGATGGATGACCACTTTGTGCACTACTCGTGTCTCTGATGGTTTTGCGGCTCATGCTAGTAGACTAAAACCCCTTTCAGTTTGTTCTAATTATATTCTATCTTGTCAGTATGACAAACAATCTTGTCCACTCATTGCATGATATAATCATAGGTTTTAGGATTCCTCTTGAATATGGAACTACACAAATGTAGATATGATACATTGGTAAATAGAGGTTATGTAACTGGTGCTGTGTATTTGTTTTGTATTTTTTCTTCTTCATTTCTGTTTTGAAAAAAAGCCCAAAAAGTTATGACCTATTCTGATGACATTTTTTCCGGAAATGCTAACAATTGCGCAAGGAACAGAGGATTACATTTTAGTCTTGATCTAGATCCATATATTTTTAAAAATTATATTTTTGCGTCATAAACGCAAACAATATTGGAGGAGTTGGGCCCTGGCGCAGGTGTGTACTCTCTGAGTGGTCCTGGTTTTTGACTGGTACAAATTTTGAACCACATTACTATCTAATTATAGACATATAGTGTGTTGACATTTCAACTGCCTTACTTATTCTTTGTTTTTATTCCAATCTACTGTGAACTCGTTGACTGCACATACAATTGTTTATACATCCAGGACAGGGTTATTCTATAAAACAGCCCCATCGTATCAATAACAGTTGATTGAGATATTTTCACAAAACATTTAGCCTCTCTTTGTTTTACTAATGTAACACTGCAATATATATATATATTGTCTTTAATCCAGTGTCAAGTCAGTAAGTCGATGATATGTGATACTTATTGCTCGTTAAACCATTCACCTATTTGTATTTTACTATTGTTTTTCTGTGCTATATTCTCAATAACCTTGACCAAAAATAAATCCACAGTTGAACAACCGAAAATTGCAGCATGTCATAGTCAACTATTTATATTCAAGTTAATAGGTTGTTTATTTGGATAAAATAGAATGCATATTGTCCGTATATATGTTCTGGAGTCCAGACGTCTGTTTGACAATTAACTGAGAAACACTCAAGGTACTAATTAATTTGAAAAAATTCAAACAATTAGCAAAAGAAACATTTGATATAAACATCTAATACTATCTTTCAGTCTAACTTTTCAGTGACCAGAACCCACATTGACTAACAGTCTTAAGGGCTGTACAAAAACCCACACATAAGCACAACAGTAGAACAGCAGTATAAGAATAACAAGAGGACTCGGAGATGGCATACCTCCGCCAAAGCACATAATAATAAGTAAATGGAAAAATCTGGATCTTCGATATTTTGAGATCAGTCTCAAAATTCAATGGGATCTTAGTTGACTCATCTTCTCATTTTTTCATGAAGATCCAACCACTACTATTTGTGCAATCCTGCTAACAATCAAACAGACGAACAGGCAAACAAACAGTCAAGAATTTAATACCTTCTTGGCGGAATTAATAAGAATATTTATGTTAATGGTTGTGGAGCCAGTTTATGTTCCAAAGAAAACTGAGAAAGGTCAACAAGTAGTCCACGGTCATTCTTAGTGCATTTTAGACTGCAAAAGTCTGATTACAGGTAAAATAAAACAACAATTATTATCATAAAAATCAAAAGGAAAATAGGAAAGTGTGTCCATAAAACACAATATTCTCAGTGTCAATAAATACACCAGTTTGAACTATGATTTTATAGAGCATGTATTTACCAAGACAATTGTGCAAATAAGGAATTATCCAAATGTCAACTTAGTCATTGTCTTATATGCTTTTGTACTTCCTTTTGTGTTCTTTAAAATTCAAATTAAGGACTATAATAATGCATTGTAGATGATTTATAATTATGTTTTTTATATGCATATGGATTTATCTTATAACAAAATATGATAAAACAAGTATATTTACCAAATAGAAACAAACGATAACTGAACATAGAAAGGTATCTTTAACCTGTTTGTGTTTATATAATATTCAGTCTATCTGGCCCAATGTAACACTGTCAGAGAGAAGATAAGCTGTTTATAATCTCTGCTTTCTTTCACTAATTGACATGGACTTGTTTTCACACATATCAAAAACAGAGATTTCCTCTATTATTGGTATTCCATGACTAAGCCGACAACAGTTAACTTTCAAGAGTTCTAAAAACTCCCATACAGGGAAAATAAAGGAATATGGTGGATAGATCGGAAGTACACAGGCGGAAGTAGAGCATGGAATGATGGGTCCCTTGAAGGGGTGGGAAGATCAAACCAATTGGCTCTTGTGCCATGAGCACATTATGCACACTGTAGGATTATAACAATTAATAAAGGGTTGAAAACCTCAACGACCTTCACTCTTATCCAATCTGTACTTGGGGGGATTGTGATCTATTTTCCTGATGACATTTGAGGTGCAGATTTTTTGGGTTCAGTGTACACAGACCTTTGTTGTGACATCAGGTAGGAATAGGCACATTACCTAAACAAAGGCACTGACTGATCTGTCACCTGGAGAGGACAGTTTTTGTCAATGTAACAGGACATAGGTCAAGACTGGTGAAAGTTAGCCTGCTTCCCATCACACTTTGTAGAAACTATTTCTTTTTAAAGAAGTTTCAAAACCAACTAATATTCTATTTCATTATCAATATTTGATGCCTGAGGTCCAAGTGTATAATATAAAAAGTAAAATAAATAATAAACATAATATTAATTAAATTAGTTAAAGCAAAATTCCTTATTCAAGACAATCGATCAAAGGATTGCACTTCAGATGAACTAGGTGAAGGTCACTCTGAACGATACCAGTCCCTTTTTCGTTAAATTTGACTGGGCCCAATTTTTGTGAGGGTAGCTGACTAATTCATTGTAATTTGTTCTGCTATGTTGCAAATTAGAAAATGAGATAATATTATGATTGTCATAGATTTAAACAAAGACTCAATTCAGGCAATTTAATATCAGTTGAAACAAAACTTTCATGAATTATCTTAGGTTTCAACGAGAATGGGCATCATATAATACCTGGATAAAGAAACAACCTATTATAAACAACCAATATATTGAGGATTTTTTTCATCTTTGAAAAGCCCTGAAGAAATTATGACGTTTAGAAATAATATTCAAGTGACATCCTCCACACTACTTCAATCAATAGCCATAAATTTTAATTAAAGATGTTTTTATTTTAATTATCTCCCCACTAGTTTAGTCTTCCAGTCACTTCTGGGGTTACCAGTAATTCTATTATTCTACAATCATTACAACAGAAGAAATACCTTAGAGTTAATCTATCACAGATATTTCTGTTTTGCTGTTTGTTTATCGGATTTTAATTGAATCACAAAGAATGGATTGATTGAAAAGGGGGAAGAATTGCCAAGTCTTGTAAACACAGGTGTTATACATCTCATTTGTGTTGTATGTCTTTCTGAGGATCGTAGCCTTCATAATTGGAAGAATTTAAATTTAAAAAAATACAGAAGTATATCTAGACAAGAGTACATGTACAAACAACTTTAATAAATATGTTCAATAAATTGATATACTTTGAGAGTCTCAAAATCAAAGATAAAGTGCAATATAATGGTTTAGTTTAAAGTGATTTCCTTTTGTTGCAAAAATGGCATAGGAATGTAGTCTATGGAATTTGTCAGTCAACAAAAGCATAAACAAGCATGTCTCTCATTTTGTTCCTCTGCATTCATAGACTAAATGGCTACATTGAATAGGACACTCTTTATTTTCCTTGGACAGAATTTTACACCAAGTCAAACTGAAAAACAAAGTCTATGATTTGATTGTTACAAAGGTTAAATATTTGCCAAACAATCTCTCTTCTTCCTGTCAATATTTTGTCTCTGTCCACTTTCTTGGAGGTTTCTATACTAAATAAGCTTGTTACATTGTTTCTAAAGTAAATGCATGGTTCAGGTCTTAGGGGGGTTTCACACTTACTGGATGAATGGGCACATTCTTAAAATGTAGCCAATTGAACAGGGCCAACGAAACATAGTATTATATGTTTGCTGCATATGGTGGTGAATGGTAACAATGACTGTGGCGTGACATTTTCACTAGTTATAACATTGTAAAAATATTACTACATAAGAGAAGTTTGGATTAAAGGGATTGGTCGTAAAATTCTCACTCACAAGGTTTTCAAATATATTCTGTATACATAAATATAAGTACAATCTTCATGAGTGCAAATTGGTTGAACTGCTGACAAAATTACCCTAATTACCTCAGGACATAAGTCGTGAGGCAAATCTGCTGAATTATAACTGGAGTATTAGATATGTATTTATAAATTAACGCTATATTTCCTAAAGTTAGTTGTGGACCATTCACACTGTTCCTTATGGTTGTATCAACACTTATTTGAATTTTTTTCATTATGAGCTGGTCTATAATGTTCCATAAATGGAAGTGCAAGTGTAAGAATGAGCTTACCCTTAAAGCAATCCACCCTTTATCTCTTCAGTGTTAACATTTTTGTGAAGCATGTGAACACTTGTTCCAGGCATTTCAAACATATAAAATAATTTGCCACATGCTGAAAATACTGGTCACACCCATTCTATCTAAATATGAATCCCGACTTATGAAATCAAATGGATGCTACCAAAACACGTATCACATGAAACTACAAATCTGCCACTGTGGCCTAGTGGGTTACACACTAACCTAAGAACACAGAAGACATGGGTTCAATCCCAGGTACAGGCAGATACATAGTGGCTTGGATGACCACTTAAAATGGCAATCCTCTGTCATTGGGTCCTATCCCCAGTGGCAGGTTAAAGAACCTCAAGGACGTTGATAAATGGTCATCCTTGAGCCCCTGTCTTTTAGTTAGGGGAATATCAGTAACTTGAGAGTTGGGCTGTACTTCTGCAGTCGGAAGGGTCATATAGCGTTTTGAGTCCTGTAGTACATGGATATATTGCGCTGAGTATAATAACTACAATACAATACAAAGGAGCTCACAACAAGTTAATTATTTTGCATCTGTATGTCATTCAAGAGGCCAACACAGAACAAATGGAGCATTGAGACAGGTGTTTTAAGCATGCCTAAAATGTGGTGACTCAAATAGATAGAAAGATTTTTTTTTTACTTTGCTACAAGCATTAATGGAAATATTTGATCAACACAGGAAAACCTGTCTCCTTTATTTAGCAAACTAGATGATTACCATGTCACAAGGGAATTTGCAATATTTTTCTAATCACAGGTTTTTTAAAAACAATATCGGTGTATTCATAATTATTTCCATTTCATTATGAAATGTTAACCATTATAAATAGCGCTATAAGACAAATAACATTATTGTAGATTAAAACATGTCCATAATGATTCTTTTAATCATCGATCCAGTACTAATTTATTATTAGTTATTTATTTATTGTTGGTTGGTTGGTTGGTTTTACATCATGCCTAGTACCCTGTATCAGTTATATTGTGAGGAGTAGTTGGAGGGGGCAGCGGAAACCAGTATATACAGTTGGTCAAGGTTTTCTACTGCAAACAGTAGACCACCAGCAAGAAACTACCAGCTTTCCCACTTGAGGTCGGGCCAAGATTCCAACTCTGATCTCAGTAAATATAGATGAATGAATGCAATTTTCTGTTCAAATTTTAATGTGCAAGTACCATGATTTGGAAATGTGTTCCTCTGAACAATATTTTATACAATTAAATATACATTTGGGGGATTTGGCCGGTGGACATTTGGCGAGTGACTTTTCGGGGTGGTAGGACAATAAGCCGGTGATGTATAGTACTCTTACTTAGGTAAATTGTTTTCAGGGTCATAATAAGATTAAATTTTTATATATGTCAATATTTTTATGTCATTTATAATAAATAAAATACTCTGTTCTTTACCATTCATGTACCATAACTTTCAAAACAGGATATCTATCAAGCTTCCAGGTTTCAGGGGAAACTAGTCACCAAGATATTTACAACCCTACTCTACATAAGTCAGACTGCATCTTATAAAACCAGAAAGAGAATTCCAAAGAGTAAGAGCATAATGAATGATTGAAATAGAAAAATAACCCTTTAGAACTTTTAAATCAAAGGGTAGAATTTGAAGGAACTTTTTTGAAACGACGTCTTGGTATTTCTGGACTAGATATGCAAGTGGAGACTTTCACTGAGATGTACTAGTTAACCATGTTTAATACTTTACATGTAATCAATCCAATTTTGAACTCAACTAAATGTTTTACTGGAAGCCAGTGGAGATGTTCCAGTTGTAGTACACAGTGGGGAACCCTGGAAGATCGAGTCACTACCCTTCAGTGTTAACTGACAGAACTGAAACCTCTCTGCAAATATGGCACCTGACTTACTTAGAACAACAACAAAAAAATAAATGCCACACTCTGGAAAACAATTGGCGGTGAGTGTGTATCACCCAGCACACATACACACAATTAGGTTACTTGGTGTTTCATTAGGCTTTCTGAAGGCTGAAGTCACACAAGCAGCACATGTGACAGACACAACTAACTGCTAATTGCAACTCTGATTGAAATACCACTCTGTAAACAACCCAACGATTTCTGCCTGATGAGAGTTTGTGCACAGGATGCCAATAAACACACACACACACTTGAGAATTGCATTGATTATAACCTTCAATTGGAGGTTGTGTTTGTGGGTGTGTATGTCTTTCTGTCTGTTGTTTTGTCTGGGATTGTGATAACTCCAAAAGTAATGGACAGATCTTTCGGAAGTTTTTTTTTTGTGGATAACTGTTTAAGGTCACAATGCACCAACTATGACATAAGATGATGCCATACAAACAGACAACAAGAGCACTCTGAGAGTACATGCATCCGCTAAGACCCTGCACCTCAAACATTATTTGTGTGTGCTATGATAGAAACAGACATTTTAAAAATCCCTGGATCCAGACTGTGATGAAAAAAATAACAATCAAAATCTAATAATTTGTTCCATGTGCCATGGTCAATATTTGCTTAATATTTCATCAAAATCTATCTCTAACAATTCAGTTGTTTTGCAATAATTTGTTCCATGTGCCATGGTCAATATTTGCTTAATATTTCATCAAAATCTATCTGTAACAATTCAGTTGTTTTGCAAGGAAACAGACAAACACATGCTGTCAAATACATTACAAATGTATCTCCTTGTCAGGGGTAAATCTATGCGAATACTTCTGTCATGAATATCATGTATTTGATATTTTGGTCTTGCAAACAGCAATTCCACTATCATACAAATATTTTAAACAACATACATTCCCTTTCAGACACCTGTCCAATCTTTGCTGCCCCACCATAATCTTTAATCCTTCCAATGTGCACACACTGGCAAAAATCTACAGGACATCTGAAGGATTTAGTGAGTTGACCTTTAAAGAGGGATATTTTGGAGTAGTTAAAGATCCATTGGGCTAGCAAAACAATGGCAACACACACCTGCCTCAGTATTTATAGCCAGCAGCCTTAGCAGGAGTTAGTTTGTGTCTCTGGATATGTGTGTGTATGTGGTGTGTCCAGCACTGTGATAGCAAAGAACCTTTAAATGGTCTAGCTGGAGTGTTAACAAGATTTGTGCTGAAGATAGCTTGGGTTTCTTGGATTTTATTGCTGATTTCTTAGAGTTATTGGGAGTGATTGACTTTATATGGTAAACAGATGTTATAAGTTAATGTTCCCTTTGCTTCTATATATCTGATGATACATGTGGCTAAAAAGTTAAAAGACACATTGAAGAATAATAAATGAAACAGAACAGGTATGAGTTTATTTTATTAGTTTTATAACTGCCAGTTTCATTTGTCTTTATTACTTTTGATGGCAGTTTATGCAAAGAATATCTTTTACTTTTGCACAATCCTAAACAAGAAATATAATAATCTACCACATTACAAAAGCATTGATAGTAGTCAGTGCAAAGTTGAGATATTATTTTGCAGATTCATCTGGCAATTATTACATTGAATATTTTCGTGGAAGTATGGTACTAAGTTTGCGCTGTTCTGTGCTGTGCTTACGAGCTATGTACAAGCCAAATATGTGCAACTCATCAAGGCTCATTTGTGACACATTTCTTGTTTTGGTAGTAACCAATAGGTTTCATGAGTTTGTATTCGTGTTTGTGGAGGATGTGTTCGACAAAACACTTAGAATGTTTCCCACACTTAGTAAATTTTTCAAATGTTCAAAAACCTACCGCAAGCTCTCATGTGCTAAACCTAAATGTCCGCTTGTTTGTAAACATGCACTACTAAAGCAGGTGGTCTCTGTTTGGAGTCACGAGGAGAAGGCCAGGAAGCAATATTCAGATACGAGTTGCTATGCCCTCAAACTTCAAAATATTGGGGAGAATCTGTATTCAATGAGCAATCTACAACCTTTTTAAGAAACTAGTTTATTTTATAAATTTGTCTTGTGTGTTACTTTTAACAGGTATTTAATATTTCTATATATAAATTTAAAGGCACTGGGGGCCTAGTACTTAGCAAATTTGGGATCCAATCATAGGCTGTCACATCTGTGTGTGTTTATGACACTGTCTGTTGTATGGGACTTAAAGCCTAAATTTAACATAATTATTTTAAAAGCATAATATTTCTTTTAGAAAATCTTAAAATGCTATTTAAAATTTATTTAGGGTTTTACTTCTCTTTCAACACTGAACAGGTCATATCACGACTGGGTAGTTTTGTGGACAGAGGAAACCAGTACATGAGTTGATCAAGGTTCTGTACTGTTAACTGCCAACCAGCAGTAAGCAACGACCAACTTTCCCACATAAGTTCCGGGTTTGAACTGCCGACTTCAGAGGTGAGAGGCGAGTGTGTTACCACTGTGGTCCCGTCCAATAAATGTTGAAGCATTCTTCAAAGCAGAAATAATTTTGTACCGGATCACATTATATTATAGCTGGTGTCTATAGATACCCTTTATATAGTCTTCTCTCTACCAGATGCTAGCATGGTGATGAGCTCTTTCTGGTTTACACCAATTCAGCACTTTCAGCAAGAAAGTACCAGCTTTCCCACTTGAGGTCGAGCCAAAATTCGACAGTGGACGGTGATATATATTGCACTTACTTTTTCTGGTACTTGGTATATAAACTCTTGTAGACAATATATTATTATTATTATCTTAGGCTTGACAGAGATTTGCACTTTCTAAGGTCCCTTATAGTTTCTTGTCTCATGGTATCATACCACTCAAAACATCTTTCACAAGTAATCAGTTTTCGTGCAATAATGCAAGTCTTTGGCAGAAGCCACGTAAAACGGCTATCTTTTAGTGTTATGGGTGTTAGAGTTTCTTGAATAATGCATGCGTGTATAAATTATGGAACGGAAGTACACAGTAGGGTAAGTAGACAGAGATATATGTGCAACATCAAAAGCTTTTAATGGAAACCAGTCTGATCTAGTTGATTGTGATACTGTTCTTTATCTCTGGGATTAATTAGCTGCCAACAGCTGTTATGGCATATTCATAAGGATTAAGTACCATAGACAGTACACAGACATTTATTGTGCAGTCTTAATTAGGCAACAGGAAGAAAGGGCTGTCATAAGTTGTAACACACGTGCAGTTAATGAACAATGATAAATGAGCTTCTTAAATCAATAGACTGTTATTCTGTAGGTTAAACATGTAGCTTACTATATTAATTATCATTCAAGCAATGTATTTGAGGTATAAACTAGTAAATAAAAACCAGGTATAACTAATATTTTTTTTATTCCTTATGCCTCTTGATGTGTATATTTTTGCAAGGTTTACAAAACTAGTGCCAAAGTCTTGTAAACTTTTCTATAATAATATAACTTGTAGCATATTACATACATAGTACATATATTGATTGTGATATATGTATCTATAATAATATAACTTGTAGCATATTACATACATAGTACATATATTGACTGTGATATATGTATCTATAATAATATAATTTGTAGCATATTACATACATAGTACATACATTTGAAAGATTGTTTTAAAGAGCTAATGGTCATATTTCTTGCATTAAAGTAAATGAAAAAATCGTCACCCATTTACTCAAAATCAACAAAATACTTCCAAAGTAAGGGGCACCAGAGAACTGAAAAGGTCCTTTCTTCCCGGTATTTAAGTCAAATAAATCCTGTGGTAGATAATAAAACTGAGGTATTTACGATTCTAAAGCCTGATTTTGTTTTCCTGGTAAACAAAAACTTTCACATTTTCAACTCTTCAATACCTATTCTAGTCTTGCCACTCCTTGGCGATGGGTTTGCACTCTTTTAAGAGCCATCTTATTTGGAGTTGGGATTTATAGATCAAGTAGAATGCCCATGAAAATACCTGGAGATAATATTGATGTTATGGCTTAGTAGTTTTGATTGTAATAGATTGTGTCCTTTGTGACCTATGGTAAACATTGGGACATAAAGGATAGCTTTTACACTGGCCTGTAGGTGGATTGGGATGTGTGGGAATAAATGGGGAGGGGGGAAAGGTGAATGTTTAGTTGTAATGTGCACAGGACAAGGCAAAAACTGGAGCCCAAATGTATACACAGTTAGGCCAAGGTATAGTTATTTTTTGTTACTATGTAGTTTGAAAAATCCAATCTACATATTGAATTGGATGTACAAGTAAAACAATAACGGCAGTTTATATGGTGGAATAAACAAGCTCTTCACATTTCTCATGATTTCTATTACAAATGCCAATTTCGTTCAGGTACACCTCGCACCTTTTATCATGTAAGAATTTTACACTGGTCAACTATACTGTGATATGTGATGGTACACTTTGAGTTGCATGGATTTGGTAACAGCCATCTTATGCCTTAGAGGAGAGTAGGAAATTTGAATGTGAAACACAATTACTAACTCGAAAAACACAGGTTGGAAAAAATACGAGATAGTTTTAAAACAGTCAAACCATTTTACAATCTGGCCTGGGTTTTGAAGTACCCAACGGTTTTGTTTACCAAATGTCGAGTAAGTCAAGGTAATCAACATGTCATTCAAGATGTATATTATGTACCTTTTTACTTTCACTCAAGAAAGTTGGTGAGGGGATCATAGTTGTGTCTGTATCTTTGTCTGTTTGCTTGTTTGTTTTTCTGTACACTTAAAGCTTAAAACGCACTAGACTTGTGTATGCATGTGTAACAACTTATTTTGTATCAATGACTTATTTTGTATTACCTGACTTATTTTGTATCAATTTTTGACTTATTTCATTTTACCAACTTATTTTGTAGTAAAATTGCCTTATTTTGTAATACTTGTCCGACTTATTTTGTACCAACCGATGACTTAATATGTTACAAAACGGTGCACAGAATTTTGACCAGATTTCAGGGTGATACAAAATAAGTCTATAATACAAAATAAGCTGCTCTATAGACAACTTGTTTTGTATCACTAACTTATTTTGTATTATCAGGTTATAAAACTCCAAACTGTGTAAGAAATTTTGTTTTTAAATCTGTGGAACTCTTTATTCATTATGTTTATGTTAAAACAAGACTTTTGCATAGATTACACTAAAACATAGATCATAAGTCAGGAAATACAACCATACTGTTATATTTTCTAAAATATGCCACTTATTAGCCATTCCATGAAAGACCATGCAATTTTCCTTGGATGTGTAGCCATTCCTATTGGAAATTGAAGAGTCTGCACATCTCTAAAATGCCTGGGTAAAATTATGTGAAGCGGAGTTTGATTGGTTTACCATCTTAAGAATATTTTGGAAATAATGTTATTGAACTACTTTTTTGGTATATTATGATTTTTTTGTCACAATGATATATAGTGTATTATTTTCTTTATAGGGGGTTTGTAAAGTTGCATTTAATTAACCAGTGTCATTGGAAATTATAAGAATATTACAGCATGGATTACAATGGTATTTCCTAAATATTCAGAAAGGTACATGAATATTTATTTTGATAAAAGTATAGCAATTGTAACAAAACTGTATAATAGGAACTTATCAATCAGCAATTTTCAAGGCAATTTGACCTTAAAGAGTTTTATTATCAAGGAAAATGACATTTATTCTATGATCATTTTGTGGTTGAATTTGTTTGTGTACAATTTAAAACTTGACATTAATTTTTTTCAGCCTTTTCATGTAATTTTCATGATATTTTTGTGGAACAAGGACTTCTTTCAATGGTAATTAGCACATAAGAATTGGAAAAATTGTATTTATCCCTCAAATTTTAGTACCTGCAAAGATTTTGGTTATTAAAATGATACATAGTCATTCTTGTTTTCTTTCTGATACAACAAAAATGCTTAATGCTACCAATGGATAAACACATTTACCACCTTCTCTATAATCTATTGAATAATGCTGAGCTGACATGTGATTACCATTTGCTTGTTGTCTATAGAATTGGACATTTTGCATGATAGAATTTGGGATATATGTAGTTTTTACGCTGTACAGGTATTGTTGTCACCTATGGTGTCAGGCTGGCCAGTTGGGTAGTCTCTTGGCCAAGTGGGAGGGCTGGTTCAGTATAGACTTGTTCCTGCTGTGTCTCATAAAGGGTAGAATGTTGAGCCTTGATAGAGATATTAAGAGACACTGGTTAGGTGGTGTAGGTGTGCGACATCACAGTATGACCTTGATTTGACCTTTGACCTTGCTGTAGTAACTTTGATCATTAAAATCTTATTGCAGGAGGTTGATACTTGGTAGGGATATTGGTTAGGAAGTTGTAGGTTAGCAATGTGCACTCTAACATGTAGACCTTTGACCTTGTCGTAGCAATGCTGACCTTTATAGTCTTTAGAAAGTTGATGCTTCACATGAACATTGGCTGGGTGACAGGTGTATTGTTAAACTTCATAGTCTTACATCAATGATCCCTATAACTTTTACTCTGTAATGTTGAACATGAATATTTCATTTAGGCAGATGTTTCTTGAGTGTACAAAGTGTACATTTTAACATCTAATCTCGTGGAATTCATTGATTTTTCCCAAGGTTGTGGGATCTGGGCATCTCTGATGCTATTTTTATCTGGAAACACAACATGTTTATTGCTACATTCATACTTTCACAAGTATATTCCAGTCTAAGATTTAACACCAAACTCAAATTCATTCACGGACGCAGATAAAATTTTCAAGATACTACTGACTAGTCTAATCAGTTATATCTCTATGAAATGTCAGTGCTAAAAATGAGAATTACTATCTGGCAAATGGTAAATGGACTACAAGATTGAATACAGTAAGGCTTAAATCCTTTGAGCCCATCCTTTGATGGAGACAAGGCACTATAAAAGGTGAATTGAAATTACTACACAAAAAGTCAGTGATACAAAACAAGTTGTCTACAAAGCAGTTTATTTTGTACTATCGACTTTTTTTTGTATCACCCTAAAGCCTTGTCAAAATTCTGGGCTCCTTTTTGTGACATATTAAGTCAACTGCTGATACGAAATAAGTCAGCCAAGTAACACAAAATAAGGCACTTTTACTACAAAATAAGTCAGTAATACAAAATAAGTCAAAAATTGATACAAAATAAATCAGGTAATACAAAATAAGTCGTTGATACAAAATAAGTTGTTACATGCATGTGTGTATATGCAAGAAAAGCTTTCAATGTAAATGACATTACTTAAACTGACTGTCTGCTATAAAAATACGCAATAAAAATCTACCCAGGATCAAAGCAGGTAAGTTTATACTGAATGCATACGCAAGGCTATGTATGCATACGACTGAGCATACGCCTACACAAGTCTGCTCAAAACTATTCATCTGACCGGAGTCACATTTTCACAGTGGCTCAGTCCTCCTGAAAAGATTATATCATTCCAGATCTGGATCATGACTCTACGGATTTTATTTTTCAACGATAACTGCTCCATTAACTCAAAAAACTGTTAAGTGCTTTGGAGGTCTTATTTTCATACAAGGTAGCTATTTATCCCTGGCTTGGTCATCCTCAAATGTTATCTAGATCTACATTGAAAATCAAGACATTTTTTAAAGGATTTTTTTTCCTAATATCTCATTCAAGATACTGGGCAAAGATTCGCGTTACTTCAGACACTGCTTGTTTCTCACTCAGTTATAACACTGTTTAACTATACTGAAAGAAAGAATATTATAAATAAGGACCAATATGGTTGATCATTAATACACATAGTACATGCGCTTGCTATGCGCTGTCTCCAATCCTTGAGTCAAGAATTTACTCCTTTAAAATGCCATTCATTATGCATATTAGATTATCTTAATGGAATTTAAACACTGATTAAGTGTTTTAACTTTTAACTTTAACGTCGCTTTCAACACTCTATAGGTCATATTATGACAGGTAGTTTTTTTGAGCAGAGGAAACCAGTACACACACAAGGTTCTGTGCTGTTAACTGCTTCCCACATAAGATTTGGGGGTTTGAACCGCCGGCCTCTGAGGTTGGAGGTGAGTGTGTTACCAATTCGCCATCTTGGCTCCCATTCCCTAAGTAATGCCCCATTTACACTACAGATGGTATGTCCCACGCTCACCCCATTTCGTCCGAGTTGTTCACACTACAGGCAGACGGCCACTGATTGGACACGGTTTTTAAAGCAACAATAACAGCAGGATGACAGTACTACAAACATTGGTCACTGAGTAAGCAACCTCCATGAACCCCAACTCTCCTTCAGTAGCCCCAGTGGACCTTAGCTCACCTTATGTTGCTGTATTTCACTGAAAGAGTACCAAATTACAACCTTATGAACACCGTGGACCACACCTTTGGTTACCGTAGTAAGAAATTTATACGTGTATTCGCAAAATTGTCTGCGTATGCCTATGGTACCAAAATCAGAGGCAGAAATTTCAAACATTTTAAAATATCCATAGGATTCGTAGGGTAATAGATGGTTCACCACTGACTCGCAAGGTCGTATACGGACATCAGTCGGTGATCCAAGGACAGGGGCATTTCACCAAACTTGGGTTATCGTGGGTGATACCGCCTGTAATGTGAATGGAGTATAAGTGAATATCTGCCTGGACCAAAATGGTTGATCGGAAAAAAACCTGTAGATTATAGGTACATATTTCACATGTTATGGACACAAGAATAACTCATGTTTGCAGTGCAAATATCCCCCAGACGTGCACAAAAACGCCATTAGTGCAATATAATAATACTTAACAATGGCTTATTACCAGCAGCAGAATTCAATGATCCTAAACACACTAATAAAAGGGGAATGCTAATAACTCTGGGTTATATATATTCCTCTGTGACTCATTTTAAACTACAATTGTGAACTCATCAGAGATCTTTGTCCCTATGTGAGTTAATAAAGTATTTCTTGTTAATGCCTTTTATCAATTCTCTGAACAGGAAATTGCTCCACAAGGTCAGTACAGGTAACTGTTTGCAACATAGCTTAGTAAAATAAAATTTCTAAACTTGTAACATCACAAATAATTAACAAAAAGTGAAAATGAGACAATATGCAATGATAAATATTTTGTTTAGGGTGGCTCCAATTCGGCAAAAGCTTGTCAAGTGTATTTGTAATTACTAGTCTATATATAGGGCTGTTTGATCATAGTTTTACAAAGGCTTAAGTGTGTCTGGAAACTATATAATAACAACCTGTGAAGCTAAATATGGTAAAAAAGAAATGCCCCCCCCCCCCTATTCCATGTAGTTACAGTTTAAAAGAAATAGATTTCACCCATAATAACACAGATTTCTTTGTGAATAAGCAATTAATACATTCGCCTCTAGTTGTGAATTAAATAGAACTATTTAATATATTCCAGGCCACCAGAATAATAGTGGCACCCGTGTTGAACAGAAATCAGTGTACATTCAAAATAAATTGATACAAGTACTTCAGGAAGGGGGTGGGAGAAATGTGTGCTGTGTGTACAAAAGATATAAAGGGTGTTGGTTTTCAAACAATACTGTTATGTGTTTCCATTTGTATGTCTAGAAATGCCAATGAGTTCCAAAGGATTATGAGAATTATGAGACATTCCTATTTTACACTTAATGGGAGATTAAGGGAATGATTATGTGAATTTGTTGCATTAGGACACAACAACAGGAAATGAAACACAATGACATAAAGGGTGAGTAGTACTTATTAAAGGAGTGTAAAGATACGGAATGGTCGCCAATAAATGTAATGACTACAAAAGTAAAGAAAGATTTTTAATGGGGGGATATATCGAAGAAGGCATGGATAATAAGACATCAATGTGAATTCCAATGGGTATTGATAGCTGTACAATTTTACATTTCTTGATTTTAATCCAGTTGGATTTGTTATCATAAGGATATTAGTTTCTGGTGCACAACCTACAAAGTGTGAGTTTTATATACATTTACTAATTTTAGTCTAACGAGATTTGTTATGACAAGGCTACTAGTTCTTGATATACAAATTCTACAATGTGAGTTTAATGGACATTTATTCATTTAAATCAAATGAGATATTTTTATAATAAGGATATTTGTTTCTGGTGCACAAGTTCGAAAGAGTGAGTCTTATATACATTTAATCATTTTAATCTAATGAGATTTGTTATGATAAGGATACCAGCTTCTTGGATACAACTTCTAAAATGTGAGTTTTTCATATATTTATTCATTTAAACCAAACTGGATTTTATGATAAATATACTAGTTTCTGATAAGAGGCCACGGTGGCGCTGTGGTAACACAATCGTCTCCTACCTCTGAGGGTTGGCGGCTCAAACCCTTGATATTAAGCGGGAAAGATGGTAGCTGTTTACCATTGGTCGGCAGTGTGCAGTACAAAACCTTGACCAACTGTAATAATGGCATCCTCTGCGCACAAAATTGCCAGTGCTGATATAACCTGTACAACCCCAAATAAAAACAAACACCAGCGCAGATTATGAATATCTTATACAGATAAAAATTCAAATAATTTACTAGTTTACAGTGCTTTTTAATGGGAGATAAAACAATTCCTACATGTAGTCAATGTCCTATATTGGCTTAAAAGTCAGAATTTGAATCCGGAAATACCCCCAAAAGAGTTAATTTATGTCCGTCTTAAGATCAGCTGCCATTTTTTAATCTTATATGGTATTCTGGTCTAGTGGTGAACAAGTTTGGCATCTAATTACAGGCCGTTGACTCTGTCTGGGTTCATCTACCACAAGTGATAATGCTGAGGGCCTGACAAGACACCACCTTTGAACTTAGTGTTTGGTACTCTGAACTCCGGATATACTGTATAAGTAAATTTTAGGCTACAAGAAAATTTCAACAACTCTTTCTGTGTAAGAAATCCACGGGGTTTAATATAGATGAAAGATTAATATAGATGTAATATTTCACAAGGAATTAATTTTCACTATCCAAGCTCATTAGCTAAAACAGCTGAAATTAATGCCTTGTGAAAATTTCAACTTTTACTGTATTTCAGCGGTCCGGATGGCAACCAATCATAAGTTGGTGCACTATATTTTATTTTGTGCCAAGGTATGGCGGAAGTAGTGGAAAAAGAACCCTTAACAGTAGCTACATGAGACCCCTTGTTGTTAAACTCGATAAACATGCATTGCAGAATTTTTTCTGCCAAACACTTCTCTCTATCAATTTGCTCTGTTTCGTTTCATTTCTGCAATCAAACTGATGGCATAACCACACTGTGTACTCGTACCATCTATCTATCAATGTCTTGAACACTCTTCATACTTCGTTTTAGTGGGCCTTCCCTCACCCTTCCACCTTAAATGTTTTTATGCTCAAAACTATACTAAATCACACTGGTACTGGATGGCTTTTATTTGAGCAAGTGTTCGGCACAGGTGTGTAGTAGTGGGTCGAATACTCACTTCTCGCCGCTCAGGTTCTACGTTTGATTTCTGGTCAGACCTGAGATGGGAAAATTTCATAGATGCTTGCCAATACAGGTTTTTATTGTGGACTTTCGACCAACTTGTATGCTCTGCATTCCTCCATCCCATCATCTACCTTTTGCGATGTGACTTATACCACATGTATACAATATGTTGATAGCAATGTGTCCAACCCAGTCAAACAGTCAATCAAGCAAGTGTCATGCCTATTCTGTTGTTTGATGAATTTGTCACTTTCGTGTGTGTTAATGTATTGGATTTGCATCCGTTTCCAGAGTTGCTGAGTTGACTATTTTGTTAGTTTAACACACTGACAGATATTGTGCTTGCAAAGCATTAGATAAGATTAGAACTTGAAATAGTAAAAATATAATTTTATAATTATCATTAACTACCTCAACCGGAAATTGTGAAAAACTCTCCATTCATCTGTGGAAATGATAGAATTATTAGTTCAACCATGACAGTACAGCTTAAAATATGGAAACAGTACACTACTAAAATACTACTGAAGCATCTCATTTAATGGAAATATTTTATGGACCTTCATCCAGAGAAGTGTGACAGTCCCCTTAGTGTGAATGGCTGTATGACCATCTGATTAAATTGGTCCACTGAGGCAAAAACACCACAGAGAGAGCCTGGGATAATTTATCAATAACGAGTTTGCATTGCTAACACATCTGTTTTTATTTGGAGACTTAGTAACTAGCACCATTAAGTTACTCCTGAGTAGCTTGTTTGTATTACTCACTAAATTGACACCCAGGTGTCTAAATTGCCCCCTAATCTGACTCAATCACAGGCCACATAACTCATTTGTGGATAGCACCCATCGCTCTCAGGTATAGTAAAAATGTATTGGGACTGTTTTATCTCCAAAATGCCATTGTTTTTGCGGACAAATTTTTACCAAGATAAGTTTACTAAATCTAAGAAAATGATGTACATTTACTTTAATCCTTCCAGGGACGATAACTTTAGACATTAAAAACAAGTAGTTATTTCATATATTAATACAGTTTTTTTTATTTTTAAAACAAAACCAATACCATACAATGTATATGGCTGATAGGTTTAAGAAGTGGGTGTAGTGAATGAAAATTCATGTGATAATACATATGTTTCCTATAATTTTTCTGCTCAACCTGAATTATATGAAATAGCTGTCAAATAAGCTCGTATGATCTCAGCATAAGGATGAAAGGAGCATGTATGATTCCTTCAACAGACTTTTATTTGTTTGTTTGTGAATATAAATAATTACACCAGAACAATATATTTTGTTCATATAATTGACAAGTGTAGCTAATACAGTAATGATAACATATGTTTTATTACCAGTTTATCTGTAAATTGCCTTCATATCTTTGATGCAAATTTGTCACAGTCCAAGAATAAAGATATTGCATAAAAACAAATCTTAAAAGCTGTTTTTGTTGGGTCGGGTTAAGGGTGGGTGGGGGCTGGAAGTTGAAAGTGGGGACGGGAACTGTTTTATTAAACCTGAGATATTACCTTCTATTTCCTTTTATTTCTGTTGGCTATACTGTCATGAATCCTCTTTGATTTGTTCATCTTATATTTGTTCCCTAAAATACAGTTGCAGCGTGTTTAATGTATACATTTTGTTTAAAAAATAAATAAAAAATTATGAATTAGTGTAATTAACTGTTAGGGTAAGAAATATAAATTAAGCAAAAATATAAAGAATTCGGACACCCTTGTGTTCCAATTTTGCATCAGGAGACATCAGGGGCCTGTTGCACAAAAAGGACTCAGCCTGGGACCTAGACTTAAAGTTAAGACTCAGGCTAAATCTATGGTCTTAGGCTTAGAGGGTTTGACAAAGCTGTTAAGTCTATGTTTTTTCTTAAGTCTCACTGGAAATGGACTTAACTTTTGTTAAAGAAACACTTAAATATATCCGCTGTAAATGTTTCTCACTTTAAAATTTGAAATGCCTGAAAATGAAGAATCAATGTACAGGGCTGGTATTCACGAAGGGTCTTAGACTTAGCCAGGTCTTAGGCTTAAATCCAGTCTTAAAGTTAAGACTCTTGTCTCAGCTAAATTTTGTCTTAAAACCGTATTCATAAAGGGTGACTTAGCTAAGTCCAAGATTATCAAATAACCACAGTGGTTTTCTGTGTCATGTGACTTTCTTTTCTATTCAAACTATACTATTGGTGACATATATCCTTCATTTAATGCATTTTGTCTAAGGAAAAGTGCTGTTTTGAAATGAAAAACCTTGTTACCACTTATAAACTTCCCCAAGACTACTTTAGTGAGGTGTTCTGTATAATTTTACTTTATTTACAGCCATTTCAAATTTTGAAGTGGAGAAAACTTTAAGACCTCTTTACAAAATTTAACCCCACTACCAACCAGTCTTAAAGTTGAGCCCTTGGCTAAGCCTAAGACCGGTCTTAAATTCTTTGTGAATACCACTAAGCCTAAGAGAAAAGTCTTAGCAGTTTTGAGGCAGAAACTTGAGACAAAAGTCTCAATTTTAAGACTTATATAGTTAAAATTAAAAACGTAAAAAAACAGATGCAGCTTTCTTGTTATACTTTAAAGTAGATTCATCCAATCAACATATAACCAAATCTGTTTTGAATAAATTTCAAAACCAAGTCCAATATTTCTAGTAATATCTAAATGCACAAAATGAAAATACTCAACATAGATCAAAAGTGCGTTCTAACATGGCATGGCTATGTTTGTGAATCTCTTTGGCCAAAACTACTTTCTTAAAATGTCACAAACTTATGCTATTCCATGATATGCCTTCCGCATATGAACAACCATTTTGTTTTGCCCCGAATAACTATTAAACAGCATAATTTTTCAAAGATAAATGTGAGTTTATTATTACCTATAAAAATTTTGTAATGTTAAAATAAGGGCTTCACCTTCATGTTCCAAGCCTCCAATTCATTGTTTAAATCTGTGTAGATAAATTTTTTTCGCAGTATTTAATTAAAGTAAAATAAACACGCAGTCTCCTTAAGGATGATATAAGAAACTATCTGAAAGAAGCTTCAAATCACAACCATTAAAACTTTGCAAATCCACCAATCAGATTCTATGTGTTTGAAGAAAAAAAAGACACTTTGAATTTTTTTTTTATTTTTCAACAAAAAGACCATTAATATGTAAATTGCATGTACTATACAGTCGCTAATTATATGTAAGCTTACAGACATGAATTGTGAATGAATGCATGTTTTATATGTATATAAACATGGAGCATTCACGATTGAATATTGTTCATTGGATTTATATCCATTGGCTCAACAGTGTTCTTAGAACCTTAAACTTAAACTGAGAATTTACCCATTTGATTATTAGCTACTTTATGTAGTCATATAATTTCTCATTTGAATTATGACTATTCAACTCATCTTAAATAATAAATGTAAATATTTTGTAAAGATAATTAAAAGCTTTAGAAACCAAATCAATATTAAGGACTACTTCTTATGGATGCCACAAACATTGACATAATTGTCTTGGAGCAATGTGCATCCCACGCATACAGAATCGTACTGTAATACATATGCAATGATTGATTCCTCGAGGCCGCTGTTTTGTCAATTGGTTGCTTTATATCTTAAAATGCCAGCTGGTTAATGACTAGATATACCATACTGGGGCTATGTGTTGGTAATTACTGTCTCTGTCAGAAATTAAAGCAGCAACTACATATAATTAGCATGTATATTTATGGAACAAAAAAACGAGTACAGTATAACAAATAATGGTCTGTTGAAATTCATAAAAAGGGTGATATGTTTTCGATAGATTTATTTTGTTAGCTATCTGTATCAATTTAAGGTCACCTTAAATATTGTAGTTTACTTACAAATCAGGCTCTATGCAAACTGTTAAATATTGTTTTATATTATGAGAGGTCTCGGTGGTAAGTGGTTGGTAAGCGTGGCATTTAATAACTTCTGTGGTTGTGGGTTCCAAACCTTTCTCATGGCAACATATGGGGCTCTCTTGATATGACCTTAGCTATTAAATACTATGTATATTTATGGAACAAAAACGAGTGCAGTATAACAAATAATAGTCTGTTGAACTGCATAAAAAGGGTGATATGTTTTCAGTAGATTTATTTTGTTAGCTATCTGTATCAATTTAAGGTCACCTTAAATAATATCCCAGTTTAAGTGGACAGTCAGGAGAGTAATGCCCCAGTCACACTACAGGCAGTATCTGCTGTAGTTGGAGGTTTTCTTCAGGGGTGGAACCACCGACTACCTTCCGAGATTTGGTGTATCCATTCACATTGCAGGCAGTTTAATGCACGGTTATAGCCACTGGGTGGAACACCCCTGTTCTTCAACTACCGCCTGAGGTTTATATGCGAACTCGTGACACAGACACAAGGCATCTCCATTTTTCCGAACGTTCCCCATTCACCTTATGTCACAATATTACGCCGAAACATGACCAAGTCACAAACTTATATACACTGTGGGCCACCCCTTCAGTTACAGTATCAAAAGTTTAATCTGCACTTGTTCATGGTGAGACGGTCAGAGGAAGAAATTTTAAACTTTTTTTAAAACTTCCATACAACACCCAAGGAATTTAACATTTTTCCACAGTGTCACAAGCTCGGATACGGATGCCAGACGGTAGTTGAAGAACTGGGGCGTTTCTAACGAACACGTATTACTGCAGGATGCAAAACCTGTAATGTGTTTGGGATATAATGTTGCTTATGGTGTAACGACCTGTTCACACAGTTCTTCGTGGTTACAACAAACTGGTTTTTGAAATTTGCTTTACCATCTTATCCTTATGACTCAGAAGAGACACCTCTTGGTGGTGAACCTTTACAAAGGAGGCAACCCGTATAACCATTCCTTCCACCTCTAACCCTGTCACATATAGAGTTTAATACCGCTTGTGAAAGTAAATGTGGCAAGTGTTTCAAATATATTTTTAAAAGTTGTTACATACACAAAACACAGTCTGCAATGTGACAAACGCATCCTACAGAAATATAAATTCTGACTTATGTATACTTATGAAACAGATAATGCCAAAATATGAAACATATTGAACCACAAGTGAGCCCAGACAAAAATCTAGAAGTTTCATTTTATACATAGCTCGTTAAGCCAGCACAAACTTGTGTGAACTAGGTGTTATATCTCTATACTTGTGAACAATGGGAGTTTAATCATGCTGACTATCTCTCCAGTTTATTATTAAAACTTATTTGAACAGCTTTGCCAGTGAGCATTTTCTGAATCATTTCGGATAAAGCTTATGGCAACTCAGTGCCTCTGCTGATTGAGGGCTGTTTTATTTCTGTGATATATTGTAAACCATGCTTACAGTTGTAAAGTAATCTTTTCCATCTTATGGCTATCATAAACCTATCTTTTCCAGCTTAAGTTAATTGTAAACTAATCGGATACGGATCTAATAGGAAATTATTGCAAACCTATCAAAAGATTTTTTTTTGGAAGCAATGTCAACATCGATTGAAAAGCTATTCGGATATTATCTTATACATCGGGAATGCACCATTAACCTATCATAAACAATACCCCTGGATAGTGCATTTTTATTACTTCAAATTATACACATATCATAAAAGACACACTCATAGATATGGAACAGGCCTAATATGACTTAAGCTGGTGGAAGGCAATGTTCAGCTAGATCTAATGGTAACATACAAAAGTAAAACCGCCATACCTGAATTGACCCTGAAAACCCCTATTGGCATATTTACCTATATTTTAGGAAATATCCGGTTCATACTCTGGATAACAAAAATCCCAAATTTTCATCAGTCCTATTTTAATGAACATTCAGGTGAATTGCAATTTGAGGATACTCTGATGCCTTTCTGGAGGTTTTCACTCCAGCAGTTATTTCTAGTTTCATATATATATATTTTTTACTTCACCTCAAGTTGTCGACAAAACTCAAAAACACGGTGAAAGAAATTCCCCCAGGAATCTTAACAATGCATAGAAAAATGGTGGGAAAGGCCTTTCTTCATTCAAGTAGCTTTGTTATTAATGTGTTATTCTATGTCTCAACATTATACTTGGGCGATAATAGGATACACTTACAGAACTAACAATTAGCCCCAGTTGCTAACTATCTTTCAATCTGAACGCATCTATTGCTTCAATAAATCACACAATTTAGTGGCCAAGGCACCGGTTAGCACTCTACAGAAATAGGTAGGTAATTATTTGTGGAACAAAATTCTGTAGAATATCAAGCCATCCTGACATATGCGTTCCTTTGTAACGTGCACGACTGTTCTTCTAAATTGGCCATTAATAGTGTTTTAAATGCATAGTTTACTTTAAGTCATATGTTGCTAGTCTAAGACTGCAAATATACTTGATAAAGAAAATAAAATTAGATACTCAAAAAATGTAACATTTGGGTATATTTGCTTAATGCAAAAAAAATATGTAAATTAGGTATTGCTGCTTAGTTAAGTTTTCTAAAACAGCATATTAATTTGTGTATCAAAACTGTAAAATAGAAAATGATAAAAAAAATCAAGCATTTGTTTCTTAGTTAAGTTTTCACTTAGAATTACAGCATTGTATTTTGGAAGTATCAAAATAATTTAGTAGTTACTTAAACTTAACATTCTACTCACTTTCTGAAATATTAACCTTAATTAAATAAGTTATTATTTCTAAAAAATCTAAATTGTTCATAATTATTTATCAATGAAACACCAAAACATCTAAATAAAAATAAATTCACATGCCCTTAAAATATGACATTATTTCAATAATAAATTAATTCTGCCTATATTTTAGTTATACCTAGACGTAGGTACCAAATCCCAAGTATTTAACAAAAATAATAAAACAAATTAACTCTTATATAACCCAAGAAATCAGTAACAAAGTAAAGTTTTAAGAAAAAAGAACTTTTGCGAAGTATGTAGTCATGGCAATATAGTATACATCAAGTACATAAAGTGTATTGCTTAAGTATATTTCAAGAATAAGGCACAAGCCAACTTCAGTGTGTTTTAAAACAAAAATGCAACCCTATAGATACACAAACACACAAGAGCTAAATTAGTAGCAGTAATTGATACAAACTTGTGTTACACTCACTTTTAGAGCCGTTAGTGTCGAGCATTGCCTGTCTTTCTCATGTCAATGCAGTAAGGTTATGAAAACTGGAGATATTGTAGGAATGTCAATATGAATATAAAGGTATTTGTGGAATTTAAAGATGTTTAAAAGGGCTATATTAGGATCTATAGACCCAGGGGATGTATGTATATGGATGTGCCTCCGGGCTTAAATCTGATACGGCCCTCTCAGTCATCTCATATTCTGTTTTTGATTCCTGAGTAATTTATGAAAAAAATATATATAAAATGCATTTTTGAAACACTTTAAATGTCTGGAATGTCATTTTTTATTAATCATATAAACACAGAAGAGTTTATCAAAAGTTCATATACCATTAATGAGTATTGTGTAAAAGATTATTGTTTAATAACATTCTTCATCGGAGCGGAAGGCCATTAAAAGTTTTATGGCCCTCTGACGAGTGCTATACTTCTATGTAAAAGTCTCATGAGGGGATATAGAAAAGTAGGAACCTTAACCTAGCAAGCGAGTTTATAATCCACTATGCTACTATATCACTTCACCATCTTAGGTACTGTATATCCACCAATTCAAGTTTCCATTATTAAAAATAAAACAAATTTTTATAATCTTGAATGTAAAAAAGGGAACCCCTAAAATTATTTTCTTTTAGGGGTAGAATTTAGAGGGTTTACTGTATATGATTAAGCACCCTGTCATATGGTTCGCAGAATGTGGGTTTCACTGAGATGGAACTGTCACTCAAACCTAAGGGGTTACCCAGTACTGTCAGATCTGTCCATAGAAATAACCCTGCTAGTGTTTGCAGTCAATGTGTGTTAAAGTTGGACAGTCGTTTGCTACACATGGTTAAAGCAGCACTTGTCTATACAGGATAGAGTGGGAGTTTGTCATTTTGTTTGTGTTTTTTCTCTCACTGCCATCTGTAAAGGCACAACAACACCAACAGTAATAAGATATGAGATTATGTGATACAATGAGACAGTTGGAAATTCATGTTATATATCGTCACTGATTAATATACAATACAAAGTGATTTTATCTCAAAGAATTATCAAATTTGTGTGTCGGACTTGGTTGATATCATTAGCATAACAGCAGAATGTCTCAATTAAAAGTAACAGAACTCGCCTATTTAGGGTCAATTTAATTTTTCATTTCCCTTTTTGGATGAAAAAATATTTGCTTGGTACCGCCAGTGGCCAATCCCATTATGTGAACTACTGTAGATTATATTTAGAATGGACTACAGGGTTGAGGTGATTGGGATCCGTTAAAGGGACTCTGGTAAGATATATTTCTTCAGAAATGTTATGGCATGGAAGTGCATACATAAAGTAAACATAACATTTGATTAAAATATATTAACACTAATAGCAGAATAATGTCCATGCATGCTTATCTTATATCTTGGAGTAAAGAGTTTGTATGGTAACGAAATGTTGAATCTATGTTATGGACTTGAACATTGTTGCAAATGTATTGCTAATGAACTTCTTAAAATGTTACAGTGTATTCGCAGTTCAAATTTATTTACATCTTATTCAGCTGTTTGGTTATTTAACTGAAATAAAATACACAATCATTCCACATTGAATTATAAAGAAATACATTTCTGACACTTAAAATATTGGACTTTCACATACTGCTATTAATAATCCATACTTATTTTTATTTACAGAATCAGATTCAACAAAACAATCATCTATGCATTACCCAGAACTTGATCTCTGATATGGCTCTGTCATCTCTCTTCCCTTTTTAACCAGACCAGAGAAAACCATTGGATTTCATCTTGCTGTTATCCAGTTTCAGATGAGCTGACAGATCCACTTAAAGGAAGGCAGCTGGAGATCGGAAAAATTACAATCTGATCATGTGATCAGTAATAGGCAGAGACAGCTTTTAAATGTAGCAGTAATGTTGTGGATTCTTGATCATGGATTATAGAAAAGAAGACTAGCTATGATGCGTATTAAATAGATAGATAATAACTCCTGGATATTACTTTAAAAGTGCCAATCACCTGATATTGCCAGTGCATGTGTCATTGACGGTTAATAGAGAAAATGGAAAATTCAGCTATAAGTGCTTGAAAAATAAATACTAAACATTCAAAGTTAATTGTATAAATTGTTGTAGCTCTACCTGAGGACAAAATAACTTCTGCAACGGATTATTTGCATGTCTTCAAGGGGATACACATACGCGAACTACATCTACGTGATTGGATAAAATTGGATAAAATATAGTGTATAAATACAATAATTGGTGCAACCAATTTTCTTTCAAATACATTGTTAAGGGTGAAGATCCAAAGGAAGGTTTAATGTAGGATATCTTTAACAGAGATTCTTATCAATGAGGCAAAAAAAATCACAGACGCACATAAAAAACACCTTGCCATTTAAACACACATCCAGACAGATTGACAGAAATAGAGTCAGGAAGCCTAATGAGACTGCCTGAAGCAGAGGAGATCAACCATAGAGCAGGTGTAAAGCTGAGACAGTAGAAAGAGAGAAAAAAGGGAAGGCAGAGTCATTTGGGACTGTAATAACATGGAGCGGGTTCGGGTCGGGGATTTAAACGATGGCCCATATGGCGGTGCTCGGTTTTTGTATAACAATGACTCTAATGGACAGCAGAAACCAGAAACTGTGGATTTACTAAGGATGGTTCCCAGTATGAATCGGCCTGGGATTTTGAAACATGGGGACAATACGAATGGTAATAATAAAGAAGTGGTGGACCATAGTGACATAGTTAATGAACAGCAGGCACATGTGAATATCAACAGAGCCAATAATGCTCGAAGAGGTAGTCGCAAGAGTCTTGGAGATACAGCGAGTCACAGGCATAAAAACTCTACTGATGAACAAGGAGGTATTGAAATGGTCCATACTGGATCTGGACCATGTCATGTAGACTTACCACGAGAAGGACATTGTGCTATGCCGCAGAGCAATATGATGGTCTATTGCAGTAGAGAGACATTGGAAGAGGATCGGCCTCACTTGTGTCAGAAACATGCCCGGGAGTTACTAGATAACCAAACTAATAGTTTATACGACCAACATCATCAGAGGATTGGTGTGTGTGCACACGATGACAATGGTGAGAATCCTTACTATTCTAAACTGCCGAATATGTATAACAACAGAGAAAAGGCAGCCTATGGAACTGAAGGTAGAGCCGGTACAAATGTTCACTTTAATTACCTGAAACAGATGAAGCAACAACCAAAAGAAAGCAACACCTCAAGATCTACCCTGTCTTTACCTGCTGTCACCTACACCTTTGGCAAAAAAGGTCAAGGAAACAAGAACATTTTCAGAAAAACATCCAACTTTTTCAAACCTTCTTGTGGAAATTCCAGTCAGTCTTATACTCCTACTGAGGATTTCTTGGGTGCCAAAGGTTCATTAAAATCTTCCTCCAGAAAAGACTCTGGAAAGATGAAAAGACTTCTGTTGATAGCCTGTATTTTGATGGGAGTGGTGCTGGCTATTGGAGGGATAGTTATAGGTTTTGTGATACTGCAAGGTCAAACACAAACTACTCAAGGTAAGTAAGAAACTAATAAATATCTAATGCCAAATGCCAGTGTGACAAGAGAAAACATACAAGGAAAAATTTGAGACTGTAAATCAAGCACTTACTTTTGTCTTCTAGTGCGAGGCCTTAAGTCTGTACACACCATTGTAGATCTAATTAATGATTCTCCCTATAACAAGATGGTAGGCCTAGGCATACTGTCAGAATCATAGACAAATCGGTCCTTTACCAAATCGGCCACCATCAAATTGGTCTTACCAGACAAAAATCCTCTAGTTCCCAGGTAAAAAATCCCAGTCAAATGGGCCCTCAGAATTTTTTTTCAACTGGGGGCGTAATTTGCAGTTGCCATGTATAATATTTGTTATCGGATCACTATGATAAAAATGGGCCTTAAGTACGTTAAGTTGATTATGTTTAGTTGCATATTTTACCACTCAATTTTATCATTAATTTGTTCAATTAAAACAACTGAGATCAAGTAAACAAGAAAACAGGTACAAAGGTGAAATACAAAAAAAAAGAGAAATAAATAAATAAATAGGTAAGTAAATAAATGGGTAAATAAATAAATAAATGACATTATTAACTTATTAAGGACTACTTTTGGAAGTTCACTGGTATATGGTAAATTGGTAATGTAATTTTTAATATCTGATGAACTTCTAGATTAACTTTAGAAAATCAGTTACCCATCTAAAAATATAAGTTGTGCTAGTTTTAGTGTTAGAATCATAAATAATCAATTAGCAAATACATTGTGAGTTATTATCAATCATATATATGTGGTCAGTTATTTTGATGAATTACTATACTCATTTCCCATCGATTATAATATCCAAAACAGCTGATATGATGATTCTGGGGTCAGCTGAAGTAGCTATATGACGTCATTACAGGGTCATAAATCATCCCAAGCTAATTATGGAAACATTAGGAAAACACTCCACCCTCAGCATATATTGTAATGATTACATTTGCATGAACATCAAAGGACAGCACTATACACGCACACAGAGCCCTTTTATAATCCACCCCAGGGCTTATACCTTATATACAGTGTTTTTAGATTAAGTCTGTCATATATTTATGTAAAAACCTTAATTCCAGTAGGGCACTTTTGGCTACCTACAATATGCATGCTTGAGGGGTAGAGGATGGATATACAATGTGGCTCATTCTACATCATGTACTACCATTTGATGAGATACAAGGGTGGGATATAATATTACATAGTATAATAAAGAGAATATGTTAAAAACAAGAGCACTCGGAGAGTGCATATCTCTGCCAAGGCACGTAATAATAAGTAGATGAGAAAATTCAGATTATTTTGTATCCATATAGTCATCCACATTTCTATCTAAATCCAATAGGATCTAAGTTGGACCAAGACCCAGCTTAAAACAGGGTTAAATCTACCTATAATATTCAGTTAGTTATTGTATTAACACAGCGAAATTTATTGAAATAAAAAATGGATTAGTGGATAAAATATGCAGAAGTATTAATTCATTAATATATACTCTATATTATGTGGAATTGTCGGGAACCCATTTTCATTGCATTTTTGAAATGCCAATGGACATTGAGACGTAGTACAAGTATATCAATAATAATTTCAGTTGTATAAATGATTGAAAATATATCATTGAAATATTTGTGAAGCTCTGAATAGACAATAACAATGCTTCAGAACCTGGGGTGTCCAAACTGAGAGACAAAGTTCATTAGCATGAAAACTTCCAACTGTTTTAAAGTCAAAGTTTGTGTTTAAGTCATTTTCAAATGCTAAGATCATATCGTGACATGCTTACAGTGAATTCCTCTTTCTGTCATGAAGAGAGCTCGAACCCAAGACAATTGGGGTAACAACCTAGTGATGTAATCCTCCATAAATTACAGTCACAGCTTATTGTATAAACAAATGTTATAGTTTAAAATAGCTTTGGTTGTTTACATCTAATCATGAATAAAAACAAATAATAAAAGCTTAATAATATACAGTAGACACATCATACATATACACCACTTCTCTAAGTTCCCCTTTTATACCTAGTTCACATCTTTCCATTCCGGAGTCATGAGCAACAACTAAATGGGATTGTCTACTTCCTTCTCTGGTTTCATCTGCTTTGTATTTTGGTTGGACATCTTTACTGGGATTTACAATTGAGTAAGACGCCTTCAAGTGCGAATTTACACAACATTTTGCCTTCCAGACTGCTTTTTGTTTTTTTTTTTTTTTTTTTTTTTTTTTTTTTTTTTTATTTCTTTTTTAGAGCAGGAATTATATATACAAAATCAACAATGATGCTTTGTCAAGACAAGCATTATATACACAGCATACAAATGTTAAAATGAAAGAAAAAAAAACTGACAAATTACATTTGTTTGCACAATAGATCTATAAGAAGTAGAAGGAAAGCTAGTGAAAATAACATTGAGATGAAAAAAAAAAAAAAAAAAAAACTATATTTGGAGTTTTACACAGTGAGATGGCTAGCCATCTGATTGTGTTCAGGCCAGGATCATTACACCATTAACCAAAGGACTGGTGGAAACAGAATAACCAGGAATGAGAAAGTACATGTACTCTATTGTGAATAATCTAACCTTAGATGTCAATAAAGAGGTTTTGCCAGACACTCCATCTCTTTTCAAAAAGTTGATTTGAATTGTTCATAAATGATGAAATTTTCTGTTCATTAAACCTTTTTTTAATTTCCCTTTGGAGATGGAAGATATTCAATTGAAAGCCTTTTTTTGCACACCAGTAGATATAATATCTAGTTACTATCAGCATGAAATTTAGTGGCCAAAAGTTTTCATTATTGTCGTTGTAACCAAATATTTTAACTCCACTATCAAAATCTAAATTCAGACCTAATCTAGTGAAAACCCAATGTTTGACATTTCTCCATAATTCTGAGGATTTTGTGCATTCTGCAAAAAGATGCAAAATTGTTTCTGGATGTTGACTACATAATCTACAAGTGTTATCATCCAAGATTTTAATTTTGTAAAGGTAGTACTGCGTATCTAATATATTATTTAAAATTTTATACTGGAACCAAATGAACTTATTGTCTTTGATAGATTTACAGCAGATTTTATAAATCTGAGTCCATGAGTATTTACTGTGAAGGACTAGCTCTTCCCATTTAGGTATAGGGACTGGGTACTTGGTGTCTCTTTCCAATAATAGGTTATAAAAATCTTTGCATCCCTTTTTGGATTTATATAGTATCTTTAGGTGAGACGGACAGCAGGGCCTCATGTAATTACTGGGTCCTTCCTCCTTGTAAGTAGTGATAAATGTTTTCACAAGGTATTTTAATCTGTAATAATCTAAAATATTAAAACTAAATTCAAATTTCCTCTTAAGAACCTCAGGGTTTAGTACATTCCATTGATCATCAATTATATCCCCTACCATTGATATTCCTTTATTTGACCATTTTGGAAAATATAGAGCATCCTTAGATATATTTGTGTTGTACCACAGGGGTGAACAAACTATGTCTGAATTTGACCTAATTTCTTTAGTTTTGCAGAAATTCTGCCAGTATGTTATAATGTCGATCCAGAATTCGTTTTTCATATGAAGCAGTATTGTTTTGCTAAGATCAAATCCTAGTGATAGTTTTTGTACTGGGTACATTTCTGAGAAAAGGTTAAACCACTGGGTTTTCACATCACAGAATATCCTTCTAATCCATGTAAGTTTCAATGATATTATAAATTTGCTAATGTTTACCATTTTAATTCCACCCTTCAAATAATCTAGGCAAATTACATCTCTTTTGATCTTATCAGGTTTATCATTCCACAGAAACCTATAGCACAAGAAATTTAGTTTGGTAATTACATCTTCTGGAGTAGGCAAAGATAAAAATAAATGTATAAACTTAGCTAAAATTAAACTCTTTAATACTGTTACTTTTCCAAAAGGAGTGAGATGTCTCACCTGCCACATTTTTAATTCTGTCTGAATTTTTTGTAGACTATTTTCAAAATTTAGTTTTGGCATGCTCGTAAGGTTCACATTAAACTTTATCCCTAACAATATGAACTCCTGTTTACCCCAGTCTAGATCAAGCGTAACATCTAATTTTTCCTTACAGTGCTTTTTCCTACCAATCCATATAAGTTTGGTTTTTTCTTTATTCATCCGAAGGCCAGAAATGCTACCATAAATTTCAAGAGTATTAAGTGCAGCTTGTAGAGAACACTGGGAACCATCCAAAATGATTGTTGTGTCATCCGCAAACTGAGTCAGTTTATATTCATGGGTATGATAAATGAAGCCAGTAATTTCTGGGTTTATTTTAATTAAGAGTGAGAGGATCTCAGCCCCAATCAGAAATAAATATGGTGCTATAGGATCCCCTTGTCTACATCCTCTCCCTATCTTGATCGATTCAGATAGAAATCCACATTGTAGTATGTAAGCTTTTATATCGTTGTTAAATAACTTTATCCACTTCGAAAAATTTGCACTAAAACCGAAAAAATCAAGGCTGTTGTACAGAAAGTCCCAAGACAAAGAGTCGAACGCCTTCTCAAAGTCAATTAACATAAGAAGGCCTGGTAATTTTTTCTCTTCAGCCACTTGCATGATGTCATATATAAGTCTGGTGCAATTGCTAATTTGTCTACCAGAAATAAAACCATTTTGTGTTGTAGAAATAATGGTATTTAAAACCTTTTTAAGACGGTTAGCTATAGTACCTGAGGCAAGCTTATAGATAACAGGTAGGAGTGAAATGGGCCGCCAGTTTCCTATCAAACTTCTGTCCTTTTTTCCTTTTGGGATACAAGTAATAATACATTGTTTAAGAGAAGTGGAAAGTGTTCCTTTTTTAAAACAAATATTGATAGCATTTGTTATAAAATGTTTGAGTCTACACCAAAAAACCTTTAAAAATTCTGTTGTAAAACCATCCATACCAGGGGATTTGTTGTGCTTCATAGTTTTTAATGTCTCCCCAAGTTCCTTAGTATTTATGAGGTCACCCAATTCAATATTGGGTACTTTAGATACTGGTTTGTTTTTCAAAATTTCTGTTAAGTTGGCTTTTTTAAGTTTATGGTCTTTATTCTCATAAAGACATCCATAATAAGACCTCACATAAGAAAGAATCTCAGCTTGATCAGTGACAAAATGACCACACTTATCTTGAATTTTTTTTATTGTCTTATCCAAGAAGTTTTTATTTTCGAGATTAAAAAAAGATTTGGAAGGTTTTTCACCTATCAACCACTGTGTTCTAGCGCGGACCAACTGACCACTGAGTTTATGCTCTCGAATGGTTTCCAATTCAGTTCTTTTATCGGATAATAAGTGCAAATTTTGAGAAAAGTTTGACTCTAACTGTTCTATGTCTTTTATTAGTTCTTTCTCTTTCTCAAATTCCTTTTTCTTTAGAAATGTGGCAAACTTTATGGTTTCCCCTCTCATTCTAAGCAGAAGCATTTCTAGAAAGTAGTCATCATCTATAGTGAATGAGATGTTTTGGTAGTTCCCCTGCAGAAATTCGAGCTGATAGACTGGTATGACATATTTTAATATTTCGTCATCAATGACACTGTTAATAGTTTTTAAGTAGTCTTTGTTTTTTAACAAATTATTATTAAATTTCCAAACACCCTTCCCTATAGTGAACCTATTTTGAATAACTTCTAAAGATATTATTGAGTGGTCTGATCTATATGATGCTTTAACATCACATTTATGTATAATGTCAATCATAGAATTCGAGACAAGAAAAAAATCTAATCGTGCTTGTTTGATTGGATTAGCTATTCTCCAGGTATATCTACGGGTTTCAGGATGAAAAGTACGATAGATATCTATTAGATCCAACTCTTCTAGCATATTTAACACTTCAAGCCTTGCCCTTGGATTATTAATATGCAAATAGTTGGAATAATCTATATCCGGATTAATTACTAGGTTAAAGTCTCCACAGATTACATAGTAGTTAGGATTATTTTCTTGGACCACAGCTTTGATATTTGTGAAAAATTGAGGTTCATCAGTGTTAGGCCCATATAGAGTTAAGATATTAAAGGTCATAGAAGTTGCTTTTACAGTCAAGCAAATAAAATTACCATCTTTATCTTTTTTACAGGATATGACTTCATATTCAAAATTATTATTAAGCAAGATAGCCACTCCTCTAGAGTTAGTTCTATTTCCATTAATATAGCATTTATTACCCCAGATTTTATTGACCGATGCCTCGTCATACATATACACCACTTCTCTAAGTTCCCCTTTTATACCTAGTTCACATCTTTCCATTCCGGAGTCATGAGCAACAACTAAATGGGATTGTCTACTTCCTTCTCTGGTTTCATCTGCTTTGTATTTTGGTTGGACATCTTTACTGGGATTTACAATTGAGTAAGACGCCTTCAAGTGCGAATTTACACAACATTTTGCCTTCCAGACTGCTTTTTGTTAATATTTGATAAAAACCTCGCAGACAAGCCTTCATGAGCTGTACTGCAATATAGTCACTGGGGAATGCAGGAGAGGTTGCGATTGATAATCAAGTGTGTCTTGTACTATCCAGATATTGGGTCCTATTTTAGAGCCACAACAAAAAGAGCTTCAAGCAAATACGTAGATACGACTATAGAGAAAGGTGTGACTGGACCATTAGGCAGATTTATTGTTTATCAGGTATTAATTATGATAGATTCGTCAATTCATCTTGAGACCTATTATCACTTAATTTAATATATCTTCAAGGAAACAAAATTATAAATTGTCTTTGCATTACCTATTTTCATACACATATATCTAAGCTGTTATTTCTATCCAGCTGAGATTACTTTAACAGACACAATACATTTAGCAGATGATATATTTCCCCCACTGTAGATTGTCCTTGAAGGGGGAACCTATTTTTCATTTTGCTGCCTTTAGGCAAGTTTCCTTTTCATATCTCTTTTATGTGTGTAACAGGAAAGTTGTTATACAATGCCTAAGAGAAACATTGTAATATGAAACAGATAAAATAGGTTCCATGTGGAGAAGATATTAGCTTGATTAGTTGGAGTATATTTACTTCCTGTGTTGAAGTATTTCCTTTGCCAAACTATCCAACTTTTCAAATATATTTTGAATTGCCCAGGGCTAAAACTTCGAATAGATAATCTCTACTTGAATTTCTTCCTATTTTTATTATAATAGATTGTACATATTTGCTTGAAGGAAAAACTATTTCCATAATAAAGGGTGGCATTGTTTGTATAGTGGTTGCAACACTCGCCTCTCGCCTATCAGGTTATCGGTTCAATTCCTGGGTGAACTGGAGTGGGAAAAAGTGAAGTTGCTTGCTTATGTCTAATGGTTTTCAGCACAGAATCTTTTTGACCAACTCATATGCTCTGATGTCCCCCATCTCCCGTCCAGATTTGACCTATACAATCTGTTTAAAGTGAGTTTTAAAAAAAGAAAAAAAAAACAATAAAAAACATAATATATACGAGGTTGGGCTTGGTAGTTTAAAATTTTAGATTCTTAAAATTCTTTAAGATTTTGACTTTCCTTCACTTATTTTATCTATACTTAGATATTAATATGAAAATAAATTATTGAAACTTATCTTTTACTCTCTTGGGTTTATTGTGGAAGTGATGGACCGGAGAAATAGAACCATGCATAATAAGAAAATGATCCTACTGTTAATATGTTAAAATTTTATTACATAGTTGATAAATATATTAATCCAAAGTACGAGGTATAAAATAAGTCTATATTTACCTTAAAGAATCTAAAATAGCTATGAATGCTATCCCTAGGTACAGGCACCAGTGACTATAAAAACTTAACTTTTAACTTGAAATTTCTCCTCCGTTTATAAATGGGTTTAATGTAACAAAAACGCGCAGAAGCTCTGTCCAAATACCTTTCTAATAATGTATAGCATATTTGTAGTTCCTAGTAATTCATCATATATGAATACAAAATCGACACTTGCTGCAGCATTTATAATAGTAATTTTTATCCATAGTAAGTGGAGCCGGAGAAAACCAAAATATTACCTGATCTGAATGCCCCCCCCCCCCCCCCCCCCCCCCCCCCGTTAAGGTCAAATACATTGAGTGGTGGAAAATGTAATGTAAAGAAATTCACATTGAATTGAGTAACAATTTCATCGAAATTTAAATGAGATATACACTCAAAATAAATATTACCACACTCAGCTTCTTCTTGGAGGAGATTATCCTTCCCTCCAGCCGTTTGAATGTGAAACAGGGGTCGTCTGAAAATTATTGGGTTAGCAGAATTTGCATCTAATCACAGGTGTTACCTCTGTGTGGGTTCAACTCACACAAGTGACAACGCTGAGGACCTTTCCCAATATGACTCTCAAAACCCCAGGTTTGACCTTTCTCATTCAAGTGTGAAACAAAATTAGTGCTTCACATTTTGTAAATATATATATATATATCTTTCTGTTTTCATTTTGACAGACTGTGGTCCAGACTTTGTCGATTGTGGTGATCCTGGATGTATACATCTTGACGATGTCTGCAGCGATAGTATGATCTATTGTCCTGGGTACACGTTGGGGACATTGTGTAAACAGGAAGATACAGGTGAACAAAAGTGTAAAGCTTAGTGTGCTCAATCCTTGTGCATGAGAAAAGTATGTCCTTGTAGATGTGGTTTACAGTGAAAAATTTAAATAATATAGTTATGAAAGGAGTGTTGCAGCTTGGCTTAACTTTTAAGCAGCGACAGAATGTTTCACGAAAGCTAAACGGTAGGTCATATCTTCTGGTGATATAAGTTACCTGGTAGGTTCGTTAAACTGAACTCATTATTTAAATCTGACCACAAAAAAGTTCAAGCTCTTTACAGAAATTTTATTATCTATGTTGATTTATGCGGTACCCAAAATGAAATCAATATCGATGCAAGCGGACATTCGTAAGCCGCAACTGAAATGTGTAAATATGGATGTGTGCGCTTACTCAAAAATACACAGAGACACATAGACACAGAGTTTAATCTCCGTGAGTCATAATCCTTAACCCCCACCAGAAGATTCAGATTCTAGTCTGACAAATGTTTCATGCCGAAGAACAGTTCTGCAGAACTGTTCCTTGAAAAAAGCACTGGGGATGGGTTTGTTGGAAAAGTACCTTTCACTTAATAAAGATTATCAACACATATCAGGCATTATATTTAAAAAATCTATGACAATACAACATGGAAAATATTTTTATTGGTCATGATATAAGTAATGTTGCATATTAGATATCACAAAAACAAAACATTTCAAAATTTTTAGTGTTTGCAAAAGGTGAACACTCACTTTCAAAAAGCTGGTTGTCTGCAAAAAAACATATCAACATTGTAAAGCTACTTATCTGATGAAAAGGTACAGACCTTATGTTTGGTATGAACTATTGGGTTCATTCTAACAGTCTATTAAAAAAAGCCCAAAGCTAGTATAAAGCTTTTCTCTATACTCACACTCTGAATAGATATAAAATTATTCCTCTTATTTCCTCCATTATTTATTTTAAAGCCCTTTATATTTCTTAGTTTTTCTAACTCATCTTTGAGGTGATCAGAATATCATTGTTTGATAGACCTTCCAGATGTTCGGTGTCTTTTATTAACCTAACTTGCTTTTCATTTGCTTTTTAAGTTTACTGGAATATTTTGTTGTGGTAATTTTGACTGGTAATATCATACATGAATGTGCTATACCTAGCAAACTATTTGTTCCAATTTTGCATAGTCTAGATGAGCTAATTGTTTTACTGGATTTCTTGGGACTAGCGTGGCACAATGGTAACACACTCACCTTCAACCTCTGAGGTCGGCGGTACAAACCCCGGACCTTATGTGGGAAAGTTGGTAGTTGCTTCCCAATGGTCGGCAGTTTACAGTACAGAACCTTGACCAATTGTATGTACTGGTTTCCTCTGCCCACAAAACTACCCTTTGTAATATGACCTGTACAGTGTTGAAAGTGACATAAAACCCCAAATACATAAATAAATACTGGATTTCTCCTGCGCCATGTATAACGCCTAACATTCGGATTTAACTGTCTACAAATGTCAGAAAGCTTGCATATATTCTAACAGTACAGATCCTGATTTAGGGTTGTTAAGATGTATGTAATTATGAGAATCCATCTTGGGATAAAGCACCAGATTCATATCACCAAATAGGGGCCACGGTGGCAGAGTGGTAACACTCTTGCCTCCCACCTCTGCGGCAGGGGTTCGATCCCCGTCATGGCCATAAGTGGGAAAGCTGGTAGTTGCTTGCCGTTGGTCGGCAGTTTACAGTACGGAACCCTAGCGAACTATATGTACTGGTTTCCTCTGCCCTTCCAACTACCCATCGTGATATGACCTGTACAGTGTTGAAAGCGACGTAAAACCCCAAATAAATCAAATAAATCAAAATCATATCACCAAATAATAAGGTGTATATTTCTGTTGATTCTTCCATACATTCTCTGATTTTCATGAAGAAGGAAGGGTTGTCAATATTTTGAGCACACACATTCTATAGCCTCAGAGATATAGACCGTTCCATAGGCCACGCCCACTTCCTGGTTTACCGTATTTTAGTTGTCACCGTCTGACAAACAAACGAAAAAAATGGCGGGAAATAAAATGTGAAACTTGAGAAAAAAGGCATTATTAACAGTTATTAATTGTAATAAATGGTGGGATTTGTTACAGAAATCATGTATTGTGATAGAAACGTACACATATAACTGTGACAAATATTATAAAACAATTTATAATCATTTTCTTTATTGAGAAACACTTCCTGGTTTGGGAAAATACGGGAAATCTTGACCAGTTTTAGAGATTTACATTGGTACCCAATATTTTAAAATAGTGAGGATTGATTATTGAATTTTTATACCCAATAATTTTGTGTCTACTTGTTATTGTCTAGTATGAGTACAATAATATTTACAAATATTTAACCAAAAATTGTCCCATTTTTCTGTTTCAAAATGGCGCCTGTCCTTGACCTAAGGAATGCTGTAATTTGACTGGTTGTTGGCATTGTAGTAAACTACTCGTACACAAGATATTTGCCGATTTGCGGTATTTTGATTGACACCATGGAACGGTCTATTACTCACATTTGTAAGTCTAGTAAAATCAGGTTCCCATTCTTATCAATACTTGAGTATTTAATTTTGTACTCAAATTTTTTGCTATACCTGTAGAGTGTTGAAAGCGACGTAAAACCCCAAATAAACAAACAAATGCTATACCTCTTGAATTAGTTTTAGGGCCGTTTACCAAAATCTCATGATCCGGAAAATGTAGCATTAAGTTATTGACATCCGCAGGTTCCAGATATGCATCCTGAAGACATACAATGTTGGAGTTACCAAGTAGGTATGTTAAGGCATCTATTCGCACAATTTTAATCCCCATTCCCTTGCCATTTGCTGATGACACTTTAAGGATATTATGTAATACCATGGCTGCACATATAACAAAGAACTCATTTGGTAATTCAATGTACACATATCGCATCTTTTCAATGAAATGTTGTTTTTCCAAAGCGCCCCCAATGACATCCCAATTTGAGCAATAGTGCTTTATGTTTTTGACATATATTATATTTGAACGTTTACAAATACAAAAAAAAACATTTAACAACATTTATTCACAACAATCATTTTGTCCATTGATATACATCAAAGTGTTTAGTTGGGATTGTGAACAAGAACGTTTTTGATTTCATTATATAAATTAGCCTTTGAGATGTAAATTCAGTTTTATGCTTCTTAAAAATTGCATACACTATTACATATGGGTTGAGGAACAAAGAGAAGTTTCATCATTATTGCAGAAAAAAGTAGTACATAATAAAATAGTAGCACTATATATGTCAACAGTAAAACAAAAGCTTGAGGTACATCATTCAGTCTTGCATAAATTACAAGTGTACATACACAACACCATACCATTTCCCACTGGGGAGTTTTTATTGTCAGAACCTGGAAGTACTTCAAAAGCATTTGCTGTGAATAAGTCTACCTTCAAATTTGCTAAAAACCCTGCCTTTTCCCACTGGAGGATTTCCATCGTCATTGTAGAAAAAAGGTCTATAAAATGTTAACATATTATTCCTAAACAATAATTACAACTGTCACTTTATTCAATGTGCTTTTAGGACCCCGATGCCTATGATTACTATATTTAACAGAAATGAAAAGCTTGAAGTCTATTAGCTCTAATTACAGCTACATTCCGCATTACATAAATAACAAAGATACATACACAACAACATACCATTTCCGACTAGGAGATTTTAATTGTCACAGTCTGGAAATACTTTAAAAGCCTTTGATGTGAAAACATGGGAAATATGTTGCAATTCAATTAATAGTTGGAACTTGGGTTTGACATACCTTGTAAACAAAAACTATATAATACAAGCCATTAGAGACATGAGTAGTGAACTAGCATTTACGAAAGTCTTGTGATAAAAACAAATTCCAGGTCAGATACATCCCATAACTGGCATAGAACTCACATGGTCTGTAATCCAAGAATTAACATAGCCCATAGCTTCTTAATTTCAGTGATGATACCCATACTTATCACGTTTTGCCACAATTCATTAAAATCCGGTAATGAAAAAAAATAACAAGGCTGAAAAGTCTTTCGGTCTACATGTGTGAGCTGTAAAGCCATCAGAGACATGAGTAGTGCACTAGAATTTATTTAAGTCTAGTGACAAAATCAAATTCCAAGTCAGATAAATTCCACACCTGGGCTAGAACTCAGACGGTCACCCATCCAAGTGCTAACATAGCTCATTGCTGCTTCACTTCAGTGATGACACAGGTACTCATCACGCTATGCCAATTCTCATGAAAAAGCCCATTGACAAAAAAGTGATTTCTAGAAGCGTAAGCCTCACGGTTTATCTATTTACAAACAAATTTTGTGTTACAAATTGTCAAGAAGTGTTATATATAATAAACAAAGGTATACAAGGGGGGGGGGGCAGCATTTCGCCCATAAAAACACCAAAATCCAGTTTTATATTGACCCCAGACACAGTTTAGAGAACATACAGCTCTTTGCATCAGACAGATGCAGTTTGTTAGGTATATTTTTCACTTGCATATAAACTTTTCTATTAATCTTTATAACCCTGCATACTGTCACTTTTAAAATCATAGAAAAGTATCAAGACATAATGTACACTTTTCTATGTTATACTGCTCCTTCAGTATCATGGTAGATGTTTAAATGACGTACAACAGAAATTGGCGAAACGCTGTCCACTGCGAAATGCTGTCCCCTCCTGTACTGTTGATTTCATGTTAGAATGAGTATATAGCATTCAAAAGGATGCATCTATGCAGAATTTCAGATGGTTAAAGGACAGAAAGCCCTCAGGCTTTGCCCTCTTGCTTTCTCATGCTGTATCCCTATATCATTGTATCCTTATTTTCTTTTCCTCTATCATATCTTACAATGCCATCTCTTATTATCATTATGATCCCCTTGTGGCCCTTTGTGTCAAGGCTGGCTGAGATCAGAGTTCCAAAACTTCATCTTCATGACAACACTTATTTTCAGTCTGTAATTGCATCTGATTTTGTCTTGATGTTTGATCCAGTAGTCTACGGAATAGATCCTTGCAGTGACATATGTTCTGTGGAACTTTGCCCATTAAGAAAACTACCTTTTTACCAAAATGTGGGGAGAAGGAAAAGGTGTCCATCACTTTGTGGAAGCATATTAGAATTAACATGTGAACGTTTTCTTTAAATGTGTTACAAATTAGAAAAGCACTTGGAGAACACAAAACCTCCTCTGAGGCCCAAAACCCCTAAGTTTGCTTATGAGGGCAATGATAACAAATCTTTTAAAAATTCCTGGATTCAGAGGGTGATCCCGATTGCCAGCAAAATTTAATCATCTGTTCCTTGTGTCATAGTCGACATTTTCATTGTCTCTAAAATCCATCTACAACTTTCCAAGGTATTTTGCAAACAGACAGAAAAACAAACACACAGGGACATATACCTCCAACATTGTTGGAGGTTAACCGTCAACTTTAGTTCGAACATGATAAATAACTTTGCATATTAGAAATGATGAAGTTGATTTGGATGTAAAAAATGAAAATGACACCTTGAAAGACATAATGAGTTTGCTTTTAAAAATTAGAAAATGTAAATAGTCATTATATTTGGTAAAAAAAAAATTCAACACTTGTTTACAGGAAATTAGTAAAGAGTACCCATGGCAAGGGGACTTATATGGAAAAAAAATATGACCCTACCTGGTTGTTGAGGGTTTTTAGGTCCAATATGTGCCATAATGGTTAATGAAGTTGTGTTATCAAGTACTATTTTATACATGGACAAACACACTTATTTGTAGTTTCTATGAGGTATGTTTACATTGAAGTTACCATGGTGACCCGGTCGTCATCTCGGAATTCCTGCTACACCCTCTCCATTAGGATATATTGCGGTGCAGATAAATTACATGCTCTGAATGTTTCTTCCAAGGCATACAACTTTGGTTCTTTATTTCTTGATTGATTCACCCTATAGAGCCGAACTCGCTCAAGCCTTAATACCAACTACCACAAAATCTCAAGAGGTGATATCATGCGCATATGTTTGGTAGAAGATTTTACTGAATTGGGTTGTATATCTATACTCAGTGCAATATCTTCATTTCTACAGAACTCAAAGTGCTATTTGACCCATACACAACTGTAAAAGTACAGGCCAAGCATTGGTCACTTGCATTCCCCTAACTGAAAGACAGGGCCTAATTTATCACCGTCTCTTAGGTTCTTTAGCTTACCACTGGTGAGAGAACCCAATAGCAGCAGACAACCATTTTAAGCTGTCAGACTAGCCACTATACATCTGTTTGTACCTTAGATTGAACCTCTGTCTTCCTAGGAGAGAGTGTTACCCACTAGGATATAGTGTAAGATAATTTAGAAGATAGATAAAGTGATAAATCTGAATACATTAGATATCATTAATTCAATAGAGGGGCATTGGTAAAGCAGTTGTAAGCCACTTGCCTCCGGTCTCTGAGATCAGAGTTCAAATCTTGGCCTGACCTCAAGTAGGAAAGCTGGTAGTTGCTAGCTATTGCTCGGCAGTTTATAGTACAGAACCTTGACCAACTGTATGTACTGGTTTGCTATACCCTTCCAACTACCCATCACACAATATCACCATGAGCTACTAGGTGTGACTTAAAACACTAACTAAAGATAAATTCATTTGGGTAGCTGACCATAACCATTTCCTTGCCATGACTCCCAATTGAAGCGCTAAAGGACAACAGAACTCAAAGTTGTTAACATTTGACATATTGGTAAACTTCATTGTGTGAAAGGTACTTGTCTTACTAATTCACCCACATTGTTTCTGGGAATCCTATTGAAGAGTAGTTACCCTCAAGTGTGGAATGTCAAATGCCACTTCAGCAAATTTGATGAATTTCTATTTTCCTTATTGTGTGTTTGTAAACTCAACAGGATAAAACTGAATTTCTAAGTGATGCAACACATATTTTTTACAAGTTATGCAACATTTAGTGAGTGGTTAAATGGGATGTTACTTAATGTACTGCCTTCTTATTTCAAATTACTTTTTCTTCCTTTATGAAACTATCCAGTCAGAATGTCTGAAAGTTGGAAGAATAATTTGCCCCTTAATTTTTCTTAAGGGATTCATATTATTTCCTTTGCAAAGGAGATATTATTTTATGACCATTTGTCTGTTTGTTAGTAGGATAACACAAATACTACTGGTTGGATCTTTTTTGAAAAAAAATCAGATGGATCTTGGGCCAACTTAGATCCCATTACATTTTGGTTGTTATCTGAATCATCGTCTGGATACAAAAAAACAACAACAAAGATCTGGATTTTCCGAATACTACCATTTACTTATTATTACATGTCTTGGCAGATGAATGCACTGTCCGAGTGCTCTTGTCAATGACAATATTTGACACACTGGTCAGTTTCATTATGTGAAACGTGCTTATTCTTTCAACCCCCACCCACCTACACAAAGTGTTTCTGTTGTTTCCAATGCATATTAGTCATTTGGGGGTGGAGATACTTTGTCAAGAGAATATTTGTTGAGTGACCATTTTCCTGGGGTCTTTTACTGTCTGAATTACATATGATTTGACCAAGCAATTGACTGATGAAACACAAGTCTTTCATACAATTTTCTATATATACTTCAATTGATACTAGAAATCTCAGACGTTTGTTAGGTTGGTGTAAACTACTGCTGATATTTAATTAATTTATCAATGATACATAGTTAAATCATATACATGTACATCTGAAACATAATTAATAGAGAAGGAATTAGAGCATAAGGATTTTATTAATTGTTCTATTTTTTTAAATTTTGAAATGTGACTTGGCATATCAAGCTGATTTAACATCTAGATCACACTGTTTTGTACCTGGCCTCAGGAGCTACATGTGAACTCAAAATACATGTATTTAACACGACAGGGCTTTTCTCTGGCTGTTTTTCAAAATGTTTGCAAACCTGCCTCAACCTATTTAATGTAAACTAAATTACAAATTTAATAAGTAAATTAAATTTTATAAGTTAATACCCTACCCAATTGTCAATTGCTATACCGGTTGGCTTGGCCGGTCCTTCCATCCAACAGAAAAAAGCCATCCTGTGTTTCCACCGGCAGGACTTGTCTAGTAGTGTGCATTCGCTAGGTTGAGCATCGTACTTCCTTCCTTTCTAGACAGCATGACGTCATAGCAACTGTACTTGCCAGAGCGGTGAAGGTGGGCAGAATGGCAATGCATGGTAACATACATACGAGGTCAAATCACAGAGAGATAAGGACAAGGTCATGATTGGAATTCATATATACATTGATACCACAGCACAGAAAAGTGTGAATGAGCCATAACATATTACTGGATGAGGAATAAAGAAAAACAGGACAACTTTTTTAACTAAGCAGAGCCAATTACTTGTCACCGGTATCTAACTTCACCGTCTGCAGAGAAAAGGTTAATGAAAAGATCTTCCTTTTGGAAAAGAATATAAATAGCAGTTTTCATTTCCTTTGTGGGCAAAGTTGCAATGTATGGGAGATTTATTGCAAAACGTAATTCATATTTTAGTCAAAAAGTATTGAGACTAGTTGTTGCAGATAACTTGTTCACGAGCAAATTGGTCTTAATATACATATTATATGTATATTTACAAGTACCAATTGGAAACTTTTAAGTTACAACCACTTGACTCTATTATCCATCAAATTACACGCGTAAACTGCTACTTTCTTATGTAGTTTACAAATAGTGGTAAAAAGTAATTCATATAAGGAATAAGTACTTCCGTTTTGTATGTAACATGGGTAATTGTACTTTTTGGTGTTCAAGTTGCCTTGATGTACAAAGGTTTAACTTGCACTATGTGAACCTTTATTGGAATATTGTTTCTGCCTATTATTCAATGATATAAACCAAAAATAAATACAAAAATCCTTTATCTGTGCTGCACACCAAATTGCAGCCTGAACAACTTTGCGAGTTCCATGCAATAACTCATGGAGGGAAGTGCGGCGGACATGTTGAATATAATCATAAAAATTTAACCATAAGGCTGTGCACACAGTATGAGTTAGTAGTGTGGTAGTACATCTTCAAATTTTGCAAGAACTTTGACAAACAATAGGTGGCTAAAGAATTTGAACTCTAGCAATTTGGCATTTTAATACCTTGTCATGAATTTCCCTACACATTGCCCCGACTATGCAATTACAAGCACTTGCAACTAATTTCTGTGGCACGGTTGGTTGGACTGTTGGTCTTCATAGTGGAAGATTTAGGTTCAATCCTTAGCTAGGTCATAGAAGTTGTACCCTTCGATAAAGTAATTTAGACACATGTGTCCTTCTTTACCCAAGAATATAAATGGTACCGACATTAGGTGCGGACGTAAACCTATGACAGACCTGCATCCTTTCTAGGGGAGTAGAAATATTCTGAATTACTTTATGCCAAAGTAACCAAAAGTAAGCACTGACCTTATGGACCACTTTTTTCTGACCTATATGTTCAGTACAACTACCTTGTGACATTCATAAGACAGTTTTAGATGTTCTGTCCTACCTTTTAGTGCTACAACCTCTCTCTATAAATGTAAATGAGTGAGCTTGCCTAAAGCCAAGATTTGTCCTATAAGCCAACCAAATACTGCCTAATGTTGATCAGGACGTTGTGTTATAATTGACCTTTATAAATCATAATTGTCAGAAGAAAGTCCTACTTTGTTCATCAGTTTTCTACGCACCTTTTCAAGTTTTAAACAAGTCTTAGTAGACTCCCCCCCATCGAGTTAAATTTGTAACAGGGGGACAGGAGTGTGTCAAAACAATTAACAATTCATATGCAATGTATTCTTCTTTTTAAAATTTTTATACCCATAATTTTCTTTGCTATGTTCTAACTGCCCACGAAACCTGGATTATCAGTTCCAATTTATCTGCAATTTTTCAAATGGAAACTAGTACCATACTAAATCTACTGCATCAATTGTAATGTCACAATAACCAATAAAACTGGATTGTTAATTATCTGATTTCCTTTAATTTTCTCCAAGATATCATGCAAAAGATAAATTTGCAGTCCATCATTGTTTCTACGATTACAAACCATTTCTTGGCAAATTTCTTGTTGTGGTTTCTTGGTAAATTGGAAGGTTGTTGGAATGTGGTTACAGAAAGGTCATTAGCTTTGTGATTTGTCAATGTAATAATAACCACATAGCCTTGTAAGGCTCTACAGTCAAATATACTCTCTTAATTTTATGGAATCACTGTTTAGTTAAAAGTAACATGGTATGTTTACTGCTGTGTTTTTCTGCATTCTAAAATTGACTCATTTTTTTCAGATTTTATTGCTTTAATTGTTTTTATAAAATACTTGCCATTTACATAGCACTAACATGTGAAATACATTCCTATCAAACAGCTTGTTCACCGAGTTTGCTGAGCAACTATTAGATTATATCTACGCTTTGATATCTATATTTTAACCTTGGCTTAGGTTCAATCTGGCAAACTGCTAAACCAATTTCACTGATAATTGGAATTGGGTTTGTCACTTGCAAAAAAGAGAATAAAGAATCCTCAGACTTACCAATGGTCACGTGTGTTCTTGAATAACCATTTTTGCGGGGAACAAGATCACTCTGCAAAATTTTACCATGATGATATGCCATGAAAAAAGTACATTCAAGTATGTTGCACCGAAAATATAGGTATATAGGTTTATTTTGTATGTTTCAGAAAATACCTCAAGTGTCAATGTACAGGCTGACGACGTGTCACAAAACAGATCTAACTCTGTCATCTCAAACTTTGTGTTCGGTAAGTAAACTACTTTGAAAGAAATTTACATTAATCAAAATATCCCTGAACGTTTAATTTATATATATTTATGAAAAAATCAATTTTATGATATGAAAAGTACATTGGATTTTTATCTCCCCCAAACCCAATAACTTTTTAAAGGCTTCTTAAATCAGTGCAGAAATGAAACACACATTTAGCCTTTCTTACAGCTCAATAAAAACACCTCTTGTTTTCAGATGAAAGCAACTGGGTTCACTTCACCAATTTCTCAGGGGCGGAGTCCATGTACCAAGTGATTGACAAGTACATGACCTTCACCTCTGCTCAAGAAGAATGCCGCGAATATGGCGGCCATCTTGCTCACGTGACCAGTGTCAGAGAACAAGTATTTCTAGAAGACTATATCAGGGTAAATACCGGATATTTTCACATAGTGCTATACAGTTGGCTCTCACATCATGCAGTTTATGATTTAATATTTACCAGAACTTATATTTAGGAAATTTCCAGAAGTTATAGCTATATATTAATTCTATTTATCTGACCTGTCACTACATGCAATCAGTTCACAACTAAGTTGAAATTAATTGGGGGCAAACAAGGCATGAAAACACGACTCAAAATCATGCTACTTTTACTTTATGACTGAAAGGACAATGTTGGCAACTAAAGAGAAAGGTGTTATGACCTACGCTCAGCTACCACAATCATTGGATAGGATTATTTAAGATAACTCGTAATAACAAATCCCAATAATTCTTGGCAGACTTCAATGACTTATTTTCTCTTTGAGACAAAGTCGTTTACCTCCATTTTTATGAGATTATTGGAACCATGAGAAGAATGGACATGAAATGCCATATGACTGACCATAAAGATAGGTTAGAGCAAGCAAAAGATAGGTAATACCACAGTTACGAGTATAAAATTAGAAGCTAGCTGTTAGGGGATAAATGCTCAAATACCAAAAGTGGATAAAATAGTCATATTCATAATCTTATCATACCTTTTATGTTACTTAATCTCTGATTATTCTCGAGACTAGGTGCATAATGTGTAAAGCTGTGGTTGAAATGTAGATATAGAAAGTATGTCACCTTCCCTATCTCACAGTTTTATACCTTGAATGTCACCATTAGTATACAACATCTTATTTCTACTCTTTTCCAAACACTTGCTATATTATGCAGAGCCTTTACCCCACATCTAAGTCCCTGTATGGTACTCGGGGTTTCTGGATTGGAGCCAGAAGGCAGAGGGGCAGTAACACCAAGAACTGTATGCAGTACAAACAGTGGCGCTGGATAGACAACTATGGTATGGTGTATGGAGTAGTGGAAGGATTCTCTGCATTCAAAAATGGAAAGCCTGACAAGTAAGTCAAAAGAGTAACAGAATAGTAAAAACGTAACAAATATAAAAGAAAATAAATAAGTACTGGCAACTGATTGAAAATTGTAATAGATTTGTACTACTGTTCCATTTACAAGACTTATTTTATGACCTCCCATTTTTGTGACCAGAAATAACTTCTTTGAACAGAAAGTGTAAGAAAAAGGATAATATACTGAAGGGCCCAGTTTCACAAGGGTTACCTTAAATTTAAAGTTTTTCATGAATTTCTTCATTCTTTATTAAAACTCAGTTTCCAAAAGGCCCCCTTCCTTAAAAGAGACCTCGAAATTTCAAGGAAACTCCCTTAAGGTAGCAAAGGACCTACCTTAAATTTAAGGAAATGTTCTCCAAAGAATGGAGGTTCAAGGAAAACCTTGAAAGGAGAGTTAAAGGGAGCTTCGAAAAACTGAAATTTTACATTACCTTCCTTTACTTAAGTGAGGAAATGTAAAGGAGGCCAAGATATTGCAATTCTATATGTGTGCATTTTGAAGCATAGGATGTTTCCATGATTGTATGTGGTTCTTCATACCGTGATGAAATTTTAAAATATATATTGCAAGGCATATGGTACATTCACTACCCCACCACATATTTGTAAAAATGAGTAAAATTTGCCCATATTTACACAAAATTGCGCTTTTATTGTACTTTTTTTAACAAAGATCAGCTCAGAACCAGGGCCAGTGATCAATATAAAACTTCAGTTTTAAACTTTTATATTTATCCTCCATTTATAACCTGGATTTTAATGCATCAAAAACTAGCAGAAGCTCTGTAAAATATCTTTCTAATTATATAGATATTTCTAGATTACATAGATTTAGACAAATTTTTACAAAATCTTCAAATGTATCCATAATAAAGGGGTGTCAAAACAAAAAGATAGTAGAGAAGTTTCTAGCAGTATTTCACCATTTCTACCACAAGCACATAAATTTTAACTAGAAAGTAATCGGAGAGTGCAGACTTCCGCGAAGAAGCTTATTTCCACACTATTTTCATTTAAACAAATTCCTGGATCCAGAATGTGGTGAGGATCGTGTTTAACATCAAATTATTGTCAAAAGCTCCTGAAAACTCCATCAAAATCCGCCCATAAGTTTATTTAGTTATATTGCAAACAAACATATAGACAAGCAAACAAATGCCGTCAATAACATATCTTCCTTTGTGGAGGTAAGAACAAATCCGAGGAAGTTTACATAATAAAGCCATTTTAATCTGAAATATATAAAGGCTGGCAGTATTGATCATACAAAAATGCAGTGAAAAATGCATACAAAAATACACAAAATTGATGACATGCAATGTGAATATATGAAATGGGCTTCAGATATATTGTATGCAGTATCTCTAATATCACTTCTTTATTTCTGATTTTTAAAATCAAATTATTGTCAGAAATTCCTGAAAACTCCATCAAAATCCGTCCATAAGTGTTTTTAGTTATACTGCATTGTATGTGTTGAATATAAAAGTATATAAATATCTTATATATGCATTCCAGCAAAAAGAGATTTTCCTGGACCTAAAACATATGATATGTAGATTCTACAGCATTTCACTAGACTTGAGAAATTCCCAGCATTGCATCAGATTCTATTTATAGACCATGTACTTTAATAACAAAATATAACCCCACACAAAATAACCAATACTGATGTGTGCAGAGTAATTTGTGATACTTTTATCACAACATTCAACTGAACTTTCACCTTGGTTTATATCCTCGTACATTTCAGTTTCTACAACCCTGAAGAATGTCTCTTTATGAACACAGAGACGACAGAACCTGATGTATTTGATGAAAGGTAATTATTCAAGTTATATTTGTAAAATTGTAAATGATATTTTATCAGTCCCAATTGTAAATATACATAATTTAAGGATACTTGGTTTAACTTAGTCCAAATTAATCTCATTACTTCTGTAGACGAGGTATTAAATTCATGAGCTTTTGTCTGTCTACTTGTTCATTTGTCTGTATATCAGCAAGATTACGCAAATGCAAACTGGATGGATCTTCCTGAAATATAGTAAGAAGACACATCTTGGTCCATCTTAGATAATTAAATAAATCTGAATGTTATGGTTTATAGTCTAGTATCAATATACATACTATCACACCCTGGCCTGGGTTTCAGAACTTTTCACACAGGTTATCTGTCTCAGTTCCCTCAGGGAACATACTAGGGTGCTGCCACAATACAGCGCACACACAAAGAACCCACTAGCAGTCAGGGTAACCATTACACAGTCCAGGTTAACATCTTGCCCAAGGATGTTATCCCACATGAAACAGTCGGCATCACCAGGGATAGAACCCACGACCCTTGGATTATGAGTCCAACACCCTATCAACTGAGCCACATGAGACCCCATGAGATCCCATTTATATTTTGAGAGTGATCCGGAACACCACATAAATACAAAAAATATTAAAGATCTGGATTTGCTGTTTTGCTTTGGAAAAGAGAGATAAGGTTCTCATATAATTGATACATGCCTTGGTGGAGCTTTGCGCTCTTCGAGTGTTCGAGTGTTTTTATTTTGTTAGATATTAACTTATAATCTCCATTTTGATTCAAAATTAAGTTATTTGTTCTGAAACATATGTTGCAGAAAGTCTGCCTTCAAATTTTTTTTTTTTGTTTTTTTTTTTGTTTTTTTTTTTTTGGGGGGGGGGGGGGGGGGGGGGGCACAGTGGCTTAGCGATTAGGAAGTTTGATTTGTAAGTCCGTCACTTCTGTGTGGGTTCATCTCCCATCAGTGACAAGCCCGAGAACCTTTATTAACGTAACTCTGGCTGTTGTATGGGACATAAAACCTTACTATAAAAGAGTTCTCATTTACAGATATTCCAAAACAACTTAGATGAGTAACATTTGTTACAAGCTGGCATTACAATCAAGTCTTTTCTGCCTTACATCTTTTATTCCATTTGATTCTACTTTAACATATTCTTGGGGATTTTCTTTGAGTGAAAAGTTTCTTGTTTTGCGCCTTAGAACAAGACAACACAGTTTCAAAAGAAAGACTAAAAGTTTCTAACTATCTTTTAATTATACTTCTTTACACATGTTTATGTACAAATACATACAAGATGTTCTCACAACACTATATTTCTCAAGTCTGTTCTCTTCTCTTCTCTCCTGTTAAGTCAGAAACCCATTGTACACTCTACTCTACAGTGGAATGCTCTTCCTTATATAAGCAAATTTGATGGCCAGGCCGCATTTGGTATCTATGGCCTGGCCGCAACTTGCGGACACAACAATACCAACCAAACCTATCAAATTGTTGCTTTGAACACAAATACAACACACACACTGTACAATGCGGCTACGGCTGCTCTACGGTTACGGCCAGTCTATGGTTATGGCCAGTTTACGGTTACGGCAATCTACGGTTGCAGCTAATCTACGGTTGTGGCCAATCTACAGCTATGGCCAATCTATGGTTACGGCCAATACGGTTGCGGCCAATCTGCGGTTACAGCCAGTCTACAGTTATGGCCAATCTACGGTTGCGGTCAATCTACGGTTACAGCCAATCTATGGTTACTGCCAATCTACGGTTGCAGTCAATCTATGGCTACGCCAATTTACGGTTAAGGCCAATCTATGGTTGTGGTCAATCTATGGTTACGGCCAATTTACGGTTACGGCCAATCTACGGATGTGGTCAATCTATGGTTGTGGCCACTCTATTTTGTTACTACGGACTCTCTGCCCATTACAATTACAGTTCTGCTATATTTAGATTATATGCACTATCAGAGTGCAACTTTAGTTCAATAGTTTATCTTCAGTGAAATAGGCTGTCATAGTCTATAATTACATTATTATAAAATAAAAATTCACAACAATATTCCCCACCAGTATGCTTACTCCTGGAAGCATGTTAACTCATTAAAACTAAGAGAACTATACAGATTTAAAATAATTACCAAATTGAAAGGCTTTTCTCTTAGTTTTCAATTAAACAAAAACATTAACAATGAGAGAACTTGCATTTAAATGGATTACTATCTTTAATGTCCACTCTCCAGTTTTTACTTAAACTAAAACATTAAAAATAACAGAACTTGCTTTTAAATTAATCACTAAATTTAAATGTCCACCTCCTTGTTATTCAATTCAACTAAAATTGTTTATACCAAACAAAATAAAATTTTTCAGATGAGTTCATGAAACATAGATAAAATTAATAATTTTTCCTTCTGTACCTGGAGTATCTATGCATCCTTGGGCTGATGTGAAGACTGATACATTTGTACAGAAACCGAACCTGTACAGTTGAACCCATAACTGTACGGTTACGGCCAAGACCTCTAGTGACCTTATTTCCAGATCTTCTTAAATTCCCACTCATATTAACATGACATAAATTTATCAGGCTTCTGCTTCTGTCAGTTGACCTCTTTAACCCTGTAACATTCTTGGAGAATTTATCTCTTATCAACTTGAGAACATTTTTAATATCTGAGACATGTTTTTCTTCAATTTAACTGTCATCTCTGGAACAATTTCACTGGTGTAAGGTTTAAGCCTATCAAAATGCAGTATTTTTTATTTACTTTGAAGTGATGTTTTTATTTCAAACAATAGACCACTAAGTTTTTTCACAATCACACATGGACCCTTCCAAATTTGTGACTTTAATTTTGGACTTTTCCTACAGTTCTTGTATTATCATGGTAGTAAACTAAGTTACCTACTTTGTATGTTTTTTAAACTAATCCTTGGATCACAGTCTTTCTTTGGAGAATTTATTTTAAAAGATTCTCTGACAAGCTAGAAAATGGCACTAGGTTTCTCTCTCATTTCTAAAACATATTGGCTTTCCTCTGTGCATCCTTCGACCACTGAGTAGCACCAAGCACCAACTCAGTAGAAAGATTGACCTCTCTCCCAAGCATGAGTAAATTTGGGGTATATCCAGTCTTTTCGTGGACACAACTTTGATATGCCGCAGCAGGTATGGGCAAATGCTTGTCAGTTTCATTTTCATTTGTGCATACAGCAATCGTGTCTATCAAGGTTCTGTTGAATCTTTCAATCATACCATTGGACTGTGGATGATAGAGTGACAATCATGTTTTATTGGCCTCCAAAAGCTCACAAACTTCTTTAAAAAGTTGGGACTCATAATTGCGACCTGATCTGAATGTAGGTCAAATGGGGTGCCAAATCTGGAGAAGAATTCATAGACAAGTTTTTGGGCCACAGTTTTTGCTGAGAACTCAGAAATAGCCTCAATCGACCTTGTGAAATAGTCACTAACAATACATATCTGTTACCAGACTCAGATTGGGGAAATGGACCAAGAATGTCAGTGGCAACTCTATCCATGGGGGCACCAACTTGATAATTTTGTGGCTGAGACTTATTTACTCTTCTGTTGGACTTTCTTGCTCCACACAAAGTACAATTATGAATCTAAAGTTTAACACTATCTTCAAGTCTGTACCAGTAAAACTTCTGCTTTATTTTATTAATGGTCTTTTTCACACCCAAGTGCCCTGCAATCAAGTTACAGTGCAAAGAGTTCAGTAATGTATCTTGTAGCGATTTGGGCACCACAAGTTGGAGACATGGGGGAGTCTTCTTTTTCACTTTGTGCCACTTTCTATACAAGACACCATTATCCAGTACCAGCTGATCCCACTGCAACCACAGATTCCTAACTGTGGGGCTTTTAACTGCCACTTGATCCCTGGTTGGTTTTTCGTCCTCTAACTCTACCCATGTGAGTAAGTGGGCTAAATCTGGATCATCCAGTTGTAATTTTCTCAAGTCAATTCTAGTATACTGACTTAACCATGTATCATCCAGTACTGGTAACTGTGCCCTAGTTCCAGGTAAATCTTTACACTGGTCACTATTACTCTCTGCTTTAGTTTGATCACTTTCACCAGTCATCCTTTCATTTGACCTGGCTGCTTGAGAAGTCTTGGCTCTGTATAACCTCTGCCATCTTGATTCCCCACCAGGCTTGTTCCATACCTGGTGCTTTTTACCCATGAAACAACCAGTGCAGGCTTTAAACCACACTGCTAACAGTGACAGACACAAGCCAATGAACTGGTGAAATTTACAGGTTAAAAGGCGAATCGGCTATGGACAGGATGCACTTGATTCCCGATATTAACTCTCCTGGCCATTCGTGGCACAATATCATCCACTTCCTGAAATGATGACCACTGTTCATGTTTCCTCTGACACACATCACATCCTCCATGGCAGATCACACAAAACTGTCTTTTCATCATAACACATACACTCTGTTGGGTCATAGGGAACCCTAGACAGACTGTCTGCATTTGAATGTTTCTTGCCACTGCGGTGCACTATTTAAAATCTGTACTGGCACAAAACTTCCAACCATCTTACCATTTGGTCCCTTGGATCCTTAAATAACATCACCCACCCACTATGGTCAGTTCTAATAACAAAATCTCTACCAAGCAAATAATGTCTAAAGTACTGTACAAAATACACAACAGCAAGGAGCTCTTTTCTTGTCACACAGTATTGCCTCTTGGTCTTGGTCAGACTTTTACTGACATGTGCAATTGGTCTTTTGTCTTGCTTTCCAGTTTTCTTACAATACTGCATCTGGGATAGAGTTCCACCTATTTCAGTACCGGAAGTATCAGCATCCCATATCAAAAGACCAGAATCTTTTGGATAAGCCATGACATTCCCACTTGAAAGAACATCTTTCAACTTTTGAAATGCAGTCATGCACTCATGTGTCCACTCAAACACTACATCGGCCTCCAGTAGATGCGTGAGCAGCCTTACAATTGTTGAGAACCCACAGACAAAACGTCTATAATAAGAACAAAAACCATCAAAAACACAAATATCATGCACATTTTTGGAATGGGCCAATTTACTATAGCTTTAATCTTTGCAGGGTCAGGCTTTATGCCAGCTTCTGATACCACATGTCCTAAAAATACAACTTCTTGTTGAGTAAATGACACTTGCTTAGCTTCAATTTCAGGCCTGCTTTCGTAAGTCGTCCAAGAACGTCATTCAAATTTTCAAGGTGGCTGTCAAATGATTCATTAAACAAGATTATTATGTCATCCAAAAATATAACAATGGACTTCCACTGTAGACCACGAAAAATAATTTCCATACACCTTTGAAAAGTTTCTGGAGCATTTGTTAAGCCAAAAGGCATTACCAGATATTCATATAGCCCCTGTCTGGAGGATTACGGCAGTTTTTGGCCGGTCCTGTTTGTTCACCTTAATTTGCCAATACCCTGATTGAAGATCTAAACTGAACATATATTTTGCACCATTAAGGCAGTCTAGACAGGAAGAATTCTCAGGAATTGGATATGTATATTTCTGTGTGCACTCATTAAGCCTGCGGTAGTCCACACATGGTCTTATGGAACCATCTGTCTTTCTTACATAAACAATGGGTGAAGCCCATGGGGAGGAAGATTTCTGAATAACACCGGCCTGAAGTTGTTCTTGCAATATTTTCTCTTCTTCTCCCTCAAAGGCCTTTGGAGACCTCCTTGGCTGCTGTTTGATGGGCTTTGATGTACCAGTGTCTATATGGTGTGTCATCACTGATGTTTGCCCCAAATCTGTTGAACCCTTGCCAAATGCGTGTTTATTATGTTCAATAAGTCTTGCCAACTTTCTATTTTCTTCAAAAGAAAGGCCGTTGTGCTTCCATGGAAAAGATCTTGGAAGGGTTGCAACCATTTTTCAATATGAGCATCAGGGGCTCCCCTCCAATTCTGGGCACCAGAGCTTTTGCTATTGGCAAGTTGATGGACACCAACCACATCATCATGTATAGCTGCTTGGCCTGGATCACTCTCAGATTCAAACAATATTTTGGTAGATTCTACCTCTGGCCAATATTGGTATATTTTCAAAGGACCACGTCCTCATTGGTAACATTCATCAGATGAATTGGTAAGTATTTGTCCGCAGTACTTGGATTCACAAGCCAGTTAGCCATCAGAATTCCCTCTTCTATAACTTTACTTGCAATGGCTTCCATCAATGCAGTTGTGTGCTCTAGGAAAACAAAATTTGTTTTTTTGCAGGGACTACAACTTGACTGTTTGCTGGTATCACAACATCATCTTTCACTGATACCCTGACACTGTCCAAGCCAATACCCTCATAGATAGCTCAAATTTTATGAGCGAACAGGAAATCTATTCCAAGCAAACCTTCTTATTCTATGGGTGCTATCAAAACATGCCATGTGTACATATGACTTCCTGCACAAAATGAAATATCGGCTACCCCGACCACCTGAACTAAACCTTTGTCAGCCACCTCCAGTTTAACATTACATTCTGTTTTTACCATGCTTGGCCTTACATTCTCTGGGATTCTCTCAAACAGTTTCTGTGACATGATGGTCACTTTTGCTCCAGTGTCAATTAAGAATTTAGTCTTTACTTCACAAATACACATGGGTAGGTACACAGATATACCTCCTAACACTGACTGTCTACTTATTGTAATTATGTACAGGTCATACTGGACTGAACCTGGGCCACTGGATCCGGTCCTATCTAGTTTTTCGACTTTTCTACATTTTGCTTTAGTGGACATTCTCGAGCATAATGTCCTTTCTCTGTAGCAGTCAACATCTGCTCCATTTCGTGGTTGTTGCCCAGGTTTCTGTCCCATGCCTTCAGAATGGATTACCAAGCTTCTCCTAAAACACAGTTGTTGGCTAATCTCCAAATTTGGCCATTTCCTGGTGGGTTACAAAGTTTGGAGTGGCGTCTTCTATGTCAACTGCAGCTCGGGCACGTGGTGGCCTCCCCAGGTGATCTCTCAGACGACTGTAAGTTTCTCAAGCAGTACGGGCCTCTTCTAGAGTTTGGGGGTCTTTCATTCTTTCTTTGAGAAAGTGTCATACCCCAACGGCCTCCCTGGTCTGATTGTCAGCTGTTGGGTAGCTCTTCAGTGCTAGCCTTCTTATATCAGCCAAGAACACCTTTTCCCTTGGTTAAAGTTTATTGCCTCTAATTGAGCCAGATAAGATGTCACAGGACTCCTGTCCTTGAATTGAACCTCCAGTGCAGCCACTAAGACATCAAATGACTGGAGTGCCTCATTTGGGAGATAACCGAATGCATACTCAGAAGCTTTGTCACAGAGGCTATTTGCTAGCCAAAATAACTTTTCCTCTTGGCTCCACCCACAGGAAGCACTCAGCAACATGAAAAGCTTCACGTGGTAATGGGACTTCACTGGAAACCCGAGATGGCGCCCCACGAGATGATCTCTGAAAGACACTATGAGATGCTGGACATGTGGTGTTACATGCATCATTGGAGACACAGGAGGAGAGATACCTTGCTGATGTATCTGGTTCCGCATATTAAACGACTGGCACTGTGCCATAATTGCAGCCTGTCTGGCTGCTTCTGCTTCTCTGGACTTCTCCAGTAGTTCATCTGACAGTCTGGCATTGTTATGAGTACACCTCTCCAGGTGCTTGTAGTTCTGCGAGAGTTTTTGCTGCAACTCCGTTACTTTCTCTCTTTTATCTTCTGCTGTTGCTTCATATTCTCTTGCTCTTTCAAGGATCCATTCACGATCCTCTTCGGCAGTTAGCACCCTTTCCTGAGCCTTTCGGGCAACTGCCCAGGCCTCTTCAAGCTGAAGCTGTAGAGTCTCTAGTTGTTCTGTGCAACTAGTTTCATCTTCTGAAGTTTCTGTTGTGCTTGACTTGGTTGTATCTTTCTTAGGTGGCATTTTTCACAAGTAGAGTTCTGTTCCACCTTTATTCTTAACACAGTTTACAAACAATACAAGAGGGTCTTTTCTCCAGTAACATGTTTTAGTCCAAATCCCGCTTCTGACACAATTTGTTGGGCGTTTTCTTCGAATGAAAAGTTTCTTGTTTTGCACCTTAGAAAACAACAACACAGTTTCAAAAGAAAGACTAAAAGTTTCTAACTATCTTTTAATTATACTTCTTTACACATGCTTATGTACAAATATTTACAAGATGTTCTCACAACACTATGTTTCTCAAGTGAGAAACCCATTCTGTTCTCTTCTCTTCTCTCCTGTTAAGTCAGAAACCCATTGTACACTCTACAGTGGAATGCTCTTCCTTATATAGGCAAATTTGATGGCCAGGCCGCATTTGGTATCTATGGCCTGGCCGCAACTTGCGGACACAACAATACCAACCAAACTTATCAAACTGTTGCTTTGAACATAAATACAGCACACTCACCGTACAATGCAGCTACGGCTGCTCTACGGTTACGGCCAGTCTACAGTTACGGCCAATCTACAGTTGTGGCTAATCTATGGTTGCGGCCAATCTACGGTTATGGCTAATACAGTTGCAGCCAATCTACGGTTACAGCCAATCTACGGTTACTGCCAATCTACAGTTACAGTCAATCTACGGTTACACACAATTTATGGTTACAGCCAATCTACAGTTGTGATCAATCTACAGTTGCGGCCGCTCTATTTTGTTACTACAGCCTCTCTGCCTATTACAGTTACAGTTCTGCTATATTTAGACTATATGCACTATCAGAGTGCATCTTCACTTCAATAGTTTATCTTCAGTGAAATAGCCCGTCATAGTCTATAATTACATTATTCTACAATAAAAATTCACATCAATATATAATTCTTTGATATTGTATTTAAAACAGATTGCCATAACAAAATCATGAACCTAGTTTTATAGAATAAAATTGTATTTGTGTTTTTAGCTTTTTAAAGTGGGATGACCTTCCATGTGACCTTCAAGGTCAGAGTGGACTGAAACCTCTTTGTGAAGTAGATCTAAAGAAATATCCTTACAACAGATGATAATGGATTCTGAGCGATAGCTTAATGGAGTCGATATCTTGGAACATTTGGAAATATATAAATAGAAAAGGCTTGCCTGCCATGGTATAAAGCAGAAGGCACTGTTCAAAACATATGCTGCCACCCGAAAGCTGTAAGGACAGACACAGATAGAAGAACTAGATAAGAGATTTGCAAAACTGCTTTCAATAGTATGACTGTTGGCATTACCAATGGAAACAATGGACCTTTCTAATTATGGGACTGTGTCACACTGTTTATCAGATGATAATGGGTCTGAATAATGGTTAAATATACCTACTATCTCCTAGATGAATGGGACCTCCCCTTAATGGGACCTTCCCGCACTATTGATACTGATGAATCTGAATGGTTGAATATATTGAGACATTTAACCGTGCCTACTGAAAATGCATTTTTTTCCACTTTCTAACCACGAAAGTACTGTTAAAGAGATATATTATCATCTGTAGCTGAAATGTCAGACACTGATATCCCAGAGACAGATAACAGATTTGAACTGTTTGATAGTACGACTGTTGGTGTTGCCCATGGCTCACACTCTAGACAACTTGGACCTTTCAAATTATGGGACCTACAGGCAGTATTTATCTGATAATAATGGGTCTGAATAATGGCTGACTATAGCCAGTGTATGTTAGACACTTCTAACTACACATACTAAAAAGGCGTGTGTAAAATATTCTTAAGAAAAACAGTTCTGTTTAAGACATATGCTGTCAAATGTTTACAGTTTTTAAGCGCAAGCTCTAACAAGGCTCGCTCTTCTAGGAATCACTTTTTTTGTTTATCTCCAGACTTTCATGGATTGTGGTGCAGTGTGATGAGTATCTGTCCGTTCACTGAAGATAAGTGGCAATGGGCTACATTAGTACTGGGATGGGTGACCTCGTTGGTGCACTACCGCAGTCTCTGATGGCTTTGCGGCTCACACTAGTAGACCGAAATCCCTTTTAGCCTTGTTCAAAACAGGTTTCAATAAATATTTGATTCAATGGGTTATTAACAATGGTGTATACTAGAGATGAGACCTTCTCATTTATGGGACATTTCCACTATGCTATATCAGTTGACAATATGTCACAGTTCAAGTTAATTAATCATAGAGATGCTTGACAATACGTAGCTAAAAGGTTTGGGAAATATATTGTCTGGTTCCTGTACCACTTTTCTCTGTGCAAAATAGTCCGGTATCGACTGCCATTTTAAGATTTTAAGTATGGTATCAACAAGTGACAGTGTCAAATATCTGAGACATAATGTCTTATGCTTACTGTATGTTGTACTTTTTATTGCAAAAAGTTATTGGATAATAATTACACAAATTTGCCTTTATGCATTTGTAATGCCAATTATCCATTCTATGGGTGCCGGGGAATACCAAAATAATGTTACCTGATCTGTATGTCATGGTACTTTAGTCAAATGCATTGTTGTGTGGTCGATAATATGTAAAATATGCATCTTTATACACAAATGATGAAACAGTTACAGTTGAAAATAAAATATATGAGCACCTTGTATTGTTTTATATGAGGTTTGAATAGTAATGTACCCATTAATGACACATATTTGACAAAATACTCTATATATAGTACATTATGGAAACAATTGTGATTCCAAAAATGTATACTTTTTTCACAGTGTGTTATGTAATCAGTATCATATAATATATCAATTTGGCACTGGCAAATTATAAAGGAAATTCATTGCTTGCCATTCATTTAGCCAATGGACTTGCGTAGATCATCAACCAGAGTTGCCAAGAAACAATCCTGAAAGTTGCACTTTATCACATGACACACCTAACAAAGCTTAGACTTACTACGAGTGTTTGTATTTCTCCTTCCACCAAATCTGACATACATCAGACCATTGTGAATCCTCTTGATCAGTGAGAAACCTATACTGTCTGTTGAAATGCACTTTTGTTAGTACCAAATTCTGATAGATATTCTATCCTCAAGTAATACCACAGAAAAAGGAACTTGAATACAATATAACACTGTCAAGATACTGTACTGGTTTCCTGTTGACCACTTGTGTGTGTACAAAACAGCTACACTTGTCTACAAATTTCTTTATTAGTGCTACCCAAGCTATTTTGGATCTTCCTGGTCTCTGAGAGGTTGCTCCTGCAAGATCAGATGTCGTCACCCTGACCTCCGGCAGTACTTGGTAATACATTTTTACTCATCTCTTCACAAAAACCACTCACACATTTGACGTACCTAAAATCTGGAATGATCTTCTTAATGACATACTCTAAGCAACCTCTATATTGGCTCCTTCAGAAAGAAGCTCAAACTTACCTGCGTACAAAAAGCCTACCCATCTTAGACGTCCACTTCCCCGAGTCTTCTCCGGTATGACCTAGTTACATTAACTATACTAACTCTCATTCAATATGTTTATAGAAAGTGTCAACTTAAAGTTGTCAGATCATAGGGATTAAACACTCTAAAAGTTCTTTTAAGATTAGATTGGATTAGAACCATAAAATACCTCTCGAGATTAGCATAGCAGTTGTTAACAAATATATCAGCTATGGGCTTCATAACAGAACAGAAAATTAAACAGGTATTCTGGGTTTGGGTGTATTGTAAGGGTATGGAGTCACAAATATGTTAAAGCTTTACTTTTATTTTATTTGCAGAGAGAAATAAAATAAATGTCATATCAGCATTTAGGTATGTTGGGGATTTACGATCAATATCTCTACCATCAACTTTGTTACTTTGATCTTCAATTTTCAACAGACTGGTGTCTCTGAGAACTTAATGAATATTATTGATCCACTGAACCCTTATTTTACCTCGTTTTAATATATCTAACCCAAAAAGTACTAACTGGAAAGAATTTATAGAGCACATACTTCAACCCGGGGGCAATTCAGAAAATTCAGGATTTTTTGTATTGTTTATGATCTGTAACTTTCCCAAAATATAACCAATTCTGCCTTTGGTCAGTCCTAACCCACATAAAAATTTAATGGAGAAAAAAATAATGTTTGGAGTAATGTCAACCAGTAACTCAAAGTCATTGAAAATACATTGAAAAACGGGACCTTTAAAAATTCTTGATTTTTCCTTTGTATCTAGAATATGATTATTTTGGGGGAAAATGTAGATCATATTCTGGTTATGAAAGTACCAACCATTGTATATACCCAATCACCACGCTGTAATATTGCAGCTGACATTGTAATTGTCAGAATGTTTCCATATAGTGTCAGAACTACCTCAGTTATGACACAACATAGTGTAATTCATTTTAAATATAATGCTTTGTTGAAACCTGTATGTCTAAAATAAACTTGTTTGCTATTATATATCTCTTTTCCAGTAAAGAAATTGGCTTAGCAGACAGTATTTTTCTCTGAAAAGTTGAGCAAAACTTGGTTGAACTAAAATTATGAGGATCTGTTGACCAAAAAGTACAATAAGTTATCAACCCAGCATATTTCACACAAAAATATACATATACATTAATTCACCCCATCTGACACAAAATTACAAAGATATATTTAGCAGAAAAATACATCATACATAAAATTTAATCTACCTACTTGGCACAAAATTATCATGTCTGAAAAAGTGAACTTTTCGTTTTTGACAACTTGACACAAAAGTTCATATATAGACATATGTTAAGTGGAAGAAGTAAAACATGTGTTTAAGTTATCATTCCATGGGATACAATCTTATCAACATATGTTGACGAGAAAAATTACAACATACTTGAAATTACCACCTCACTTGAATGGAAATACAGACTACAAATTGAGAATACCTTACCAAAAGAAGATGATTAAGATGCTTTTAGTGTAAAACACTTAATCAATATTTTGTTACTTGAACTGAGGTGCATCGGCATTGCGGCAGCTCTCTCAACAGATATCAGAACATACCATTAGCCAGTCCAATATGCTATCATTCAGCCACACAACTGCAGCCATGAGAGGCTACCCTTAACAACAACTGGCTCAATGAGGGTCAAATTTGTTTTGCTTCATTCTTACTATCTTTATCTTCAATCTAGTCTTGTACAATGGTACCATGACTCATAGTTCATTGCTCTGTTTCCTTTACCCAACATATGTCAAGTACATTCATATTTAGATAGCCTATTAAGTCGCCTGGAAGCTACGCCCATAGTTGTCAAGATTAAGGATGAAATATTTAAGATATTCTCATAAAATACCCCCAAAAATTTAGAATGTTTTTTTTTTTCAAATATTAACTGGGTAGACCCCACCTTGTGTGAGAATATAATCCAAATCCAATGTGTAGCTGTAGAGTTATGCACACCAATAATCAAATGAACTTATAAAGATGGTCTTTACAAGGGATCGGTCTTTATGTAGAGGTAAAATTAAAGGAAAAAACAATACTGGAAATAAAAAAATGGTACTTCTATAGAGAGTAAGTTTTTATACAGAGGTCTCACACAGGTTAGACTCTATTGTGAAATGTTGTTCTGTGTTTGTCAGATTGGTTTGTTGGAGGAGCATGCAAACTTGCCAAGAGCCATTACTTTTAAATTCAACTTTCAGGTCTTCAGATTGTCCACCACGTTTGCAGCAGATTATATGTAGGGTTGAAATGATTACATAACAAAAATATAAGAGCTAATTTTAAAGGATCAATTCAATTAAAATAGACTAGCTATGGAGATAATAAGTCTCTAGTATGAAGCAAAACATGACTTAGTTTATATATTTTTACTGTCTGGATGTGTTTCAAATTACTAGTCTTATTGCATTATCTCAACATCATCAAAAACAGAAATGTAACCGCAATAGTAAATTCCAATTATTTATTGACAACAGTAATAGATAAATTCTCCAAATTATGGTATGCTATTAAAATAGTTGAATATTGTAGCTTACCATTACACTGCTCATAGTCAACAACAATTGTCTCAATAATACAACGTAAAGTATTACAAAATAGACGACAGTCAAGCCAAGTTTAATGCTTTCTGAGAAGCAGGTTAAGCCGCGTTCACCCTTAAGGAGTGAGAAGTAACAACAAGCAATTGAATAACAATAAAAGGTTTGGGGAAAGAGCCTTTATTTTACAAACATTTTTTACTCAACTACATATACATAAATTAGTGATGGTAGACTATGAGTTAAAAGTACAAAGGACAAAAAAGGCCCCACACAAATAAGTGATACGTCATGCTAGTAACACTTTACATAAAAGATATAATAAAGCATAATAGCTAAGCACACAATGTAAAAGAATATTGCCTTGCACGTAACATAATAGTGCGCAGGCCACATAACCTGTGAAAGGTGTAGTGTGAACAATGTTGAAGATGGGGTGGAGGGGGGTGCTTTTAACCCAATGACTGGCAAATTCAAAGTGGGGAAGTGTACGGCAGGTAAGTTTGGGTGGCCACAAGGCGGGAAACTATACATGAACATAATTCACTAAGTACCTGACACAATATAACACACATGCTACCTATAAGTGACACTTGAATTATATAATAAACCAGGCTTCGACTGAAAACTTGTGCCCAGGCATCAACAACCACAGTCAAGCCAAGTTTAATGTTTTCTGAGAAGCAGGTTAAGCTGCGCTCACCCTTAAGGGATGAGAAGTAACAACAAGCAATTGAATAACAATAAAAGGTTTGGGAAAAGAGCCTTTATTTTACAAACATTTTTACTCGACTACATATACATAAATTAGTGATGTTAGACTATGAGTTAAAAGTACAAAGGACAAAAAGGCCCCAAACCCTTTACTTTCTAAGTCCTGGGGCCGTATTCACTAAACCTTCTATATTTTAAGGACCCTTTATTAAAGGAAGGTGAAAAAACTCCTTTGGTAAGGTGACTTTTAAAATGCTATTCACTAAACCTCCTTTATGGTTTCCTTACCAAAGGTTACCTTAGATAAAGGATCCTTTATTAAAGGAGTGCATTCAGTCATCTGATTGGTTAAAAATGTTTCTTCACAAAGGCTCCTTTATCTTTCCCTTACTTTTGTATTTTCTTCTTTCCATGTTTATTTTTCAGTATAAGATCAGTGTTATAATGTATTTTCTGTTGCCGTTTAAAATGATATTTTATATTTTAATAAATAAATAAATATCTAACTTTTAAAGATTTTTGTATTACATACCACATTGTGGTAACAGCCACTTTCCATACAGATATTGTGACACACACATCAAATATATTTTTATTAGGTTTGATGACATATCAACTAAATATCCCATAAAATTCAAAGAAAGATGTATGGTGATATAAATGATATGGTATGGACGAAAAAAGGTGCAAACATCATAACACTTCACCAATTACCTCAATTTTTACTTAAAAAGTCAAACCACCACAACTCCCCTTTATCACAAATGTAGTCACACACTAAACCTTGAAAGTTAAGGAAAAAAACCAAGGATTCCTCAGTAAAGGAAGGTTAGTGAATATCAAAATTCAAGATTCCCTTGAAAGTAAAGGATTTCCTAGATTTTTAAGGTTTCCTTGAAATTCAAGAAAAGATAGTTAGGCTCCTTTGTTTGGAGGAAGTTTAATGAATACTAAAATAAATAAAAAGAGGGCAAGAAATATAGGAAATCCTTACTTTTTAAGGGTTCCTTGGAATAAGGAGGTTTAGTGAATACGGGTCCTGTACTTTTTGCAGAAGTATTTCAAGTTTTGACTCTACCTGCGACACTTTAGAGGTGTTGCCTTCCACTGATGCATCTGGTGCTGTAAATTCAGTAGCCAATTCACCCGACTGATGAGCCACCCTAGGGCTGTGTTGTTCTGGCTGCTCATGATGAGAATCTGTTATCACAGGAGCACTTAAATTTAAGTTCCTCCTACATCTGACTCCCACTGGTCGTTGATGCTTAAGTCCACATTTACTGCACTGAGCCACAGTTCCAGGTCGTGAGGGTTTAGACATGATAAAAACTGTTCTTTACAACATATACTAAAACACAGTAGCCTACAAATTTCTTAATATCCAGTTGTACACAAAATCCTTTTAACCCAATGACCAGTATATTCAAAGCGAGGAAGGGTACAGCATGTAAGTTTGGGTGGCCACAAGGCGGGAAACTGTACATGAACATAATTCATTAAGTACCTGACACAATATAACACACATGCTACCTGGAAGTGACACTTGAATTATATAATAAACCAGGCTTCGGCTGAAAAGTTGTGCCCAGACATCAACAACCATTCTTGCAGCTTATCATAGCACTGAATATTGTCAATAATAATTGAATTATTTATTTAAATTTCAAATGTATTAAGATAGTTGATTCTTCCAACTTATCATTGCATTGAATATTGTCAACAGGGTTCACATTCACTGCATTCTTATTATCTCCTTCTTAGTCTATAAAAGTTTTCTGAGAAAAAAAATTTCAATATCCTTGGCATTTTCAGAATTCTAAAGATATAATCATAATAAATTTGATACAATTGCTTTGGAGAAAATATGTAGCCTTTCCTTTTTAAGTTTTCGTCAACCTTACAGGAATAACCCCCAACAAACTATGTTATACACAGAAGTTTACCAGGGTTGGCCTTATGCGTGCATGATTCTAATAAAATATACATTGTAACATTTTTAAAAACCCTGAGATATGAGTATTTTTATTCCAAGTTGAAAACATCTTTAAACGTTATAAACATTTATTTCACGCATTTAACTGACAAAAACAGGCTGTTTCACCTATTTCACATTGCATGGGTTGACCATGATGAGCAATAATTCAAAACCTAAAAAGTTATGAGGATTTTACCCATGAAATGTTTCCTCGATTAGCCAATCAGATTCACTGACATGTCATGTTAGAAAAAGGTACTGACTGCTACAATAGCAATTACGAAACTTTTTCATTTTTATAATTTTGTTTCTTATTTTCAAACTTTCATTGATACATTTATATAATTTTTATATCCATTTAACCCATGGAATTAGAATGTTAGTAAATATTATACAGAGAAACTAGAAGGGCAATAGAAAGATTTTGGTGTGGTTGAGAATATTCTATAGCCAAATCACCACAACCCATACTTATATAACTAATGTAACAAAGCTTTATAAGTGGAACAAATGTAAAATAATAAATAACATAGCTTCAGCATAATTTAAAGCTTAGTCATCAATATTTCAGTTTAACAGTCTTTAAAGGTACATTTTTAATGTGTTACACGAGTGTTTTATAACATATAAGAACCTTCAAGAGATGACCTTTATGACCTCACGTCTGTCATGAATAATAAGCAAAAGATTCTCAATCAAACAATGATGGAACCAAATCATGGTCTCTACCATAAATATTAAAAAAATATCAACTGACTGTTGTCTAAGTGGAATCCCTCTTCAGATTCAATCTCTGATGGCCATCTAATTTATGCATTTTCATGAAGCAAAAGTGTGTGAAAAACATTGTGATTATAGAAATTATCTAGTGAACCTTACAGGTGTCTATATCCATCTTCAAAATCAACTCAAACTGAAAGTTTGATAGTCTTTGATTTTGGACTTAACGTGTTTTTATATGACCATGTTTAATGTTATTCTTTATTAATCCTAATAAGGTTTTTACGATATTCAAATACAGGTGTCAGATTTGATATTTTAAATAACCCAGATATAACTCATGTGGCTTTAAGTTGAAACTTACCGAATCACAATTTTAGAATATGGTCGCTAAAGATTTGTTCTCCCTTTAAATTTGTATCAGGGCTAAGTGAAACTTAGAGGATATGAAAGCAAAATAGTGTACACAAAAACTTATGAATGGTGTGCATTCTACTATTTCTCTCTTTGTATGCCTTGATTAGGTTGGTGACCCTGGATAACTAAAGAAAATGGAATTAGACAGGAAAGAGGAGGGGGAGGAGGGGGTGGATTGCATTGATTAGAAATAGCTTCAGAATCCCAGTGTTTTGACAGAAATAGCATCCAGAGAACGGGGATAATAATAGCCAATAATGAAGGATTCTAAGGAAATGGAGCCAAAGGGATATTATGAAGGGTTTGGTTTTGTGGTTGATTCACAGATTTTATATTTATCTGTAAAATAAATGAAATCATTATCAAGCCTGCCACTCTTAATTATAGGGTACAAAATTGCATAAATGCATAAAGTAATTGGAGTATGGGATTGAACGAGTATATTGTACACAAATTGGCAATGTGTGCAAAGTTTTAAAACTTCAAAAATTTATGTGTAGCATTTGTGAAATGGGTGTTCTAATTTAAGATTTGTTTATCCTCATGTTAGCAGTATTCAAGATTTCAATATTTTGTCTGACCAGAGTATTAATTTAACAGTCATGATTTTCAATAACTTATCACTGAGTCACTTTATGACAGGATGACTGTATGTGGCTCTGATTAAAAACAAAAATTAAAGCTTTTCAATTATCACTTTTGTATGGTTATGCAAGGCAACCATTTTTAGGTCATTCTGAAGTGTTATCTACTTTCAGGAATTTTGTGAAAAAATGTTCATGACTACAATTTTTATTTTGCCACAGGGGAAACAGTTTCACGGTCCATAAAATTTGGCCATGCTAGAGGTTTATAGTAATTCAGCACTGCTTTAGCCAACCACAAGAGCTTACTCATGTACACCACATATTCATGTACACCACACACTTCATTAACATATTCAAATTTCATGCAGACATTGCCACAAAAAATACCTGTTATTTATTACAGCACAAGATAAATTACTTAATGCCTCAAATCAGGGAGAATTACCAACTGGTAAAACATTAATTGTGTTCACAGTGTAGTTATGGCAAATCAGAAGTGACAGACTTGATAAGTTTTACCTGGATACAGTCAATGGGACACTTGTGAATGAAATCTCGGTGTTGCAAAAACAGTGGGAGGGTAAGATAATAAACCAGACAGAAATTACTGTTATATCTGTCTATTAGTGATGTCTGGTGCTTTGCTTTATTATACACCTGTTCCACGAACAAGAGTCACCCTCCCAGCCCACTAGGATCATGTAGTCTCAGTGTAATCTCATTGGACATATGACATATGTTTTTTTAATTGCAAGGATAACAAACATAGTTGTGGTTATAGTAGAGGCCCATCCTAGTTTTAAACACACTAAAACCCCCGAAGAGTAAACATTACAGTCCCCAGTAGTCATAATGAATGTGTACAGGTCGTAAGTCACTTACACAGTTTTTTACACAGTCCTGAGACTTATCTTTGTGATCTTTTAACGAATATTGTAAGTGAATATAAAGTCAAGTAATCTTGTCTTGTGAGAATTTAGTTGTAGTTCTTTGCTGACTAATGTACAAGTTATTAGGGATTAGTGTTGGCACTTGCCTTCAGTGTTCGAAATGGCCACTGGCCCGGTGGCCCAAGGCCACCAATGTCACGGCAGGCCTACTACTTTGGGGACTTCTTGACCCAGTTGGACAGTAAAATACAATAATTTACAATATGAAGAATTCTTTATTTTTAAGGAAAATAACCAAAACGCGATTTCTGCCCATATTTCATCTCATGTTGCTAGCTTGTATTATCGCTCATCACGACAACCATTCCACTGTTAATCTTTTAGCCGTCCAAATCAAAAGAATATTCTGTGTGAGGCTTTTGTTTCTATCTTTCAGATACATTGTTTTGATTCATTTTGGGGTATTTTAGGCTGTTTGACTGCCCAGTTGGCCAGCAATAATTTTGTACGAGTTGTGAACACTGCTTGTTCTGTGAAATGGTTAGAATTGTGGGTTCAATGTTTGGTGTCTTTACAAGTCAACAATTATCAATCTAATCCTAAATATCCAACCACCGCTTTCAAAGCCAGTAAAAATACAGACCTCTGCCACACAATGTTGTAAATGTGTTGAAAATATGGCAAATGCATAACATCCATGGATAATTTTCACCATACTCACAATGAAATCTAAGTTTTGCAGTTGGGCGAAAATAGCATCTGTTTGCCATCCTGGTCTTCTCTAAACATTTGCAGAGTCTGAATTCTAGACATTTGAACGGAATTTCATTTTCAGGGCAGTAAACAAGTCCAGGCTAGGCAGTGGCTAATTTAAATGTAGAAATAAACCACGTTTATTGGTGATTCAATCAGAAAATAGCCTCATATAAATACCCTTTATTTAGAGGGTATTTTTCTGATTGAATCTCCAATAAAGTCCAAGCAAAATCATTTTATTTCTATTATAAAAAAATTATTAATGTTTTATCCAATATTCACTGGTTTTGTTTATTTTAAAATTTATTTTCAAGATTATATTGCACAATCATGTTTGCAGAATGGAACGGCAGACATTTGTTTCTCTATAATGGACTGTCACAAAATGCGCAGAGATGCGTTTTTGTCAACTGCGCAGCTCTCCGTTTTATAATGGTGAATATCTGCAACTATCAAATTTTTCAATGTTCTTGTAGGATTCCTCATTATTCTTCAGGCAGATTTTTAAAGAGCGCACTTCTGAAGATCACTTTATTTTTTATCTGTGGACTTTCATGAATTATGGTGTAGCATGATGAACACCTGTCTCATCACTGAAGTTAGGCAGCAATGGGCTACGGTAGTACTTGGATGGGTGACCGCCTCAATGCGCTACTTGTGTCAGTGATGGCTTTGCAGATAGTAGACCGAAACCCCTTTTGGCCTTGTTAAGTTTGCTGTGACAATTTTCCACAAATAGGTAGAATTTCTTCCATGTCATAGCCTAGTGAGTGATAATTATAGAAAAATCGCCAGGTATCTTCCCCATTTTGTAGTGTATTCTCAATATAATCTTGCTTCAAAAAATGTCGTAGAACATCACAGAAGTATGATGTTCTTTTCATCAAGTGACCACACTTATCCGCTTTTCGGCGAATTCTTGCGAATTTGAAATTGCCTGTTTTCTTCTGTATTTGCCTAGATGATAGGAGCACCCTCTCCAGTCTGTGACCTTAGCATCATGTATTATTTTCTCAATCAGGACATCTTTTACCAGTTTTGCCGTGCTTTATCAACATGAATGATCAAGGATACCTCCTAGTTATAAATCTGCTAACTGCTATTACAAGTTACATATCTGTAACTGGGGTTTTAGAAAAACAATAGTAATTATCTTGATATTGGAACAAACTACATGCATTCATAAATGACAATAGTGTAACCAAGGCAACTGCATTCATTGCATACGATAAACACACACACGTTTATGTTAAGTAAAGTTTATTGATAACAAAAATTATTGTTGTATGTAAATGAGAAGATATTTTTTGTAATGATGTGCAAAGTGGGAAAGTGTTTTATGAAGTCTAGTAGAAGAGAATTTGTGATGTCCTGACAAAATTGCCCATTAGATAAGCCACATGAAGTACCAAGAAATAGACTTAAAAGACCCTGCCGCCTCTTAATAATATGCATAAAGACTGTAACTACTGTAAACTTTGCCTTAAAGTATTTTTTCCTATAGGAAATGTAACGTTTATACCTGGCACTTACTTTTAACAGAGACTGGAAAGTCCATACACATAATTTACACATTAATTGCCTTCAGTAAAAACACCTATTTCGTATGACAAAGCATATGTCAACTATTAGTCCCAATATTCATGGTAAACAATTGTTTCATTTTATCATTTCACAATTCCACTCTATATAGTAAATAGCTCTGATATTCAATAGCATTCTTATATCTTATTATCAGTGTCAATAAGTTGCCAATATTCTGTCAAGATCTAATAATAGAACTGTTCTGCATCCAGCATAATAGGAGCCATGGTGGCAGAGTGGTAACACTCTCTCCTCCCACCTCTGAGGTCGGGGTTCGGTTCCCTGCCCTACCTCAAGTGGGAAAGCTGGTAGTTGCTTGCTGTTGGTCGGCTGTTTACAGTAGAGAACCTTGGCCAACTGTATGTACTGGTTTCCTCTGCCCTTCCAACTACCCATCATGATAAGACCTGTACAGTGTTGAAATTGACGTAAAACCCCAAATAAATAAATGCATCCAGCATCAGTGCCTACTACTCATTGCAAAAGTTTGACCAATTACAGGTCACTGTTACAATCTGCCAATGTGGCCTCGTGGGTAATATACTCGCCTAGGAACACAGAGGAAGTATTTCAAACCCAGATACAGGCAGATACTTAGTGGCTCGGAGGACCACTAAAGTGATCTTCTGTCATAGGGTTCTATCCCCCTTGGCCTTCTAAAGAACATCGAAGACATTGATAAATGGTCACTCTTGAGCCTCTGTCTTTCAGTTAGGAGAATGTCTGTAACTTGAGGACTTAGGCTGCCCTTGTGCAGCCAGTTTGGTCATTGCAACTTAATTTGAACAAAGGACTTATTTTGTATTACCTGACGTTTTTTGTATCAACTTTTGACTCCAGTCACTGACTTGTTTTTTACTAAGACTGCTGTATTTTGTGAAAATTTGCTTTAAAAATTCTTGGATCCAGATGTTGATCAGGCCCACGAAAAAATTCAAATATTTCCTTCCTTGAAAATTTTATCAAAATTCATCCGCAATTTTTCAGTGATTTTGCAAACAAACAAACAAACACCACCATACACTTATCCTTCATGGCTGAGGTTAATGTAGGTCTTACCAACTGTAATATTGCTCTTAAGATTGAATTATTAGGGTGTTTGGAAGGCACACTGGTGACTCTGAAATTTGGAGATATAATCTTATTAAACAGGTATTGAATCAAATATTAAAATTTTTGGGCACATTTTGCATGGGTTACAGTTTTCTCCAGCTATCTTGTGTAAAGAGAGCTTCTCTTATTATGCTGATGTGGCGGCTACCACTTCTAGATTTATGATGTTATCATACCGACATAGGTTTAAACCTGGACGGGGAAACTAAAGGGTCATTTCATGAGAGGACATAGAGCCATCTATTTCTATTGGCTTTGTTTTCTCCACACCTAAAGCTCGATGAATTATTAAGTACCATTTATTGCTGGACACTTAGTAGTATATGTGTCCCTTTTTCAGAATATATAGGATAGTCAGGAACTTTTGTGCCAAACAGGAGTCTTCTTCTAAAGGTTATGCCGATGAATAAACAAGTGTGAAGTATGTGCTAACTGCATAATGGAAGGAAACTAATGGACATTTCAAGTGGGATATTGCTTTTTTGACTCTTTTTCTCAACTGCTTGGTAAACTTTGGCTTGCTATTTGACACAGGATTGAATAGATAAATACACATATTGATGTATTAAGAAAGACAATTCTTTATGTATATAGATAAACAACCTGACAGGTGTGTTTTGAAGGATGTCTTAAGGGATGGAAGTTTAATAAGTAAAATATACTTTATGCCTGTTGCTCAGTAAAACAAGAAGAAAACTTTTTGAAAAAATCTGTTTGCTCTGTCTGGTGTACATAAACATCATGACGTCAGTATATGAAACAGCAGTAAGTGTAATTTCAAAACCTCCTGAATTGCGTACAGAAGATGAAATAAGATCTCTGATGTTTTGGTTCAGGAAGAAATCAGACATCTTCAGAAATCTGACCACAGGTAAGCTTTCAGCACTGTACTTTTATTTTATTAGTTTATTTTGTCCAATAAAATGGGAGAGATTGCTGTGATAATTTGTTGATCAGTGTATAGTGAGTGAATATGTGTCTATGCAACCCTTTTATGGATGTTTTAGACTGTTTCTATATCTGTAAACGATATAAAATACGACAATAAACCAAGTCGCATATACATGTAAAACATATACGTCATAAAGGACCACAGAGAATTTAAATACACTGTTTCTAACAAATCACCCATAAAGCATATGCATTTGTTAAGGGTCCCAGACCAATACATTGTTTCTTTAAGATTTGATTTCTTCCCAATTCATGTATGGATTTTAATGCAGTAAACTCAGCAGGAGTGATGTAAAGCCATCTAACGAATGATATGTATAACATATTTCAAGGTCACTTAGTTTCAGAATTGTTTAGGAATAGTTGCTACTCCTTAAAGCTTCTCTTACATCCCATCGTACGTGCATACACGCGCAAGTGTGATGCAAATATTGTTGAAAAAGTATGAACGTAGCCTGGTAGTGGGGTAGCAGAAATGTGCATGTGCAAACAAGGTATATTTTCACAACAAGAGTGTCAGTACTTGAACATCAAAGAACAGATTGCGACTAGCTATAGGCCCCACTGTGGGTTAATATGGATGCAAGGTACACGTGAGTGTATTATACGACACGTGCAAACCCTGCAAGTGAATGGGGAGATCTTGCAACACTAGCAAGGAGAATGCATGTGTGCAAGTCTCTAGTAAGTTTCCCTTGAGACATGGATGAGTTAATAGGAATACTGTGTGCATGCAGAAAAAAATGTGCATGCCAATTTTCATTGCAGGGTCTGTGTGACCTTGATATTCTGTCATGAAATTGCAAGTGTAGCTTAAGCCTCTCTTACATCCCGTCGTACGTGTATAGACACGTAAGTGTGCTGCAAATATTGTTGAAAAATATGAACGCAGCCTGGTAGTGGGGTAGTAGAGATTTGCAGTGCAAACAGGGTGTATTTTCCCAACAACAGTGTCACTTCTTGAAGATCAAAGAACAAATTGCAACTAGCCACAGCTCGTACAGTGGGTTTATATACATGCAAGGTACACTTGAGTGTATCTTACAGTATGTCTAAACAATGTAAATAATTGGGGAGAACCTACAACACTTGCAAGGAGAATGCGCATGCGCAAGTCTCTCGTAAGTTACCCTTGAGGCATGGATGCGTTTGTAGACATCCTGCGTGCACGCAGGAAAAATGTGCATGTCAATTTTCATTGCAGGGCTTGTACGACCTTGATATTTTGTTCTAAAATCGCAAGTGTGCCTTGAGGGTCCCTTGCAAATCAGGAAATTTTTCTCTGTAACCAGGACGTACGTGCACGTACGATGGGATGTAAGAGAGGCTTTAAGTGTCCTTGCAAATCAGCCAATTTTTCTCTGTAACTAGGACATATGTGCATGTACGATGGCATGTAAGAGAGGCTTTACATGAATATGGCAAAGTATACCCTCAATAAGGAGCACTGGTGTGTAAGACAGTTGTTACCTAATCCGTATTTAGGTCAAATACATTGTATTTTGAATTCAATAAATTGGATACCTAACTGGATACAGATTAAAACATTTGAAAGTAACTCCATTGACTCATAGCTCTGCAGTTACTGAATTTAAAACTGACTTTTGGCAATCTGTGGTACGGAAATGTAAAAGGGCCAACATGATTTTTTTTGTCTATTTGTCGAGCTAGTATCTCAATAAATCCACTTACATAAGTTGATTTATTGGAGTTAGTGAATCGATAAATCGAGATACCAAAATTGGTTTATAGAGTTACTAAGTCAATACATTTAGATGGCTAAGTCAATTTATCGATATAGTAAGTGAACAAATCGGGATAAGTATTTATTTATCGAGATACCAACACAATAACTCTAGATAAAAATTGTTATGTTGGCCCTTCTATTCTTCTGTAGTGTGGGATACCACAAAGTCTTTTCTTTATATGACTTGATAGGAACACAAAAACCCAACTTCGAAATTTCTGTATTTTCTTGAAACTACTAAACATATGTTTGATATGACAATGATACGATCTGTTGTTATACTGAAGTTGGAAGTGATATACTTTGTATATATGCACCTACGACTGTACAACACAACACAAATTTTTTCGTGAAGAATTCTCAAGTTTTAATCGGATCATTATGTATCATCAACATTGACTATAGAGCGCTAATTAAAATTAATAGAACTGCTTATCTGTGTATGCTGTACCTTCAGTGAAAGCCAGCTACACACCTCTAGCTACGGTTTGGCTACAGAAGAGGACATAATTGGAGATTACTTTGTTAATAAAAGCTTCCAAGGTATAAATGATTGAATTTATGTCATCAAAAAGAAAGAAACTTTCAACTATTTTTATCATGTTTTTTTGCTGAGATTATCTTAACTACTTTCCAAACATAGTCACCCCTTTCACCCAACACCATAAACTAGGACAATGATACTTTTGGCTGGCTATTAATAGCTGCAACCTTCTCTCTGAAGTAATTCCTTCCCAACAAATGCAAAGTGAATCTGGTAATTAAACTATTGGGACTCAGTCAATATTGACACAAAATGTTTCACCTGGTGTAAACCGAATTCTGAAAACAACACATGACCAACAGAAAAAGACTTGGAAAGGATTAACACAGCTTTCTATGCAAGATTTCATATAAGTCATGTTTGATCAAACTTATATATACATATTTTTAATTACTTATTGTCCTTAC